>JARHVA010003337.1:975000-1320000 GCA_037957365.1 Torreya grandis
CTCAATCTTGAGATGGATGGTTGAAGTTGATTCTGATCAAATATAAAAATCTATAAATAGGAGGCCTTATAATATCATTTCTAAGATTAATTAGTGTAAAGTTATAATGAAGGATTGGTGCTAAATGCTTCAAGAAACTAGTATTATAATGCCATATTCCAAGCCATGCCAAGCTATAAGCCAAAGGTGCCAACAGGAGATGAAGGTAGGCACACTCCATTGAAGAAGACCTCTTGAAGGACAAGCCAAGCAAGCCACCATTATAAAGGTATTTGGAGAATCCAAGGAAGGTGAAAGGAATTCTTGTGTTTTCATTCCTTGACTTTTAGTTGTGCTTGTCATTTGATTTTGTTAACTAAGCTCTCCCTAGTGTCTAGGCCTAGAGATGTTACGCTATTAGTGTGTTTATTTCATTTTGTTTTCATTTTAGAACTAACACCATACTAACCATCCTCTCTTTTTAGTGGAATTCCTAGATCACATAATGGCATGCCTAGTGGGACAAGATGCATCTCACACCTAAATGATATCCTTTTTCAACCTTAAAAAACTTATTTAAGCTTTTATAACTCTTGCAAATTGGTTTTCTAAACTTTATTTTGCCATTTTTTGTTGCCACGTGTTTACACAGTAACCGACATCAGTAGAAAATACTAACATCAATTACTTGGATAAATTGACATTAGTTAGAAGAAATGACATCAATTTGATCTTTGTTAGACATTTCTGATGTTGATTGTATATAAATGATGTCAGTCACTATGTTTTCTTAAAAACACAACCCTGAGAGCTATATTAAAAATCTTGGTTTAGGGTCATACAAACTCTATTTTGGATGATTTTTTTCTCAAAACCACATGTCTTCTCCTAAATTTTCATAATTTTGCATTATTTTAGCTTCAAGTTTCATATAATTTTTATAAAATTTGTAAATTCCATTTAAAATGTTTCTAATCTAACATATTTGCTTTTGGGGTGATGCCTAAAGGATAGACAGGTAGCTAGTAGATTTGAAGTTTGATAAATCATCTTTTAGAACATATTTTTCATGCATTAAAATTAATTAGGAACATTATTTTGATGCTTAAAGTAACATTTAAGGTGCTTAAATAAGTTTTTTTAGCATTAGTTTTCAAATTTACAACTAAGACTAAGGGGTCAAATGAACACCACTCAATCTTTCAAATTTGGTGCTTAAAAATGAACTCATCTTTCTAAAGTTTCTTGTTTGAAATAGTTCTTTAAATCAAAATTTATTTGGCAAAAAGAGGTGTATTTCATGTATGCTCTTTCATTTGTCCCCTATAGGGAACCTTTGGAATCAAAAGCACAATTCCTATTACAAGTAGCCTAGTCCAAGGATTAGAAATAAATTCATCTAAAACACTCCCTAAAAAATCATCAAAGTCTGGGTGACCTTGAAAATGACCCTAAATTCTTTCTACTTTCATGATTTCCTTATTTTTATGCATCTTGGCTTGTGAGGGGGACTTCATCACCTCTCAGAAGTTCTTTAGGGAAGCTTTGACTTGGGGTTCCATCTCCTGACATTGACTCCATTTGACTTTTTTAGAGTTGCACACGAGATGTAGTGGCACTTTGGACATCACACTACATTGAGAAAATAGCAAGATGTAGTGGTTTTAGTAAAGGACTTGACCTTTTTGCAATAATTCAAGTGATATGGACCCAAAATATGTATTTTTATTTTTCATTATTTTTCATGAAAGTCATTGTGCAATTTATTCCCCTAGATCATTTGAAAACTTGTTAGACTTTAGACAAAGCCCCACTTGCTATAGAAATATAGTTGGTACAAGGTGCACCTCAAGGTCTATGTCATAGTACTATCATTTGAGATAAGAGGTGTGTAAAAACCCTACTATATAATGTACATTTGCTTTTGGATGAACACTTAAAATCCTCCTAAATAATGTATATTGATGGATTCCAATAATACCAAGAAACTTTGTCAGTTTAGGATCTAAGGGAGATTAATTAGTTTATCTTGTCCTAGTTTAAAGTCTTGTTTGGAGTTAAAACTTGGTATAAACAAATAATCCAAACCCAACACATAGCCTGAATTTTCTTTTGAACAAATAGGCATTATACTGCCCACATAAAATCATCATTTACCTTGTTCAAAGTTCATCAAAAGCTTAAGAGTCATATCATCCACTTTGGCATAGTTATGCAGCCCACTTGAGTCTAAACCTTGACCAAAGTTATTTAAGTCCTTCACTTGTAATCTAAGTTTGGAATTACACATTTACAAGTTCATAGGGTTGATGTGTTAATTGGGTTCACCATTTTCACTATACTTGAGGGAACTTAGGTTTAATTTCCAATTTGGGTTGAAGGTCATTTATGACTCATAGTCATTGTCCTCACTTGATAGACTTAAGCCATTTTATGCTAAACACTTAAAATTTAAGTCTATATACCACAACATTTTGAGTCAAGAAAAGTAGTGTTATTTGGGAAAAATTATGGAAAAATGTCTTTGCCTTAGAGAGTCTTTGAAACAAACTTTTTTATAACACCTTTTGGGTAGTATAGCATCATTACACTACCCCAATAATTTCAAACTTTATTTCATGGACCCTTTTACATAGAATTCCAAATTTGTTCCTACCTATTCTGATTGATCCAAGTGTACTTTTGATCCTTTGTCTAAAGCATAGTTATACTATTAACCTTTGTCTAGCTTGTTTGTAAAAAAGAACCAATTCTTATACCGTTATTTATGAAAAAATAATCTATTGCTAAAGTGCCTTTTGTTTCATACTTTATAACTAGTTGATCAAGTTCATGTCCAAGAATCAAATCCCTAGTGTTTGTTAGAAGTTTTTCAAATCCATTCGATTAAAAATTTAATCTATTTTCAAAGTCTAGATTTTGACACCACTTTGCCAAGAGTCCTAGAACATGCCTTGTTTGAGCCTAGCTTTTGACACAATGTTTGGCCAAAATACCTAACAACTTTTAAATTCCTAGATTAAACTGATTTGAAACACTTTGACCTTAGAGTTTGGCATTTTGATTTTTGATCCATTTACTTAATTATCTTTGTATGAATAGTGAAATGTTATATATTTTAGGCAAGATTATTTTCTCACAAATCTTTGAATAAACCTTTTGATCTTTTTGAAAAATCTAAACCAAGTTGAAGTTATCATTTGTTTTAGATTCTATCCTTTTTAGAGTTTGTAGAAATTTTTGACCTTTTATCACAAAGCATTGACTATGGATCCCAACATGTATTCCTACACTTGTAGTGGACTCATATACAATCCAGGGATTAGTAATGTATTTGCAAAAGAAAAAATGGTGCAAGACCCCTATGCAGATAACATTGCTCATGAGATGAATTCTTATCCCTTTTAAAATAATCAATTAGTGAAATAAAGCCAAGATCCATTAGCTAACTATTTGGATAACACACCAACTTACATAGAACAAGACTAAGAATAAACTATGAAATACTTCGCTATAATACCCATGATGGATGAGCTAGTTCTTTAATAGTCATACTCTACCAATTTAGCTTTTGCATATGATCCATTTTTATTTGAGCAACATTTGTTAGAGAACAAAGATGAGATTTTGGTTAGGTCCATAGAGGTAGGGGCTAATTTTCTAGTAGATTTCCCCCATGAAAATATACGAAGTCTTGTAAAAGTTCCCCATAATATCATTTATGATCAATAAGCTTCTTCTAGCATTCCTATGGCTCTAGTCCAAACAACATACCAAGACCCTAATATATCCAATCTAGGAAAAAACATCATGGAATATCACTTTAGCTAAATGTAAATAGCATACCAAACCTACCTAAATAGTGAGCCAAATTTAGTAGACAATGTGCACATAATGTCAAATCTTGATCAAAGTGGTACTAACGCACAAATAACTAGCCAACAACATGTGCCTATAGTTAATTCCATGAGAAAATCATCATACTAAGGAATAAGAGTTTCTATACCCTAGCTTCAACTACTCATTTCCTCAAGTGTACAACCTATAGGATTAGATAATCAAATATGGCTAATGTTATGGCTCAATGATAGAATGTGATGAATCCCACTCCTCCTCAACAAGTAGCAAGTGGTATTCCACAATAGCAAACATAGTCTAGTGTATCAATGTAATAGAGGATGAGTACATTACCACCTCAACCAAGGGAAACTAATATTACACCTCACGAAGTAATAATAAACATACCTCTTCAATCATATAATAATATGCCAGTCTGAAACCAAGTAATGACTAACCGGCAATGTGCAAATATTGGTCAATGAAAGATGTTAAAACTACAACATGATTTAACTTCTTCATAATGATTCATGTAACAATGAGGTTTACATGTTTTGAAATTACTTACTAAACAACCATTGGTTTAAAATGTTCCACAAATCTAGAGACAGGGTCTTGGTTCACAAGTTCCCACTCAACAACAAGGTTTGACTAGTCGGTAACATGTCCCTTTTCAACCACAACAGGCATAGTATATATATACCTTCATCCCAAACACAAAATACTCCAATTCAAACCTTTATTATCAACCCAAACTAGAATATCACATAGCTAAATGTGTAATTTCGAGTACATCTCAATCCATGTACATGTATTCTTGGTCCATTCCCCAACCAAGACAATATAACCCAACAAGTGTCTCTATTATACCATAGTCAAAGTGTCCCACTTGTGACCTCCAAACCATCTATACAAACCACTATTCTCCCTCAAACCAATATCCCTTCCAGTTTCCTATCCTAAGAATTGTAACAAATGAAGGATGCAATTGTTGCCATTTAAGCAGGGAAGCAAACTAAGTTCAAACTAGATCACGTGTGTTCTTTTCCATTCAACATGGAGTATTTGTAGATATAATTTCCCCCAAGATAAAAACCACCCAAATTTGATAAGTATAAATGGAAAGGTGACCTTAAGGCCCATTTGACTGAATTATTTGCCTCATGTCAACTAGTGGCATATAGTGACATATAGCTCTTACTATTGTTTCCAAGGAGCTTGGATGGAAAATCCTTGGAGTGGTTTTTAAAGATACTTAAGAATTTAGTAATAGACTTTGATGATCTTTTTGATAAATTTATGCAACACTTTTCTTATAATCTCAAGCATGAGATTTCATTAGTAGACCTGACACAAGCAAAGTATAAAGATAGAGAGAGTTTTGAAAATTATTTATAGTGATGGAGAGCCCTTACAATCCATTTCACCCATAGTATACTAGATAAAAAATTATCTATTGTGTTTAATAAAAATTTGCATTGTGAGATAGCCTATCATCTAGAACTGCAATGTGTACATACATTCAAAGAGATCATTGATAAAGGTTTATTGATCAAATGATTACTCATCAATAAAGGTTTCATCAATCTCAATTTAGCTAATCAAAATCATTGTACCAATCATGAAAATGACCAACATCCCATATAAGGTCAATCATCACAACAAGCACATGCCAATAATCATAAAAGATCAAAGCAATTCAACCAAAATAAGAATGTTATGAGAAATGGAGTGACTAAATCTCATCGTGTCCAAACTATGCAAACATCATATACACCACCTTTTCAGCTTACTCCTACCCAAAAACCTCTCCAACCAATGTCAAAAATACAACACAAAAAATACAATAGCCTTTACCATTGCAAACCCCTCCTCCTACAAGAACCATCCCTATGCATCATGTCTTTAGTGACCTATGAAAACTTATTGAGTTTATATTTCACAACCTTACAACTGCTAATCTGATTAATTGGCCCATACCAAAGCATTATCTATAAGGAATTTCTTATCTTTATTGGTATCATGAAAATGAATTTTGTGACTATCATTAGGTCAATGGGCACAATTTATGAAGATGTGTCCAAATCAAGCATTTAATTGAAAATATGTTAGAGAATGGGGAGATCAAACTAGATAATGGTGCTTCCACTTCCAATCAAACTCTTAGGATCTATTAGAACCCCTTTCCCTGATATAATAATCAACAATAGTAGAACAGTTAGTAACAACAATAATGACCAGTGTAATAGCAAAATCAATAGTATCAAAATCAAAGGTTGAACCAACAGAAATAACAAAATCAGTAACAAATTCCATAATGACAAAACAATAACAAAACTAAGGTTAAAATGGTAACAACCAACAAACCTACCATGCAGTTTCACATGACTACAATAGGTTTGTAGGTCATATTTTAGGGGGTAGCATTAATACCATCTCCATTAATCCTAAATCAAGTACTAATCAGCCTAGACCATTGATAAACAATAATATTCAAAAAAATCACATGGATAATCCTTCTTTGCCTTGAGAGTGCATATAGTTAAACCAAAAAACTAGGACTTCCACTTTTGGATCCTATAGCGATAATTCATTCTTGCCATGTGACCATATGTAAGGGCATTGGTAACTGAGACTTGTCTTATCTAGTCTCACATCGTTTCCAACATTGGTTAGCAATAATGGTCTAGTATTTAATCATGATGTGTAATCAAAACTTAGAGATTACTATCTTAGGCCAACAACCATCTACCACTTTGCATATCATCTAGCCAACCATTCAGCCTTAGAATAAACCATCACTCCTAACTAAGACAAGAATTTTGATATTGTGGACCAATCACAAAAGATAATAGAAAAAATTTCTATTTTAGATTTGTTTTAGATGTTAATAATTAATAAAAACATCCTAAATGATTTTTTGACCCAATCCATTATTGCTAGTGACATATCCCCTGATAATTTTCAAGCTTTGGTTGGACACCTACCTCTAGCCCAACAAGTCATAATCAACCAAAGTGATATGTCTTCCCTTGGCCCATTCCATAATAACCCATTGTACATAGAAGTTTGTATTAGATGGCATAAATTGAAACATGTCCTTATCAATAATAGATCTAACCTCAACATAGTGTCCCTCAAGCTCATCAAGCTTCTTGGGTATACAATGATAAATCTCTAGCCAAAAATAATGACTATTAAAGCCTATGATAATTAGGAAAGAGAATCACAAGGCACCATCAATTTACCAATTATCATTGGGCCTTTGACTTATGATACACTTTGTCATGTGATGGATCTTGAGTTATCATACAATATGCTTTTAGGTAGTCCATGGTTACATGAGATTCATGTAGTCTCATCAATGCTTCACTAATGTATCAAGTTTTCCCACTCAGGGATGGAGGTGAGTATTCTAAGAGATTTACACCTATATGAACACTATAAGCATCTTGAGACTGAGTTTCAAACCTATAATTATTATTATGATATGAATCCAAATTCTAATCATGATAAAGGAAAAGCTATATTTATTGATCCTTCACTATATAATTACATAAATCCTAATACCTTAGATTCCCTTTCTCACATGCCACCTCCTGAAGCTTCTAATCATTTCACCATTTTAGATAATGGACCAAGAGAATATGTGACCCATGACACATTTCACATGACCAATCTTCCTCAAAATTTGAAAACCTTTGGGTGACCCAAGGTCATCCCACATATGTATTGGCAAAAAAAGAACAAGGATAAGGGACCTATCACATTTTTAATAACATCTAGCCTATGACTTGACCCTCTTGAATGAAATGAATCATGGTTATACAATGATGACCAAGTTGATTGTTATAAAAATTCAAAGTATCCTATTCCCAATAGGATCATAGAGCATCACAATTATGAAGGACGAGGCTTCAAACTAATTCAAGAAGGAACTGTCTAGCCAATTTCTATGACTAAGTATGAAAGACCTTATGGACTTGGATTTAAACCACCTGGGGGTGACTCCACATATCTTACAAAAAATCCATCACCAATGACTGGCGATGATGATGCTGATAGTGAAGTATAGTCTAATCATAGCTTTACCTTTGATAAGCTAGTTGAAACTAACTTGTTTGATAATAATATCATTTGTACCCTTACCCAAGTCATTTATCACAATCCATTACCATTATATTATCCCCAACTAATAGATTGGGACTAAAAATAATCTAGTCTACTAATTGATGAGTTCTATAATGATGAGGTATTCTTTGATTTCTTAGGCCTTAGAGACAATGTTCCATTGGGAGATCACAAATTAGGATTCTCAATCACATTGGATCCTATAGCCTATTTTGAAGAGTGAGTGAACACCCTTAGCCAAAAATAAATAAGTAAAACATTGAGGTCCCAAAGTGAAAACCTCTTTGAGGCACTTTCGGACCAGGGAAAAAGTAAAGATAAAGGCAAGTCTAGTGGTGAAAACCTATTTTAGGTGCCATTAGGTGGGGGTGTTTAGTCTTATTTGAATTTAGACCAAGAGACCACTAATGATGAACTTACCTATAGATATAAGTTTAGTTTTGAGAAAAAAGTATTTGATAAAATTATCCAAGAATTTATGACTATTTTTGTTACATGGACAAATCTCCCATTAGGAGACTCAAATTCATCATTCCTAGGAGAAGTTGAAGAGCAAGTCCTAACAGAGGACCTTGACATAGTCAAACAATTCAAGTCATTGCCTACTATCCTAGAAGACAGTTCAACCCTTCTAGTGAAAGATATAATAGAGGTAAATATTGGGACTCCAAACCTAAAATGGATAAAATTAGGAGCATCTTTTACTAAAGATGAATGTGACATCTTTGTAACTCTATTGAAATATTTTGTGGATATATTTGTGTGGGCCTATTTTGACATGCCAGGATTAGACCCTACCTTAGTTCTCCACCAATTTATGGTTAAACCTGATCCCAAACCAATAAAAAAAGCTATGTAAGATGCATCCTCACATTTTTGTATTAGTAAAGAAAGAGTTGAAAAAAATCTGAGAAGTAGGATGTATTCGATCCCTTGACTACTTAAAATGGATCTCTAATGTAGTACCTATTAAAAAAAAGCCTAAAGGAATCATAATTTTTACTAATTTTTGAGACATCAACAAAGCTTTTCCTAAAGTTTATTTTCCATTGCCTAATATCGACATGATCATCGACTCCATGTTAGGTTATGAAATGCTTTCACTCATGAATGGCTTTTTAGGATATAATTAGATTAGAATAGCAATGAAAGATCGACATAAAATAATGTTCACTACTCCATGGGGAACATTTTGATATCAGGTGATGAAATTTGGCCTTAATAATATAAGACATACATATTAAATATCCATAACTATCATATTCCATGATATGATACAAAATATTGTTGAAGATTATGTCGATGACATATTAGGAAAATCCAAGACTAGGGCTGACCATCCAACAGTGATACGTAAGATATTTGAAATACTATGAGAGTACAAAGTCAAAATAAATATAAATAAATGTGTATTTGGTGTAAATTTAGGCAAATTAATTAGCTTCATCATGTCTCTTATAGGTATTGAAGTTGATCCAGCTAAAGTCCATGCTATAATCGAGATGCCACAACCAACCAATTTAAAGCAACTTCATAGTTTGCAAAGTAAAATCCAGTCCATATGATGCTTCATCTCTTAGTAGACAAGTTCCATCATTTTACACATATTTTGAAGAAATGAGTTGCATTTCACTAGGATGATCATTGCCAAAAATATTTTCAACAACTCAAGGACTATCTTGTTAGTCCTCTTATTTTATTACCTCCTATGCTAGGAAAGCCATTCTTTTTATACCTATCAGCTATTGATTATGCTCTGGGGGCACTCTTGGATCAACATGATGATAATGGAAATGATCATTTTGTTTACTACCTAAGTTGTACCTTGGTTACATATGAACATAACTATGTACCTATTGAAAAAGCTTGTCTAGCCATGGTTTTTGTAGCTCAAAAATTGTGTCATTACATGTTGAATAATAAAACCATGGCCATTTCAAAATTAGATCCACTCAAGTATCTACTATATAAAAAAACTTTTCAAGGTATAATGGCTAAATGGATCATGCTTCTTAGTGAGTTTGACATAGAATATGTCAATCAAAAAGCAATCAAAGGACAAGTTCTTGTATATCAACTTACTAAAGCACCTCTTATGGACACACAACCACTCAGGTTTCCATTTCCTAATGAATCAATCATGATCATTATTGATACACCCCTTCAAGAGAAACCCTAGAAGCTATATTTTTATGGATCATTCAATATGCATGGATTGAGGGTAGGCCTATTATTTATTACACCACAAGGGAATCTAATCCCTAAATCATTCAAAATCATCTTTCCTTATAAACAACATGGTCGAGTATGAAGCACGTGTTGTAGGACTTGGAAAATTAGTGCATTATAATATATCTCATCTTCAATTTTATGGTGATTCTTAGTTAATCATTAATCATGTCATAGATCATTTTTAGACCAAAGATGGCAAGCTAGTTCCATATAAAGCCATGGTTAACACTCTTAAAAAATAAATTGCCAAAATTTAGTTTGAGCATATAATGAGGGATGGTAAAAAAATATAGATACCATATCTACTATTGTCTCTCTAATTTTATAAATAGGTAAAGCTAAAGAGTATTAGTTCCTCGTCAAGAATTTGTCAGCACTAGCTCATGAATCTTTAATCATTTCCATGATTTGTGATATTATTGGTCTTAATTCTAACTAGTACTTAGACCTTTATAACTACCTTCATGACAAAGTTATACCACCTAAATTATCTCAAAAACAAACCAAATCCTTCATTCATCATTCCACTCATTATACTTTACTTGGATCCACTCTTTACCATCATAGTTTTGATGGAACTCTACTTCGTTGTTTAACTTTGATAGAGTTTACATTAGCATTAAGAGAAGTTTACAAAGGAATATGTGGAGTCCATTATAGCAAGGTAGTCCTATCCAAAAATATCTTACATACTAGTTAATATTGGCCCATAATGGATGTAGATGCTACTACATATGTAAAGAAATGTGACAAATGTCAATGGCATGATGATTTTATTCATCCCCCAGCAAAAACTCTAAAACTCATATTGACACCATAGCCATTTTTTACATGTGGTATTGACCTCATTGGGAAGATTAACCCCACTTCATGTGATGGCTATAAACATATCATTACTACCACCAAATATTTCACTAAGTGGGTTGAAGCTATACCCCTCACTTATGTGATTGGAAAGAAAATTTCCAAATTCATTTTTAGCCACCTCATCTACTGCTATGGTATCCCCTCTAACATTATATATGATAATGGAGGATCATTCAAGAACAAAGATGTAGACTAGTTATGTATTGAATACAACATCACACAACAGTTTTCTACAACATATTACCCTCAAGGTAATGGCTAGGTTGAGGCATCTAACAAAACCATTATCAATATTCTCAAAAAGATTATCAATGATGTTAGTAATGACTGGCACCTCTAAATATTCCATGTCCTTTGGGAATACTATACCAATCATCATAACCCCATAGGAACCAATCCATACTCACTTGTTTATGGTACTAAATCCATCCTTCCCATTGAGGTTGAGTTGCTTTCACTCCACATCTCTTTCAAGCATGTCCTAGATGATCATGACTATCGATTATCTCACCTATAAGAGCTAGATTTACTTGATGAAAAATGCATAATCATACTCAATAATCTTCAAGCATATCAAAATTAACTCAAAGGCTACCACAATCGATGTGTTAATTATTAAACATTTAAAGTTGGTGATCTTGTTCTCAAAGGAAACCAAAATAATACCACAACTGAGAAGAAACACAAAGGAAAATTCAAACCAAACTAGATAAGGCCTTTCATCATCACTATAGATTATGGATCAGGAGCATACAGGGTTGCCACACTAGATGGTGATGAACTTCTAGAGCTAATGAATATTATTTATCTCAAGTGGTACTATACTTGAATGGTAAGGTGTGTTGTCTATAAGGACCATTTTAGTTATTCCTTTTTGTCACTATCCCTCTTTATACACATACCATTATTATCTATCCTCTTTTCCATATCCACTTTACATTCTAACCTATCAACCCAATGTGTTTTGAAGCCTAGCCTATTTGACCTTAGTTTGTGTCATTCATTACACATTTTTAGCCTAAAGTTATCTGATTAGTTTCATTAGTTGGTTCAAGTACTTTAGATAGAGATAATATTTTGGGATAGTGTGATAGAAGTTTCAATAGTTATATCCTTCATTTGATTATTCTTTCTTGCCACCAATCTTACTACTAATTATAACTACCTTTGGGAAAATTAGTACCATTGATATATTTCATTGCATCCTAGTTATAACTGCCTATGGGAAAACTAGGGTAAACATTAATCCTTGACATACCAACTTACCACTTCGTATAGCATACGATGTCTCTCTACCTACTGTGCCTATTTTATTTGAATTGATTTCTACACTAGTTGAATTCCTCCACTATAATGGTGGAACTATAGTGATTTGAGGTCCTACTTTGGGACTATGTAAAAAATGCTCAATACTTATTTTATTTGAATTGATTTCTACACTAGTTGAATTCCTCCACTGTAATGGTGGAACTATAGTGACTTGAGGTCCTACTTTGGGACTATGTAAACGATGCTCAATGCTCTACACTCTTGTCATTTTATGAGCAACTTAGTTCAAATGCTCTCACAATTTAGTGAGCACCCTAAGCCACGCTCTCACCATTTTGTGAGAAATCTATGTTTGAACGCACTTACCATTCTCCAAGAAATGTAAGTGTGAATTCTCTTGCCATTTTGTGAGAAATTTAAGTTTGAACACTTTTGTCAAATTGTGAGCAATCTAAGTTTGAATTCTCTCACCATTTTATGAGAAATATAATTTTGAATGCTCTCATCATTTTATGAGCAACCTAAGCCATGTTCCTGCTATTTTATGAGCAACCTAAGCCACACTCTCACCATTTTATGACCAACCTAAGTATGAATGCTCTCATCATTTTATGAGCAACTAAAGTACAAATTCTCTCATCATGTTGTGGGATTAAACCATTTAGTGTCTCATCATTCTTGATTGAGTTGTGACACTCCAAAATCATTTAAAAAGAAAAAAAACATTGACCACTTCTTTGCCTTAAGGATTCTGGGAACCCTTACTAAGTTACAAGAAAATCACTTGTCATTTAGTTTCCACATCCTTTTTGGCCTTTTTCTCTCATGCACTTGCCATTTTTCAAGACCATTCCTATTCTTATATCACATCCATTCTATTTTTTTATCAATTATCACATTCTTTTCATTCCCTTGGAGAACTAAATTTGGCTTGAAGTTTTTAATTGGATATTGCATCCATGGAACCATGTAGGTAGCATCCACCTGCCTAGTGCATATGAAGACAGCTTGGCCACCCCCTTCCTTTTCTTCTATTCCCCCATTTAGTTCATTTTTTATGTTTTCACATATTTTCTAGAGGCAATGTTCATAATATTTTTATTGCATTGTTTATTTGTTTGTTTCTGCTAATTTTATTTGTTTGTCTACTTATTTGTTTACTTTCAACACTGTTACCTTAATTTAGTTTATGTGTGTTCATTACGTGATTCTTTATCCACACTTACACTTGAACCCATCAATGTTCATATGTTTACATTTTCATCATGGTTTCTATCATTGGTGCATTATTTTCTATTGAGTATTGGATTATAAGAGTAAGTCCTTATACATATTTTGGCCAATTATTTATGGTGTTCTATCATAAAGCCTATCATCACATGCTACAACAAAACCTTAGCTTCAAGGAATATATTCAACAATTGAGGTATCTCTTTGGTAATGACATCCCAATTCACTCCCAATCATATCCCAAATAGAGTAATTAACCATGAAAGAATTTCAACCTTTATTAGTTCAAACAAGCATCTCCCTACTAGTAGTTATTCTAATTCATCATTACACTCTATGTTAAGTTATCAACATCCTTAGCCAAGTTTATCATGTTTTCCATAATTGAGTTCCAATGATTATAACCATATAACCACTTATGGGTAAATCATTGCACACCATCCCATTTGCATGTCTCAATGATTATAACCACCTTTGGGAAAATCATTGTGTTATCACCATTTTAATTTTTTTTCCTATATAGGGGCATGATATTATCTTATTTGTCTATCCTAACTGGGGTAGCCCCATCTTCTCAATGATTATAACCACCTTTGGGAAAATCATTGTCTTATCATACCACATTGCCACTATTGGGGTACATGCTTATAACTGCCTTTAGGTAAACCATTATACACTATCCCACTTGCATTCTCAATGATTTTGACTACTTTTTCACTATCATTGTGTTTTCACCCCATCATATTTCCTTTCTTTGGTCCCCTTATTTCACTTCTTTCTTTTTGAGAGATCATTTTTCGATCCATTTATGCCAACCATTTCCTCAAGGGGTCATCATAAAGTTATTTTATCATCATTGTAGTTTTAGACATATATGACCTCTTCATTATTTGAGAATATGTTACTATGATTATATCTTGCAATGCCTTCCCAAATAGGGGAAAATTGTAGACACCTAAAACTAGCCATCTATAACCTCTAATCAGGATTTTGGCTAGTTTCTATCTAAAATGCATAATTTGGCTTAAAAATACTAAAACATGCTACATGATGTGAAATTCACATATTCAAGTGCCAATTTTGGCTAGGGTATCTCTAAATGGGGTAATGTAATTTATGGGATGGCAAGCTTTGATCAGTTCATTTGCACCCATGTGCTCTAGATTACTCTTTCCTATCAAATCTTTTACATAAGACATGTGCCTTTGTTATTTGTTGTTGGTAACATTCTAAATGGGAATACACATCCAATGCATTTGATGTGGAATTCTAATTTAAATCTAGTCAAATTTAGGACCAATAACAAGGCATTCTGATTAATTTGTGTATAGAGTGCTTATTCATGCTTAAGAGTTAATTAACCCAAATCAAGGCCTAATTAATAATTCCATGGAAACTTGTTGAATACTTATTTTTAGAAATGAATATTGAATATCTACATCATCAACTAACCTCATTTTTTGGGAAGACATCCATAAGCCATAAATGTCATAAATATCAGGATTCATTCCCTCCATGCCTCATCAATGCCTTCCATGATGCCCTCCATGCCTATTAATTTCCCCTTCTTCCAATGCCGTGATGAGGATAATTACAAACTTAATTCCAAAAATTGAATTAATCCTTAACCACACATCTCAATCTTGAGATGGATGGTTGAGGTTAATTCTAATGAAATCCAAAAATCTATAAATAGGAGGCCTCACAACTTCATTTATAAGCTTAATTAGAGCAAAGTTATAATGCAAGATTAGTGACCAAAGCTTTAATTAACTAGTTTTATAATGCCAAATTGATTCCAAGCCAAGCTAAGCCACAAGATAAAGGTACCAAGAGGAGATGAAGGTAGCTACACTCAATTGAAGAAGACCTCTTAAAGCATAAGCTGAGTAAGCCACCATTACAAAGGCATTTAGAACATCCAAGGAAGGTGAAAGGAATTCTTGTGTTTTCATTCCTTTCTTTTAGTTGTTTTTGTCATTTATTTTTGTTAACTATGGGGTTATTGCCTTAATAAATGTTGTTTCATTGATTATAGGATAGTATTATAAGTAATGTGATATTGGGTTTACCCCCATGAGGGTTTCCCACATATCTATGGTGTTAATGTGTTATGCTCTTGCCTCTTGCATATGTGATTTATTTTATATGATTTTCTATATCTCTATGTTATATTGAATGGGTAATTAATGATGTATGGAATTGAGTAAAAGTTTGTATAATGGTTTACCCCTACTTTCAATAGTTTTGATTCCAATAATTACATAAACAGCTTCCTAAATATGGAGATGTATATTATCTCTAGCACCAATGAACTACTCAACACACTGATCATTGTCACATCCTTCAACAACATCTTAATGATCAGATCATGACTATTCCTTCTCCTAATACCCTTCCTATAATAGGTCATCCTCACAATAACAATTCCCCTTCTAACCCTATGGCCACACCGCATGTGGTCCCTTCTCTTATTATTTCTGTAATGATTACCTCACCTCATGGATCCTCCTTCCCTAGTGGCACCTTATCCTCTAATGACTCCTTCACTTATGCCCCATTCTCCACTGATGAACCCTTCATCTCCCACATAGTCCATTCCAATTACCTCTCTTGAGCATCACCTACATGATAACCCTCATGAGCATGATCCTTCAATCATTATTACATTTTTTGTTGAGGAGATTTGATGTGAACTATTTTATCAACTTTATTTGAAGATTGATGAGAGTTTGGATGTGTTGGATTATTTTTAGTGATGTCCCTATTATGTCTAAGATTTTTCTTTAGGTGTTAAGTGTGTTATTTATTCTATGACAAATTTTTCCAAGATATCTTGTGTGAAATATCTTCATTAATGGCTTTTGAGCCATAATTGCCTAGTTTTTAATGAGATTTCATCAGTATGCAAAATATACAAGGGTGTATGTGACTTGAATAAAATTTATATTTTTTTTCTTAATAATGTCTTTGTGATGAATATGTTCTTGTGAAAGGTATGTGACATGTTTGAGCAAGACAACATAAGCAAGGTTTGATGCATTTGAATTTTGAGTATATGCATGCTTCATATGCTTAATATATGATGAAAAAGCTTCATAATAATTATATAAGGTTTAGGAATCCATTGGAGGTTATAGGGAGACTTTGTAATTCTTGTGTTCTTTTATAGGTCATCCTAGTCTACTTGTCAAATCAGGCTGAGAGAGGAGGTTGGTGATGTTAGAATTCACATGTGTGAATGTTTCAAGAGACATTTGATATATGGATGGAATCCCATATGAGAGGAGAAAATATGTCTCAAATTTTAGGTCCATTATATTTATATAAATTTTTTATTAAAGTTCAAACAAGGCTTTCAAGGTACATTTCATCATTTCAATACTTAGCCATTTTTGTATTAAAAAATGAGCATTGGAATTCAAATTTTTGAATTTACAAAGGAAAACTAGTATGTAATATTTTTCTATATAACTTTTGATAATGGATGAATTTGGTGATGAATTAACAATTAAATTTGTGAAAAATTCATATGGATATCCATAAATATGGGTTCAAGTTTTTAATGATCGTATAAGTGCATTTATGGATCTTCAAACTTGATAGAGGGTTTGACTTTGTTTTACAAAGTGACCCAAGAGGGATGCTTGTGATTTTTATTGATGGGTTTTGGTTGTTTCATGATGATTTATCCATTGGAGAGTTTTTAAAACTCCCTAAGGATCCTTTTTATAGTTTTTGGAGGCTTTACTAATCCATATTCAAAATGAACCATTGATTTCAAGTTGACTTTCCCTTTGCTTATTATGGTTGTCATGGTTAATGCATTGAATTGATAGATTTGAGTTATGCATATGTTTTATGAGATGGTTTTGATCTTTTGAATATGTCTTATAGTCCTTGTGTCATGGACCCATGCACTTGGAAGTGGTCTTATGTTACTATTTTGCTCGGTGACGTGTGAAAGTGGTAAATTGGTATCCATGAGACCTAAAAGTGCCACTTAGGCCTAATTGATTGACTTTATGTATTAAATGTGACCTATGGAATGTTTTTATTACCCATGTAACATGTGTTTGGATATATTCTAGGTGTAATTCAATTGTTTAAATTATGTTAGTTGACCAAGGTGGGTTAAATAAATTGTGTGATATAAGAGAAGGCCTAATAGGCTTGTTTGAGATAGCTAGATAATGGGAACATGAAGAAAATGGTGTGAAAATTTTCAAAAGGGTAAGAGGCCATGAAATCTATCATAAAATCATGTTGAATATATGATAAGGGTTTTAAAGTGTTTGTTGCAGGTATGACTGTGTGTATGAGGATAGTTTGAGTAAAGAAGAAGAGGGTGACCTAGTTGAGAAAATGAGCTTAAGTGGCTTTTATTAGGTAGAGATGTAGGTTTTTAGGTGTTATAGAAATAAAATTCCATAATCAAGTGTGTTAAATATCATAGCATAGGTGGAGATTATTTTAGAAGTGATTGAGTTGGTTCTTAATCATCAAGGGTGTTGTAAGCTCTTTGTTAGTCTATGCTAGCTAAAGGTCAAGTGGGTGTTTGACTAAATTGAGGGGTGGGTGTTCCTTGATAAATTTTTGATAGTATAAATTGGATAAATAACTTTATAGGGAAATAATATAAATCTTGTTTTAGTGGGTTTTCTCCCCATGAGGGTTTTTCACATAGATCTATTATATGTGTTGTTTCATCTTCATGCTTTATCTTAATGGTTTCTATGCTTCATGAATGAATGGTCAATTTTTTGTATAAGTGAAATTAAAGTTGATTAGTTTCATAAATAAATCACCCTCCCAACCTTATTTATTATAACTCCAATAATTATTATCAGAGTAGGACCTTTAAAGGAAGCTTGACAACTTAAAGGTGATCCCAAGTAGCACAAGAAGGATAAGTAACTGAGGAAAAAGAATCTGGAGTTGAGTCCAATGGTTAGAGGGCTTAAATAACATGCAAATTCATTCATGGAACATGAAGAAAATATAATTCATATTCAAACCAAATTTTATAAAATGATTGAAATAGTAAAAGAAGATAAGATGACTATTTAAGACCTTAAGGATCAGTTAAGGGTTACAGAGAAAAATATGAGTTGAAAAGAGGAATAATGCAAGTAGCTAAAGACAAAACTATATTATATGAGGATCAAGCATGAGAAAATTAAAATAAATTTGAGAAAGTTTGATAAAGGAAAAGAGAAAACTACAGCCAAGGAAATTACAAAAATAAAGGGTAACACGAAGAAATATATCAATCAACCTAATGGTATAAGGTATGGAAATTTATTTCATGGTCATTACTCTTCGTGTCATTGGTTTGGTCATAGAGAAAATGATTGTAGAAAGACCTCAAGAAATAATTTTTATTTGTAACATGGAATAAGGAACACTATTTTCTATAGTTATTTTAAGACTGGTCATATTTATAGATTTTGCCTAACTAGAGCTCTTACGATACATGAGAAAAACCTAACCCAGGTATGGAGACCTAAGATAGTTAAGCTTGATCAAGTTGAACCTAAGAGAAAAAATGGTATGTTATTATGAGGTATGTTAATAAAAAAATTTACCTACATATGTTGTCAATTTACAAAAGATTATTCAAAATATGTATGATTCTACTCAGATAAAAGAGAAGAAGGAAGATGTTGAATCCAAAGAGGATACCAAGTATAGAGAGTTTCAAATCAAGAATAAGATAAATAAGTTCAAATAATAAGTTGAATAATAGGGGTCTCCTAGTTTTATATTGTTATTAAATTTACATACGTATAGGTGTCTCCATCTAAGCTTCATAAAGGCATCTTCATTCAAGGAAGCGAGTGATGGTTGATCAAGTTCTGTGTCTTTCATAAAAATGTATTTTCTATGTATAGACAAGTGTTTGAATATGTTTTTGATATCATGAAGATCCTATAGATGCTTTTAGGATTTTTAATTTGGTCCTATATGTGAATAATAAGCCTAAGACATAAAATTCAATGATTTGAGGGCTTCAAGATGAGTTATGACTACAAACCCTGAGGTATGCTCTGATGAGGAAAATGAGTTCATTAATGTTAATTAGAGATCTATTAATGTTGGAAGGATTGAGATAAAGGTATAGTCAAGGCACTCCAAGGTGGTCTCCTGGTCATCTATCATGATAGGTGCAAGTATATGCAAGTGTTTAAGAAGGTAGAGGTTCATAAGAGTTGATGATTGGTCCTTAAGATGAACATCTTCTTTGGAAATTTTTTGTCCTTAAGTTGTAAGGAATATATATTTTTTAAATGAGTGATTTAATTGTTTTAAAAGTCATAAAAATATCATAATTATTCTTAAAATGATAAAATTCTATGTCATCATAAGCAAAGTCTGACTGTAAGTATGTAGAAGATTGTTTCTTTAATTAAGTTAAACAATATATTAAAGGTTGCATCATTTTAGATGCACCAAAATTACTTCATAAAGTCATAGAGTAATGTGATGTCATGATTTTTATGTCATATAAGGTTGTTAGCTTTTCTAATCTTCTTGATAGGATTCTGAGTGTGCCTATTATAGAGAATGTTGTTCATATGTTTAAAGGACTAGAGGTGATCTGAGAATGATGGTATCATGTTGTAAGATATATGAAGATGTATATAGCTTAGAGTTTGCATAAAAATAGTTTTTAAAGATGATAAAAGGTATATTGTAGCTATTTACAAGTCCTATATGACTGTGTGTTGCTAATAAGGAGCTTTCTAAGAGCTAGATCCATGATGGCTTGTGGAGTTTAAAGGGGGAGTTATGGATAGCCCAACTAAAGAGAAAATGCATGATTTAAGAGGGATTATATGATATTATATATGTTTAATTATATATTCCATGCATGTCAAAAAGTTCAATATTGAAGCTTGATTATTTTTTATTGAAAGCATGAACCTTGTAGCAGTGGCCTAGAGAGCATAGGGTTGTGGAGTGAAGAGTCAAGAATGATGGAATGAAAAATGGGCATGAGATCCTACTAAGAAGTGATGAATCATGAATTATTATTGGTGAGGCATTTAATAGTGTCTAAAGGTGATCTAAAGGAGAAGAGTTTTTTGTGTATATCTTTTTTTAGACCTAGTGTGATCCCCACCTAGCCTAATGTTGGATATGGACAAGATTTCAAGGTGCTAAAATCCTAGGAGAGAATTTTTAGAAACATAATAGTATGTTGGACATATTTTAAACATTGGAATAAAACTCAAAGAATATATATAGTGGTAGAAAGGTCAACATTGAGGTCTAATCCTTGCATGAGAGACCTAAAGTAAAGACACTAGTTTGGTAGCTTGATAAGGTAAGATGTATGTGACCTATGTAAGGATGAATGACAGCTTGAGATCATGACGTGAAGTTATTTTAACATTTTTAGGATGTGTTAATATAAATACAATAGGTATCTAAAAGCTTTCAAGAGTCGAGTTTATTGGTGGTTCTAGACCCATCATGCTAGTAGCCTAGTGAGGTCCAAATTAGGGGTCAAGATGAGTATCCAAGTTATTTGAGAATATAGGAGCATGTATTATGGTTTTATAGGATGTATAAAGCATATGTAAAAATTATAAGGTCTATATTTTGAGAAAAAATCATAAAACATTGTTTTGAGGTCTCTCAAGGTGACTAGAATGAGTTATGCTAGACTGAGAAGAAGTTTTTAGTGCTCATTGGCAAGTGTAGACTATGAATAGGATTATAATCCCTTCATGGTAGATGGGTAAATTTCCTATTAAAAATCTCTAAGAATTTTTTCATTGAGATCCTGAGCTCTATGAATGATTGTTAAAGACTGAAGATAGCGTTAAACCCTCCTAAAACCCTCATGTTGACCCGATGATGAAGAACTTGATGAAAATAGATCATAATGGTTTATATAAGCTAGTTTGATTTTTTTAAATTGTATATAACTCTCTCAATAACCTAGAAGTGGAATTTTTTTGTCATAACTGTAAGTGGAACCTACATAAAAGATGTGGTTTCTAGAAATTTTGTTGTAGCAGTCAATGATTGACTTGGTCAAACTATGCAAATAACTAAATGATGAAGCCTATTAATATTTATTTTTTCTCATGGTGTTATTTTTATGAGTTATAGGCACTCATTTTATTTTTTATCAATAAATTTTCATATCACTAATCTGCCAAAAATGGAAACATTGACAAAATCTAGGCATGTGTGAGAATCTATTTAGGGATGTATTTCAAGTGTTTAGGGATGGAACCAAAGGTTTTGGGTCTTATTTAAAGACCTATTCCTTAAATTAATTTTTTTTATAAGTTTTTAAAATTCTAATATACTATAAATAAGGTGTTTTCAAGATGGCTTGTCTAACTGATGGTGAAATCAATGAAAAGTTACTAGTCTATGTGAAAAGGTGTTTTAAGATACATTATCAATGATTAGGGATGAACTCAGGAAAATGGTGGTGAAATATAAGTCCTATATAAATTCACCATATAGTTTTAGTGGTTATAAGTCATCTGGAATTGATGCATATGATGGTCACATGTTGACATGGTAAAGTTCTGTGAAGATAGTGAAACCCAGAGTAGTGAGATTGGTCTGCAAGACCAATATTGAATTTTGATCCCATAATATATCTATTGTATGTTTATATAATGATGGTATATTAAATTTTACATGAATTATATTGTATTTTTATTTCTTCTTTACCTATTATATTGTTATGCTTTCATGACTGGGTATTGGTAGAGTTTGGTAACTTTGAGTGAGTTGTGTGCATAGTTATTTTAGGGGTCTTCTGATTAGAGTTGAAGCTTATAATGAATTTATTAGTGTTATATATGTCTCATATGATAATTATAATGTTTTTTTTTCATTATATGTTATTATTATTGGTTTCAAAGGTTAGTTGACTAGTTTCTAATAGTTCAAGCAATTTTGAGTGGTGTTTCTAAAGGAGGGTTATTAAGGTATTTTTTCTATATTGGAGTGTTCAAGTCACATGGAGGTGTTAGATAGGTCTTTTAGGTTCCATAAATGTGATTTTTTTAATTTAATTATTTTATAATATTAATTTTATTCTTTATAAGTCTGAGATAGTGTTTCCAAGCTCTTAAAGGTCTAATAAGGGCTAATTATGAGGTTCAAGAGTTGAAATATTAGAAATGGTAGTGTGGACCAAATGTAAGATTAAGATAGGTATATTGGTCATTTAAATGAATTTTTTAATCCATTGGTAATGGTATATTTATTCAAAATAGGTCTGATGTGTCATCACTCCTTTTTACTTGGTATTTGTTCATTACTTCTTCAAAGAGCAAGGAATAGTCAAGATGGTATGTTAACAATGAGTAGGTCTGTGAACATATTGTTAGAAATGGTATGATCAATGATAGGGGATAATTTTTAAATTTTCCTTGGGTCTAGTTAATTTTACTTGAGATTCACATGTTCTTTAGTTTTCCCACTTTGTCATTATGTCAAAGTGGGAGAAAGAATTAGAGAATGGAAGAAAAAGATCAAATAAGGGAGAGATGATTTGATATATTTATATTATTGTTTGTATGTGTTGACATAAATTTAAAAATGGGGATATTTTTGTATTATTTTTAGTGTTGTCCCTATTTTTTTTTAGAGTGTTCATGAGGTGTCAAGTGTGCTAGTGCTTCAATGACAAAGTGTGCTAAGATATCTTATGTGAAATATCTTCATTAATGGATTTTGAGCCATAATTTCCTAGTTTTTTATGATATTTCATCTATATGAAGAATGGAAAAGGGTTTATGTGAATTTATTAAAAGTTAAAAGAATGTTATCTTAATAATATCCTTCTGATGAATATTTTCCTATGCAAGGTATGTGACATGTTTGAGCAAGATGACATAAACAAGGTTTGATGCATTTGAATGTTGAGTATAAGCATGTTTAATATGTTTAATATATTATGGAAAGGCTTAATTATGTTTTTATAAGGTTTGATAATCCATTGGAGGTGATAGGAAGACTTTCAAATTCTTGTGTGCTTATGAGGTCATCCTAGTCTAATTATCAAATTAGGGTCAAAGAGCAGGTTGGTGATGTCAGAATTCACACGTGCGAAGGTTGTAGGAGTATTTTTATATATGTATGGAATCCAATATGAGATGAGAACATATTTTTCAAATTTAAGGTTCAATATATGTATACATAAAAATTTGTTAAATTTTAAACATGGCTTTCAAAGTAGATTTCATCATTTCCATATTTAGCTTTTTTTTACATAAAAATATGACTGTTGGAATTCAAACTTTTGAATTTACAAAGGAAAACCAATATGTATTATTTTTATTATAAATTTTAATAATGGATGAATTTTATTATTAATTGAAAATTAAAGTGGTAAATAAATCCCAAGGGTTATCCATAAAATATGGTTTCAAGTTTTGAATGATTGTATAGGTGCATTTGTGGAGCTTCAAAGTTGATTGAGGGTTTGAATTTTATAAATGGTGTTTGGTTTTTTCATGATGATTTATAAATTTGAGAGTGTTTTAAACTCCATAAGTATCATATATATATATATATATATATATATATATATATATATATATATATATATATATATTTTGTATGTTTGACTAATCCATATTCATTATGAACCATTACTTGTAAATTTACTTTTCCTTCATTCATCATGGTGGTCATGGTTAATGCATTGAATTGATAGATTTGAGTTATGAAAATATGTATTGAAATGGTTTTTTATCTTTAGAGGATGTATTAGTGGCCATGTTTCATGGAACCATGCATTTTTAAGTGGTCTTGTGTTACGACTTTATTTAGTGATGTGTGAAAGGGGTGAATAGTTCTCCATGAGACCTAAAAAGGCCACTTAGGCCTCATTGATTGACTTTATGTCTTAAATGTGACATATAGAGTGGTTGTATTACTAATTTAATGTGTTTTTGGATATATTATAGGTGTAATTAAACTTTTTAAAGTATCTTGTCTAACCAAGATGGGTTAAATGAAGTGTGAGGTATGAGTGAAGGCCTAATAAGCTTGTTTGAGCTAGTTAGATAATGGGAGAATGAAGAGAATGGTGTGAGAATTTGTAGAAGGTTAAGAGGCCATGGAATCTATCATAAAATCATGTTGAAGATATGATAAGGGTCTAAAAGGTAGGTCTAACTATGTGAGTGAGGATAGTTTGAGTAAAGATGAAGAGGGTGACCTAGTTAATCAAAGGAGATTAAGTGGATTATATTAGGTAGAGAGGAAGGTTTATAGGTTTTAGATAAATATAAGTGCATAATATACTATGTCAAACATTATAATAGAGGTGGATATTAGTTTAGAGGTGATTGAGTTGGTGCTTGATCATCAAGGGGGTTGTCGCCTCCTTGCTAGTTGGTGCTAGCTAAAGGTCAAGTGGATGCTTGATTAAATTGAGTGGGGGGTGGTCATTGATCAGTTGGTTCTAGTCTAAATTGAATAAATGAGTTTATAGTATATTAGTCCAAATCTTATTTTAGTGGATTTTCTCTCAATGAGGGTTTCCCATATAGATCTTGTTTTATATTTGTTATTCCTTCTTCATGCTTTATCTTAATGATTCATATGCTTCATGAATGAATGGTAATTTTTTTGTATAAGTGAAATTAAATTTGATTAATTTCATCACTAATTCACCCCCTCTCAGTGATTGTATTTCAAATAGGCTGCGATTTGAGTTTAGATTTATAGAGACTTATCAGATGTTATGGATAATGAGTGTGGATAAATATATTAGTATTTATGAACATAAGCATGGTGTTCTTTCATTTATTTCTTCTTTTGGATTGGATGTGTGCTCCAAATTTACATTTATATATCTTATATTATCTAACATGATGACTTTTTGTTTTACACTACATGTTGCTTATGATGCCATTATTCTTCTTAGTTTCTCTTATGATTTATTTTTTGTGATTACATACTCTTTCAATATGTGTTAATTTTTAATGGAAATATTGTTCTCTTTCATGATTGTTTTCTATCTTATCTCTATAAACACAAATATTTTTTATTGTGACTTGGTTATATAGACCTTGCTCCCTTTTGTCATTCCTTATTTACCATGTGATCAGTTAGAAAAAAATTAATCTCATTATAATCTCTTTTTTACTATTCCACTTTGGATCTCCTCTTATTATTCTTCTTTCCTTTCTCAAACTAATCATACACATGGTTGAAACTTGAGATAACATGTAGGTTCATAGTTAAGCCTAAGTATTATAGTCAGTCATATATTTGGATACATAGCTTCCTTTAGCATAAGCCTAAAGATCATTTGTGTGTATCACTTTATCTCTCATGATTGGTAATTCCAAGTCCATATGGAGGAGGAATCTTAAAATCCATACAAATTTAAAATTTAACTCACTTAACAAAAGGAAATGATCTAAAAGGCAACATTCAAAATCTTCAAAAGTCAAATCACACTAAAAGACATGATTCGAAGCACCTATCTTTTTTATAATCAAAGATAAAATTCCATAGTCTACCTCAAGATATACTTGAGGTACATTGGGGTGCGATGGTCCAATATATTGGAAAAGGAGAATAAAAAATTATTCTAGTACTACCAAATTTCTCACTCAAGTAACCAAAATTCATAGTAGATTGATAACTCTGTAAGGGGTCCTGAAGAATGGGGAACAAATTGTGGGATGGTAGGTCAATTTTAATTTTCTTTCTCAACACAACCAACATTATTTGATATTATTACCATGCTTAGTTACCTATACAACTTTGTGCCTATAGCAAACACATATCCTTTGTATATTGATGATCACTAGTCACATCATATCTTTATATGTCCTTAGTGTGCCTCCTATTTCCTAAGATCTTCTCATAAGATGTTGACATTATGCTTCTTAGTTTCCCTATTTCATTTCATACAAACTTAATATTCCCCTTGAGAAATATTTTTTTGTTTACTCATCACTCCCCCAGGGATTCCATTTGTGAGTTGCAATGTAAGACCTTAGATAGGACTAGGCCTTCCTCACAAATTACCAAATTTTCACACTACCACTCCAAACGTCCTCTTTTACCATATTTTACCATTTTTTTCCACCCCATTGGTGTTATATTTATGATTTTTAGTGTAAAACCATGGTTAGGACTTGTCCTTTCTCACAAAATTTTCCAATACCCAAGTCACAATGGAATTACATGTGTCAAATTTGAGATAAGTCATGATTCATTATGAATTATGTGTCATTGACATGATTACCATCTTGATTTAGTATGTTTTATGCTTACCCATTTAGTATTTAACTTTTATCTTATAATTTTCTAATTACATGTAAGAATCCAACCATTTTCTTATGTTTTTCATACTTCCCAACTTGAATTAGTGTGATTAATTTAAGAGCATTTTTTCCAATTTTGTTTTTATTTTATACTTCTCAATGTAATTTAGTTTGATTGATTAATTTAATTATTTTTTTAATACCATTTATATTTTAGATTATTTCATTTTATTACATTATTTTCATACTTCCCAACGTGATTTAGTGTGATTTTAGTTGTTTTAATTTGGTGCCAATCTTTTTTATGGTTCAAACACATTTTTGTCCTCTTTTTGGTTTCTTATACTTATTCATCTTTTGTTATTACACATTTCCCATCATGACATAATGTGTAGTGTATTTGTTTATAATTAATTTTTTTTCCAAAGTCTTTTTTCACCTATTTATTTTTAACCATGCATGTGTACTACATAATGCTAGAAAAGAAAACACTCCACATATATTTCCTATACCATATACAACAAAAGTAAAAATACATGTGCTAGAAATAAATATATCCATGAATCAACAACCACCACCAAAATATAACTCATGAGATAAACATCCAACTATGAAACTAATATATCTCTATATATCATATGTTTTTATACAATGGAACAAAAATACATTGCTCCATCTCTATGGTTAGGATCCATCATGCCTATCTTTTGGCCTAACCACACCACCCATATATGTCTCACACCATCCCCTCTACATAGTATATTTTAAAGAGGACATTCATGATCTCAACCCTAATAACTATCCCTATAGGTTAGCTACCTAATCCTACACCTATCCCATCTAGATTATGGTAGCCAAGTGTGTGGCTCTCTCCTGAGCCAAGGCCTATTAGGCTTGTAACTCTCTTGCTCCTACCCATGATAGTGGTTGTAATCCATACCTACATGTTTATATCTACCTCATGGCCTCCCCCACCAATTTAAACTAGATTTCTTAAGCTAGTTCAAATAGTACCATAGGATCATCCATCATGGTGGGGTCGTATGGTGTTAATACCTCACCTAGATTGTCATGGTGTACTTCAATGAATAGGGATCCCCTTTTGATCTCCTCTATTATATATTCTTAAAGACCAAAACCTAGATAGATATCATATCACACATATATATCAAAATATATCTATCTATGTACCATCATATATAACTAGTCTTCTATCTCAAAGACTCAAAATGACAACATTTCTTACTTGTCCCAGTGTCACCAACCACCATCTC
Organism: Torreya grandis; assembly: GCA_037957365.1. Taxonomy (NCBI): domain Eukaryota; kingdom Viridiplantae; phylum Streptophyta; class Pinopsida; order Cupressales; family Taxaceae; genus Torreya; species Torreya grandis. The sequence continues at coordinate 1,003,091 of JARHVA010003337.1, forward strand.
CCTATCTACTCATCCATTGAGCATGGTCTTTCCATTGGCCCATCCCATGAACACCTCATCCATGGGTCATCTCCCTATCAAATAAAAATCTTGAGTAACCACTTGTGCATGTTATGAGCCTCTCCTCAATGGTGCCTCTATCAGGTAGATCTACCCTGGGCCACCTATTAGATCATCGTGCGTGACCACTCTCCTCTATTATCAATCTTGTTGATGGAATATCCATTAATGATTCACCTAGGGAATTTGTTTATCCTCCTAATATGATGCCTATTGTGGTATCTACTATACCCCTACATCCACATCCATGCCCTCTCCTCTTCTTATTATCAACTATCATGCTTGATTAGTCCATTATCTCACACACTAAGGCCTGATCTCTAGTCTTTCAATTGGTTCTCCTCTCCCTACTCTTTCCCTTATCTCTCTTTCATGTCATTCCCAACTCATGGGCACTACTATCAGATCCATTGGGTATAAGAGTCCAAATTATCTTGATAAGCATGCCATTAGCTATGGCTATACCTACTAGGTATAATGGCCTATGGACCATACTCAAGCCAACCTTGGCACCACAATCACTTAACTATCCCAAATAGTAGAAATGTGTTCATAGGGATACCACACAATAACTCCTCATGTGCCTATCTATAGTGTTAGCATGTGGGGCATGACAAGTGCTACCTAATATTATCTTTATCTAGTATCTTATCATCAACAAAATGGGGTAAACCAACTGGTCTATACATTGATAACCTCTCATATATCCATACACCAAACAACACCATTGAACCCATGGTCTTCTACCCTATAAGCAACATCCCATATGTATCATGTTGTGACCTCATCTCTAGTGGTTAGACCTAGATGATAAACCCAAAATTATAGAGTGCCCCCTAATCCAAAATTGACTAACATAAGGCTATCACATATATTGGAACCATTCCATCCAACTTGTGATACAAAAATCATTCTATAATAAATCTAATCATAGCCTACTATATATCCAAAATTTGTGTAATATATACATCAAATAAGCTCACCCTAAGCTCTAGGTAGATTTTATCTGAGCAAGTCACCTACCTAGCTAGTGATCATCTCTCCTCCAAATCTTACAATATCCCTCTGATTATCAATCTCCCTCCTATCAGTAGTCCAATAAATTAAAGTATGTCCTCTAGTGTGATACCTACCTCTATGTTATCTTTATCTACCACCCATTGAATAGTATTGGTCAACCATTCCCATACTCCAAGGAACATGACAATGAGATCAACACTTAGTGGGATGAATATCATCTTTGTGAGACCTCCTAGGCCTAATGTAACCAATCTTTCTCTATCCATATCTGTCAAACACTTGAGCTAATCAAGTAACCATGACGTAATGATCAATCACCAAAATCTCTAGTGCCTCTACAAAATATCAAAGAGCAAAGGATGTATTAGACCTCTATGTCATTCATAATCTAAATACATTCCAAAAATTTTCAAAAAAATGAGTTGTTTTGATTTAGTTTTTTCATTCTTTATCAAATGGGCTTATTACAAACTACATTAGACCCATCCTTTATTAGTGATACTAGATCAACCCTATCATAATTTCAACCAAATTAGCCTTTTCAATACTAAATCAACCCATATCTAGCTTAATAGTACTAAGTTGGCCACTTAATAAAAAATTAAGTCAGCCCACTAGTAATCAATCATCTTTTTCACCTAACCAACTAAGTCAACCACTTACCACTAAGTCAGCCCATTAGATTTTATCTTTTACCAACTAAGTCAACCACTTACTACTAAGTCATCCCGCTAGTTTTTCTTATCTTCTACTAACTACATTGACTTGATTGACTTTGTTCCTACATTAACATGACTTTTTAACTAATTTCCATAAATTACATAGGCATTTATTGGTTTGAATCCTTCCTACCTAATACCCTGTTTGACCCCCACTATCCCCAAAAAATTTCTAGGGTTCATTCAGGTATCTAGATTTTTCTTAACAATCAAATTTTATCAATCATTTAATTTAAAATAAAAATACTCTAAAATTTTAAATTCTTATTTGATTACTTGTGTTTCACTCATTTTTAACACTATGCATTTATTGATGCTTAAAATTGCACTTGATTCTAATCAACAACAATGGGAAGTTTCAAGTTGTGGGATATTGCGACTTGAAAAGACCTCCAAATTTTAGAGAAGCTGGTCTCTTCTTTTGTATCAAGTGTGGAGAAAAAGGATAGAAAATTAAATAGAAACACAAATGCATGAAATGAAACCTAACTATGGTGATGCACCTAAGTGTAATTTTGATCCTAATCTTGAGCACAGTGAGACTATATGTAGGATTCATTTACATTTAAAAGCAAACAAGTGCATGATCAATGTAAAAGTTAAAATAATAAAAATAGAGGCTCACAACAAAGACTTCTTTTTCTAAGATATAGAAATATCAACAAAGGCATAGGGTTCAATCTTCTTATAATAATCTTCCAATCACATAAGAGGCACAGAAACACATACAGTTATGTAGAACTTCCGACTCAAGAAGACGAGACAAAAGTAAATGACATTCCTAATCACAACTCTAGAAAATCTACAATATAAAATACTTTTGCAAATGAAATAGATAATATCAATAGAGGCATAGAGTTCAATATTCATAATTCTTTTAGCCACATAAAAGGCACAAAAACATGCACAATTACATCAACTTTACAACTCAAAAAATGAGACAAAAGCAAATGATATTACTTAGTCACAAACTCTAGAAAGTCTAATCTTTTTACAATAATTATTTCCCTATTGTCCCCCTTTCGTCTATCCTTTTTATAGCCTCAAATTTTAAAAATAAAATAGTGTGGCATTTGGTGCATTCAATGCCTTGGATGCATTCTAGTCTTATCAAAAAGGGCTATGCTGGCGGCGGGGTGGCTGCCCTGACTACAACATGTCGATTCATGACTAATACCTCCTTCCACACCTGAATTCCTCATTTCATCACCTGCTTAGCTACTTCAATTATCTATTCTACCTCTGATTATAGGGGACAAATAGATGGCCCTTTTAATGTTTGTAGGCCCCAAAAATCTACCCAGTGAACTGCTCCACCTACCAAAAATAACTCCCACTGAGTTCCCCCCTAGCTCGTTTGTTGAAACAGATACATAGAACACTCTATCCTATTAAAATGGAAGAGGACACTTAGTCAATTCTATGAAAATATTCTTATTAATTAAAAGGCATTAGAGAATGACACTTGGTGCTTTCCAATTTATTTATCGATGACATGTGGCTCTTTTCACTTTCCCTTTAGCTATGTTGTAGAATTATTTAGGGCACATATTAGGCTCCTATGGATGGTGACACTTGGCAGCTTTTGTAGACCTTTGAAATAACAATCGAGAGCCACCATAATCTTTATTTGATAATGAAGCTTGAAGATGATATCTCAGAAGTGTACACGTGGCGGCCTCCACTATTCTCTAAAAAAGTAGTCTAGGCCTTCCACAATTGCCACCTGGTGCTTTCTACTTCTTTCTGCTAGTTAGCTTGTTGAAAACCTTTGTCTAATGTAATATCCCCTGTCAATAGAGATATATGAAAGACACAAAACTATGATACCAAAGACCAAAGCTCTGATACCACTGTAATATCCCCTACCAATAGAGATATATGAAAAACACAAAACTATGATACCAAAGACCAAAGCTCTGATACCACTGTAATGTCCCTTACTTAGGGGCTCCTTTATCTGCACAAAAGCTCTGATACCACTGTAATATCCCCTTCAAACAGGGAATATATAAATTCATAAAGCTCTGATCACAGATACAAACTTGCAGAATAGATTCAAATAAGCATACACAAATCACAGTATAATCTCTCAATAGCAATTAAAGATCACATTACTTGTTCTTCTGGACGATTACACAATTGAGTCTCTGTTATACAAATAAAAGAATATTAAAATCTGGTCTTAAAACCCTGAAATTATGCAAACTGGGAATAAGCTTGCAATTCTGGAAGTCTCGGCCTGCTGTGTCAAACACACAGTCGCCGGCGTCGGTCGATATACTACCGACGTCGGTCTCTGTAGGTCCTTATCTGCCGACGTCGGTCCTCAGATGGCCGATGTCGGTCACTGGGGATCTCTGTCTGTCGGTGTCGGTATCTGCGTGGATCTGTACGGACCTGTACGGACTTAGTACGGCTGCCAGCCTGTCTGTTCTTAACCCTTGATTGCTGAACCACCTGATCTGAAGATATACTATTCTAATACAGAATATCTCTATCTGTATAATTTATTGGATCAAAACTAAATAAAGATAAATACCTGAAATATCTGTAATAAACTTCTGTGTGAAGTTATCTCTCAACCTTGAAATTCTGTGATAACTTCTGGATGAAGCTATCTCTCAAATCTGTACCTCTGTGATAACTTCTGGATGAAGCTATCTCTCAATTTGGCAATAGATCGGCTGATCTTTCACAACCTCTGAATTGCACACAATGAAGAGTTGACGTTCTCCACTGCAAATGGAATCCTGGAACCCTTGGCTCAGTCTTCACAGAAGAATTTCTCCAATTTCAATAATCAATTCATACATACAAACTCTCTCCCATGAGAAACTCTTATACCCTTCCAAAGGTGTGCTTGCTAAAATTAGATTTCCTCAAATTAGAACTTGGGGTTCTAAAATTAGAATTCCTCAAATTAGAACTTGGGCTTCTAAAATTAGAATTCCTCAAATTAGAACTTGGATCTTAAAATTAGACCAATTAATTAATAATTAATAATTAATAATTAATTAATATCTAATTTAAAATTAGACCAAATAATTAATATTTGATTAAATCAATCAAATATTAATATCTCACTCAATACATGTCAGATCCTCGAACCGTCTGAAGCTGGTGAATCAGGGAGTGATTCTACACATGACCATATCAAAACAAGGGTGCTCCGCTGTATGTCAAATATCCCTAAATAATAGGAGCTCAGGCCCAATGTGTCTGAAATAACCTGAATGAGAGCCAACTATAGGAATTCTGTAAATCAAAGCCAAGCCAATCTCCATCATGACCCTCTATCCATCCCATTAGCCTACGAAGGTCGCATAATAGGCCAATCATCAAATCTGTCAATGTCCACAAAAAAGGGGACATGACAATCTGCCCCTCTGAAAATTGCTTGTCCCCAAGCAATCTCGGAACAATGAACTACTCGATCCACCTGGATCCCAAATGTAGTTATGCTCTGCACTGCTGTGAATCAATGTGAGTACCTACAATATCATCAAAAGTAAAACAAAGAGGAACCCATAATCAAATTGGTGAACACAACTCAACCAATCTCTAAAATCACAACTGCCCTGGATGTGTCGATACTGTAGATTGTGTACTTGGCAACTGCAAATCCCATCTACAAAAGATGGTGTTAATCCATCCCATAACTGATCCCTCTGTAATGGTGGCACAACCAACTGTACCATACTATCAAATGTGTGAGAAGAATCAATATGGAGACTCGACTCCATTGGTATCTCAAACTCCTCAGAATCAGGTACTACCAAATCCTGAACATGTGTATCAGCTCATCAACGTGCTCCTCAGCAACAACTGTAGGAACGTACTCACCAACAACACTCAATGTACTAACCTCTGAGTCTAGGGCTGGTGAAGACTGTAAATGCTCTAACTCCATGGTCATCTCAGCCAAATGAAATTGTGACTCCTCATAAGCTAACTGCGTAGTCTCAAGAATCTCAGAAGTCGCCTCTAGCTGCTGAGTAAGCTCACTCACCTTATCTTCCTCGACCAACAATGCATCATATGCTGTGCTACCCCACTCCATAAGATAATCTCTGTCGGTGACCAAATGCATATAATCCTGTCTCAGAATCTGGATAGCCTCCCATAAAGAGTGGATCTCTGTCAAGGACAAATAACTACCTCCCTGCTCGATGCTAGTAGGAGAACCCCATCCATAAACTGCTAACAATTGACGAGCATCATCAAAATGCTTACAAGCGGTGGCAATGTCTCGCTCACTAACTCTCAGCTGATTAGACACATGATGGCCCTGGCTAGATTGTCTCCCACCCTCCTCCTCTGATGCATGGTCCAAACAAATAGACTCAGAATCACTGATCGCTGTAATACTACCATCCATACTCTGTGAATCAACTCCATAGCTCATATCAACATGCGGAGTATCAACAACTGTAGCATCACTGTCTAACTCTTCCATATCAAAAGAAACAATCGGTGAAACTAAGTCCTCACAACTATCCACTGCATTCTCCTGAGTGTCATCTACAATAATAGGATCCTGGGACTCCTCTACAATCTCTGCCATAGCTGAGAGATCATCGACCCTCAGTGCACTAACATCTGAACACACCTCTACACTCTGAGTGCAAGCATCTAACTCACCCTCATCTTCACTATCTCCTATCTCATAATAATCATAAGACATGCTGCTCTCTCGTCGAAGTGATCTGTAGTGCTCTCTCCTTAGCTTAACAAAGCGATCAAAAGGCAACAACTTCTGAACTCGAGGTGGTACTAACTCCCACTCCTCGTTCGTTGTCATATACCGTGCGGGTTTGTTTCTAGATGTAGGATATGAAAGAGATTCATTCAACCTCTTCAAACTTAGTTCCAGCTTCTTCATATCATTGTCCCACTGTCTCTGAGTATATGAAGTCATTACGATACTTTACCCAAGCTACCCAACAGGATGGCAAGACATTAGCTCTGATGTGCCCAACAGGATGGCAAGAATTTAGCTCTGATACCACTGTAATATCCCCTGTCAATAGAGATATATGAAAGACACAAAACTATGATACCAAAGACCAAAGCTCTGATACCACTGTAATATCCCCTACCAATAGAGATATATGAAAAACACAAAACTATGATACCAAAGACCAAAGCTCTGATACCACTGTAATGTCCCTTACTTAGGGGCTCCTTTATCTACACAAAAGCTCTGATACCACTGTAATATCCCCTTCAAATAGGGAATATATAAATTCATAAAGCTCTGATCACAGATACAAACTTGCAGAATAGATTCAAATAAGCATACACAAATCACAGTATAATCTCTCAATAGCAATTGAAGATCACATTACTTGTTCTTCTGGACGATTACACAATTGAGTCTCTGTTATACAAATAAAAGAATATTAAAATCTGGTCTTAAAACCCTGAAATTATGCAAACTGGGAATAAGCTTGCAATTCTGGAAGTCTCGGCCTGCTGTGTCAAACACACAGTCGCCAGCGTCGGTCGATATACTACCGACGTCGGTCTCTGTAGGTCCTTATCTGCCGACGTTGGTCCTCAGATGGCCGATGTCGGTCACTGGGGATCTCTGTCTGCCAGTGTCGGTATCTGCGTGGATCTGTACGGACTTAGTACGGCTGCCAGCCTGTCTGTTCTTAACCCTTGATTGCTGAACCACCTGATCTGAAGATATACTATTCTAATACAGAATATCTCTATCTGTATAATTTATTGGATCAAAACTAAATAAAGATAAATACCTGAAATATCTGTAATAAACTTCTGTGTGAAGTTATCTCTCAACCTTGAAATTCTGTGATAACTTCTGGATGAAGCTATCTCTCAAATCTGTACCTCTGTGATAACTTCTGGATGAAGCTATCTCTCAATTTGGCAATAGATCGGCTGATCTTTCACAACCTCTGAATTGCACACAATGAAGAGTTGACGTTCTCCACTGCAAATGGAATCCTGGAACCCTTGGCTCAGTCTTCACAGAAGAATTTCTCCAATTTCAATAATCAATTCATACATACAAACTCTCTCCCATGAGAAACTCTTATACCCTTCCAAAGGTGTGCTTGCTAAAATTAGATTTCCTCAAATTAGAACTTGGGGTTCTAAAATTAGAATTCCTCAAATTAGAACTTGGGCTTCTAAAATTAGAATTCCTCAAATTAGAACTTGGATCTTAAAATTAGACCAATTAATTAATAATTAATAATTAATTAATATCTAATTTAAAATTAGACCAAATAATTAATATTTGATTAAATCAATCAAATATTAATATCTTAATCAAATATTAATATCTCACTCAATACATGTCGGATCCTCGAACCGTCTGAAGCTGGTGAATCAGGGAGTGATTCTGCACATGACCATATCAAAACAAGGGTGCTCCGCTGTATGTCAAATATCCCTAAATAATAGGAGCTCAGGCCCAATGTGTCTGAAATAACCTGAATGAGAGCCAACTATAGGAATTCTGTAAATCAAAGCCAAGCCAATCTCCATCATGACCCTCTATCCATCCCATTAGCCTACGAAGGTCGCATAATAGGCCAATCATCAAATCTGTCAATGTCCACAAAAAAGGGGACATGACATCTAAAAATAGAATTAAATGTAGGTGCTAATATGAGATGTGGATGCTTACATGTGGTGCATCCCACTGAGTTGATATTAGATACGTGGCACATTTCGTGGCTCTCTTAAAAGTTAGGAAAGGTGCCTCAAATGACTCCACTTGGCTAAAACCTGTGCTCAGACTATGCCACTTGGCAGCTTCCACTACCCTTCGACACTCAGATAGAAAATGAATCGAAAGAAACAAACCCATGCTCTATTCTAAAACTTTTGCCACCACGACCAAGGTATGTGGGAACAAAACTATAGTGTGTGACTAAGAATCGGAATGCAACATAGAGTAAAATTTTTTACTCTACAGTTATTGGCGACCCTCAAGACTTTTGAGCTTGCTCAAAAAGAAAACTCCACCTTTTGCTAGATCAAAATTACAAAATTTATAGCTTCAAAAGAGATGTCAACATGTGTTTAAAACACTTATTTAAAAAGAAAAATGGGAAAACAATGAAAAAAATAATGTGAGAAAGGGAAACTATCTAACTATAATATATTAGATACCCAAGTTAATTAAAGAGCTTTAAATAGATTCCATTTATAGGAATCTCTTCAGGTTTTCCTTCTATAAACTATAGCTCAAATGAATTCTTCTACTTGCATGTGTGAATTTTATAAGGGTCAGTCCATAATGCTTCGAATTTAGTATGCTGACCTGACTTGGTGGCTCTTGCATCCCATTTCAAAACAATTGAGCCTACTTAAAAATTAGGATTTGAAGTCCTTTTGTCAAAATAGTTCTTAACCATTCCCTAATGCTTAATCAATGAATCATGGGCTATATCCCTTTTTTCCTAAACTTCCAAAAGTTCTGCGAGTCTGACTTGCATGGGGCCATTTTCTTCAATTTCAATTTGTTTGATCAGTTGGAGAACAAGGATTTCCAAACTTAGGGGAATCACAGTAGACTTTCCATATACCAATTCATATGGAGAAATTTTGATCACTTTCTTAGGTGTGATTCTATCAGCCCATAGTGCTAGATTAAGCACTTTATGCCACTCTTTGTGATGATCATCCCCTACTCTTTTGATGAGTCTTATCAGGTTCTTGTTGGTTGATTCTACCAGACCATTACCTTAAGGGTAATAGTTAGATGAATTTTTTAGATATATTCCATGTTTCAAGGCAAAGTTAGATACTTTAGACCCCAAGAATTCTTTAGCATTATCTAAAATTATGGTGTGAAGAGCCCCAAAGTGAGTAGTGATACTCCCTAGAAAATCTAGGATCACATTCTCTATTTCTTCCTTAAGTGGGACTGCCTCAGTCCATCTAGTGAAATAGTCTGTCACAATTAATATCCATTTATGACCCATAATAGACACTAGATTTATCATTCCAATGAAGTCAAGACCCCATGGAGAAAAAGGTTCATCCATAATTATAAGACTAAGGGGCATGGGTGCATTCCTCCTCATCCCCATATAATATTGTTAGGATTGACATTTTTTAACCAACTGATAATAATCTACAAATAAAGTAGGCTAGAAATATCCTGCCTCACTTATCTTTATGGCTGTGGTCTTTGTAGAAAAATGCCCCCTAATATTCCATCATTCATTTCATGTATTATTCTCTTAGCTTCATCCTATTCTACACATCTTAACAATTTTTCATCACAATTTTTTTTGAAAAGGACTTGTTCAATTAAAACAAAATGAACTCCCTATATCATATAATATCTCCTTTTATTTTGAGGGAGTTCTATCAGATAACTCCCATGTTTCATAAAATGAATCTTGCTTGTGACCCAGTATTCCTGATCAACTTGTAATGTTAGCACTATTTCTATCTCTCCTTCTGAATCTGCTTCCTCAGGTAACATCTTTTCAAGCTCTTGGGTTATATATTGGCACAGACCCCTGCCTTTGACTAGCTTGGTGGGTCTAACCTCTACATCATATTCAAGGATCTTATTGATTCAATTGGCTCTTTTCTCAATAATTTTCCCCTCCATGATGTATTCCCTAACACTTGGGTGAGCTACAAGTATCAAAAAAAATTCCCTGATATCATATGCCTAAATTTCTTGAGGGATTTTACCATGGCATAGGCTTGTCTTTCCAAAAAATTATACCTGGTCTCATAGTCCCTAAGAGTTCTTGAGAAAAAGGTTATTGGGTGTTCCCCCTCTAGCCTATCATTCTTTTAAGTCAAGACAACAGCAATACTTCACTCTCCTCCATAGATATACATTACGAAGGGCTTGAAAAAATCTAGGTTTTTAAGCACTGGGGCTGCTGAGATAGCCTTCTTGACCTCTTCAAAGGCTTGCCTTCTTTATGTAGTCCATTTGAAGACCAGGTCTTTCTTTAGCAAGATTGTCACTGGTATTACCAAGCCTACAAAATCAGATATAAATCTACTACAAAATTGATCTTCCCTAAAAGGGCTGAACTACCCTTTTATTTACTAGAAGAGGTAGGTTCATTATAGCTATAATTCTCTTGAGATATATAGAAACTCCTTCTTTAGATACTATATATCCCAATAATTTGCCCTGAGGTACACCAAAAATGCATTTCTTGGGATTCAATGATATCCCAAAATCCTGACATTTCTTAAAGACAGATTCTAAATGATCAAAATGATCATTAGTATTTTTTGAAAATATAGTGAGGTCATCTAGATAAACTAGGATAATATTATTTATAAGTTCCCCAAAGGCTATATCCATATCTCTTTGAAAGGTGGCTCCTACATTTGATAGACCAAAAGGCATCTTAACATATGCAAATGTTCCCCATTTGGTTGTAAAAGCAGTCTTGTACTGATGTTCATCAGCCAACCAAATCTGATTATATCCAAAGAAAACATCTAGTAAAGAAAACCTCTCTGATCTAGCCATAGTTTGTAGAATTTATTCCATGGAGGGCAAGGGATAGTTGTCTTTAAAAGATGTTCTATTTAGATCTCTGAAATCTACACATAGTCTTACATCTCCATTCTTTTTCCTAACTAGTACTAGATTTGATACCCAGGTTGAGTGCTTGATTAGAAATATTATTTTGGAGTCTAAAAGTTTTTTGCAACTCATCTACCATTAGAGGCTCAATCCTTGGATTTACTAGCCTCTGTCTCTGTATGATGGGTTTAGACCCTTTAGTCAATTCTATTGTGTGATGAATAATGTCTCTATTGTATTCATGAAGGTATTCATAGTTCCAAGCTATGACTCTATCATATCTCTGGCATAATTCGATTAGTCTTTCCTTCTCTTCCTGAGTTGCAGAATTCCCAACTTTTAGCCTTTTCCTGTCACTCACCTCTATTTCAAAATAGTCTGCTTTGTCTACCTGGATTCTTTTCTTTTCTAAGCTTACATCCTCTAGGTCAAACAATTTTTCTAAGGTGATCAAGCCCTTGGGGAGCTTATTAGTCCTCAATTGTATGATCTGATCACCATATGCCTCTTCAATTTTGGTTTGCAACTAATCAAAAAACTAAACTGATTGTTGTAAAAAAGAGACTACCTAAACATCATTTTCAAATACTTGCCAATTCTCATCATTATCTGGAATAGTCAGCCTCACTATAACTTTTACTGACTCATTGTTAATCAATAGTCTAGTTGCTAGGTTAAAAGCCAATCTGGGCCATCCTATCAGCTTCATAATTTTGACTTCTAGGGACTATCTTCATATTGAAAGCTTCAAAATCTTCTATCAAATCCCAAATCCTATGTCTATAGGATCTCATTCTCAAATTTTTGGCCACTGTCTTTTCTCTAATTTGCTTTACTATTAATTTTGAATCTCCTTTTACTACTAGATTATTTATTCCCTTTTTCTTGGCTAACAGAAGCCCATGTACTAAATATTCATACTTAGCATCATATTTAGTGCAAGCTAATTGGAATCGGATAGCCCTTAAAATTTTATCACCATTTGGAGCAGTACGACAAATTCCTACTCTAGCACCATGTTTACTTCTAGCCCCATCGAAATTCAAAGTCTAGATCTCTAAATCTTGAGTAGTAGGTGCCTCTTCCCTTATAACATTTGGGATTGCCTTGTCCTCATCAAAAATAATGTATGTGCCCAAAATAGTAGAGTCATAATTCCCATATGGATTGCTATGCATCATAGCCAACAATTGGTTGTTTTCTTCTTCTTGATCATGTTCAGTCCAGTCGCTTATTTCTTCAACAAAAATCCTTTCTTCCTTATTTAACATAGCATGATCTACCTCTAATATTGTTGTCACTTTGTTGGTGATATGGTTTTTGGATAGTGGTTCAAATAGAATTTTCATCTTTGAACCATATCTAGTTCTCAGGATGAGGTGAGACCAGTCAAGAGACAATATCCTCCTATTTTTGCTATAAAGTCTCTAGATAAACATAAACCAAAAATATGAGGTATATCTATGACTACTACATATTGGTTGACAATTATGTTGGGACATGTGTATGATTGCAATGGGATTTGTTTGATTCTCCCTATAGTTTGTACTGTTTTGCCATCTAGCTACATAACTCCTTTTGCAAGGGGTTCATATTTTATTTTCAAAGCATCAGCTATTTTCTTGCATCACCGTATTACTAGCTCTTGAATCTATCAATGCATTATGCAAGAGTTTCTTTCCAACTATCAAATCTAAATAGAAGGGCTCTAGTTTGGATTTACTTACTTGTGTTGCATTATTCACAAAGGCTTTTGTCTTCGAAGGAACCATATCTTTGACCTTTTCTTTCCTGTAGGTCCTTCCTTGGTGACAGTACCTTTGGGCACTACTTGGCCTTGTAGAGCTTCTTATATTAGTATCTTTTTTTCAAGAATAACCAATATATCCCATATTGACACTTGTGCTAGAGTCTTACTCAATTAGTTTACTACATTTATCAGCCCCAAAGACAGTTTTTTGGACATAAGGACATCTCATTTTTTTTGAGTTTGGGTAGGAATCCCTTGATCTTGCACTGGCTGAGGCACTTCTTGTCTAATAGTAGCATTTCTTTGCCCTTGAGATGGAGCATTATTCATGACTTGACCATTTACAATTTCAGGCTGTTCCACCATTCTCCTCTTTGATCTAGTGTAGTAATCAAATTGCACCACTAGTCTTTGGGAGGTAGATGCTTTGTTCAAGAAAATTGATTCTTCATCTTCAACCCATGAGAACAAAGCATGTTACAAGGCTATTTCCTCCTCTTGTTGCAAGGACATTCCTTACATTTGGGCCACTAGGATTGAATTTTGCATACCAAGAGAGTAATAGGCTTGATTTTCACTGGTACTAGCAAACTGACCATCCATTCTTCTTTACTCTACCACCTTTTGTTGTAGATTACCCCTAAAATAATCTCTAGGTGTACGAGCATTATTTCAAGGGAAACACTAGGCATTAGTATTATCCACATAATTATTATATCTTGGAACCATCTCATTATTTGAGTTGGGAGGGATGGTCTGTGAGGGTGTGGGAACTGCAACTAATTAATTCATTGGCTGATGGTTAGTTTGTTTTAGAGGACCCTGATATTGGTTTGGTTGGGATGAAAATTTGTTTCCTTAATAGCCTTGATAAGGAGGCTTACGGAAATTATTTTTTTTCTCTTTATATTGATTAGCTCATTGGAAAATGTCCTTAGGATATTCTTGATATCATCCATCTCAGATGGTTGAGCAGGGACAGGTTCTTTCATGGATGATTGAGGGTAAGTGTACATAGACACAAGCAGACTTACAGATTTAGGAACTTCTTGAGAAAATGGCAAGGAAATTTTTGGGAACATGGGCATGGGGGGCCTTGGAGGTAACTTTCTAGAATCTATTAAGTGATTCTCAACTCTAACTGCATATTCATAAGCCTCTAGCAAATTGTGTTCTCCCATTGATTGAATCATAATAGATATATCTAAATTCAAAGCCTTGAGATAAAAGACTATGACCATACCATGTGGTGGCCTAGCTGTAGTAGGGATTCTATCCCAAGTTTTTTGAAATCTGGTATTGAAGTCAATCATGTCTTCCTGTGGTCCCCTTTGAATGGGGATTAGCTGCTATAACAAAGAAGACTTATCACCCTTCTCTATAAATCTTTCAAAAAATAGATCTCCAAGCTGGTCCCATGTAGATACAGTATTTGGGGTCAAAGACTAAAACCATTCTAAAGAGTTACCCTTAAAAGAAGCTGCTAATAACCTTATGGCCACATTTTTCTATGTGACAATATGTATAGCACATACATCTGATACATCTTGAAGATGTTCTATAGGTGTTTTAGAGTCTTGCCCACTGAATTTGGGTAGGACTTTTAGAGCATTCACTAGGATAGGATCCCAAATGGCTAGTGGTGTTGGGAGGATTAAAGGGCTACTAGTGTTTTATCTTGTATAATTTCTTGGGGGTATAGGGGCTCCCATATTTGGTATTGGTACAAACTGGTTAGCTCTTCTTCTTGGACTTGTTACCAAAGGTGGCAAAAGAATTCCTGGATTTGTAGCAGACTGTGATCTGGTGACTGGTCCACAACTCTGACTCCTTGTAGCTCTCTGGTTCATAAGGTCTTGAAAGAAACTTTAATATTGGTCCCACTAGGTGTGCCAAAAACTATTGATGCTTAAAATTGTGCTTGATTCTAATCAACAACAATGGGAAGTTTCAAGTTGTGGGATATTGTGACTTAAAACAACCCCCAGATTTTAGAGAAGCCAGTCTCTTCTTTTGTATCAAGTGTGGGGAAAAAGGCTAGAAAATTAAATAGAAATGCAAATGCATGAAATGAAACCTAACTATGGTGATGTGCTTGAGTGTAATTTTGATCCTAATCTTGAGCACAGTGAGACTATATGTAGGATTCATTTACATTTAAGAGAAAACAAGTGTATGATCAATGTAAAAAGTTAAAATAATAGAAATAGAGGATCACAACAGAGACTTCTTTTGCTGAGATACAGAAATATCAACAAAGGCATAGGGTTCAATCTTCCTATAAGAATCTTCCAATCACATAAGAGGCTCAGAAACATATATAGTTATGTAGAACTTTTGACTCAAGAAGACGAGACAACAGCAAATGACATTCCTAATCACAACTCTATAAAATCTATAGTATAGACTACTTTTGCAAATGACACAGATAATATCAATAGAGGCATAGAGTTCAATCTTATTAATTCTTTTAGCCACATAAAAGGCACAGAAACATGCACAGTTACATCAACTTTACAACTCAAGAAAATGAGACAAAAGCAAATGATATTACTTAGTCACAAACTCTAGAAAGTCTAAACTTTTTACAATAATTCTCTCCCTATTGTTCCCCTTCTATCTCTCTTTTTTATAGCCTCAAATTTTACAGATAAAATAGTGTGGCATTCGGTGCATTCAATGCCTTGGATGCATTCTAGTCTTATTAGAAAGGGCCATGCTAGGGGTGGGGTAGCTACCCTGATTGTGGCATGTCGATTCATGACTAATACCTCCTTCTATGCTTGAATTCCTCATTCCATCACCTACTTAGCTACTTCAACTATCTGTTCTACCTCTGCTTACAATGGACAAATAGATGGCCCTTTTAATGTTTATAGGTCCAAAAAATCTACCCAGTGAACTGCTCCACCTACCAAAAATAACTCCTCCTTAGTTCCCCCTAGCTCGTTTGCTAAAATAGATACACAAAACACTCTATCTTGTTGAAATGAAAGAGGACACTTAGTCAATTCCCTAAAAATATTCTTATTACTTAAAAGGCACCAGAGAATGACACTTGGCACTTTCTACTTGATTTATTAAAGACATGCGGCTCTTTCTACTTTCCCTTTAACTATGCTATAGAATTATTCGGGGCACATATTAGGCTCCTATAGATGGTGACACTTGGAAACTTTTGCACACCTTTGAAATAACACCCAAGACCCACCACAATATTTATTTGGTAATGAATCTTGAAGATGATCTCTCAAAAGTTAACATGTGGCAGCCTCCACTGTTCTCTAAAAAAGTAGTCCAGGCCTTCCATGACTGCCACTTGGCACTTTCCACTTCTTTCTGCTACATAGCTTGTTGAAATCCTTTGTTGAAAAATAGAATGAAACATGGGTGATGATATGAGACATGGATGCTGACATGTGGTGTACCCTACTGAGTTGCTATTGGATATGTGGCACATTCCACGGCTCTCTTAAAAGTTAGGAAGGTGCCTCAGATGACTCCACTTGGCCATAACTTGTGCTCAAACTATGCCACTTGGCAGCTTCCATACCCTTTGACCCTTAGATGGAAAATGAATCAAAAGAAACAAATCCATGCTTTGTTTCAAAACTTCTACCACCACGACCAAGGTATGTGGGAATAAAATTGTAGTGCGTGACTGAGAATAGGAATGCAACGTAGAGTAAATTTTTTTACTCTACAGCATCCTCCCCATCTCAGTTGTCATCTCCTCATCATCATAGTTCTATGGGTCTCTCACTAGGTCTATCAAAGCTCTATTTTTATTAGAATATTAAATAATAACAAATGAATTATTTTTCACCCTATTTATATTTACTATTCCAAAATTATTTACCCTTTAAATATTTACCATCTGAATTATTATTTTTCTCATTTCTTTGTCTCTACTAACTCTTTTTTCAAACCATAAAAAGTTATGAAATCCTAATGTTGTAAAGAATAATTTCCACTATTATATGTCTATATAGCAAAAAAAAAAAATTTCCACTAATCTTTATAGGTTCATCTAAAGTTATTCACATTTAGACACCTTCACATTTTCTCACATCTAATTATTTATATACAACACTAAGTTAATTATATATATGCATTTTTCAATTTTATCCTTTCATTTATCTTATTTTCTCATTATTACAACTTTATTCAACTTCATCATTATATGTCACTATGTTCTTTTCCTGAAGCACCATCCCATGTTGCACCTACATAAAACGTGATGATATTTGAGTGGGGCATATGTGTACACATAATATTTTCAAAGTTTATCAATTATTGATGATTTCTATCTTGCAGGAACTCATTTATTCTTAATTTCTTTGAGTGCATGCCTTAAGGGGTACACCGTAAAAGGGGTGGGTAGACAATTAGTGCTTCATATGATTGTTGTCCCTTTTTAAACTTGTTATATACACACTTATCTCCTAAGAAAAATTCCCCTAAGCTTCACCTCCTATTTTTTAACCTCATCTAGTATTTTAGCACCTTAATTAGCCCTTTCCCTAACCTAAACCTTTTTTTGATAGTTTACATTACATAGTCAACCACATCGACATTATATCCTTACTAACAATACTTATTAGATTCTAGGCTAGCCCCTAGACAACCCAGTCCATGAGTTATTTTGTTTTTGTTAATTATGATACTAGGTAAACTGGATCAACCTTGTTAGCCTAAAAATTTAGAAGGGTTTAGGGTTAGATCTGCTTATATAAACACATTCATTTATTGATTTCTAAGAGAAGAGAAAAATAAGTAAGATATATTATGTATTTACTTATCCACCTTTCTACTTGAAGAGCAAGCTTAGAATTTTTTACTTTCTTTAGAGATATAGATCTTATCTTGTGGATAAGTATTTTGGATGCATTGATAGGATGTGTAGTCTAAAGCTTATTTATCTTTGTCATCCTTACATACCACAATAACCTCTTGTAAATAACCTTTTCCAATGGAAATATTGAGTCTTGATAAGTTCATCTTCAAATGTAAGTATTCTTAACTTTGTTCATCATTTGTAAGAGTAGATAGATATGGATTTTCAATTCTCTTCCATGCATTATGATTATATATAAATTGAAGTGAGTATATGTCTTATACGCATGTTTACTTTTCATTTTTATTACCCCCATTTTGGGCCAAAATATTTGTTGAGAACTAGATTAAAATTGACATTACTTTTTATTAATTTAATGAATATGAAAACATAGGACCTAGTTAGGATTACTACATAGTTTTTATTGATTGGAGGCTTTGGAACCCTCCCTAGTGAAGTTATTATGGTAAGATATCCCTTGGATAGTTTTATCAAATCTATCTTGGTCATGAACTCAATTATCTAATGTATTCCAAATAAAAGTTTAAGTAGGATTTATCTTCTCTGAGCTAGGATTGATTTATAGATCTATTGCATTTTGAATTGCATATAGTGGGTTCACTTTTTAGTATGGTTAAGGTGATTAAATCACTAAATATTGTGAATTTTTTATGTTGGACTTGATTACATCATCCACCCTCACCATTTTTATAGTGTGAGTTGACTTGGCTTATTCACACTCACTAGGATATAAGTATGATTGGGTTACATAGTTGACCTTATCTCAATTTTTAGGTAAGAGCTCATATTTTCTCCAAGGTTAAGGACATGTTCTATCCAATATCTCTCTCTCTCTCTCTCTCTCTAAATCTTTATATATATTCACTTTCTAGATTTATATTTTTATTCGTCTTAGTTTCAGTGATTTATAATGATGCATCCTTTAAATCAAATTGATAAAAGGTAAAATGGTTGCATCAATACAAAGTTGTACTCCTAAACCTTGATAACTTTTAATTTCAATCAATTCAATGCTCGTAATTTAAGATTATATGTACTAATTATATAATATAACATGATACTGGTTATAGGTCAGTCACCAATAAATCACTCAATTTGGACTCAAACAAATATAAGGTGTGTTATATACACCTAAGTACATATTTATTTTCATTTAAAATATAAAATTCATTACTATACTTACATAAAGGAAATGTAGACATTATTTTTGAATTATATAGCACATTAATTTTGTACACTTGGTAAACAAAATAATGGCTATGCATTCATCTTATAGACCTTTATCCTTGCCAAAAGTCTCATTTACAATATCTCTTTGTGTCTAATTATTTATCTCATAGTATGATCAATGTTATTATAATTACCCAAGAATTATATCTTTCTCATAATGTTATAAACCTACTTATCCTCAATTTCTACAAGTTATGGACTTGCACCTATTTTTCATTTACCTAGACACTAACATCCTAGTCAGACACATGTATTGATGTAAGTGTCATATCTTAATGCAAGTTTCTATTACATTAAATTCATCTAATTTAAAAATGAAATGCATTCCCATGGTCATCCTAAATGATTTCATATGAGATTTTAACAAATGGAATTGGTATAAATACAAGATCAAATACCATTCATTTCTCACCTATAAAATACCAAGGCAACTTACCAAAAGCACTTAATCAAGAACTTAAGTGATCATATCTTTCCTATTTTATTATTTTCCCATATCAATTATAAGGAAAAAATAACTATAGGTCTGAATTATCAAAGGATCACTCCATGATTCATAATTTCTAAGTTACAAGTCAGGTCATTATTATAATTGCTTTGCACACATTAAACGATTAACACACAATCCACACACATAGGGGATAATTACATAAGTTTGAGGCCCTCTTTGGACTATTGGTTATGTAGAAAACACTCATTTCCAAAGGATTATTTAGGTCATCTCGACACCATGTATCCACTAATCCATTTTTCCCACAACTGATATGAAGATGAAAAGTTAAGGTTTTATTATTTGAAAAGGAGTGACAATACATGACTCATTTATGAATGTACTAGAGTGAAGGATATACATAACCTAGAAGCATCTAGGTGGTCACACATAGTTTCATTAGGTATACTGTATTAGACACCTACATCCAAGTCTTATGGTAGCATTGATGTAACAATCTTATATCAACACAAGTGTCCACATTTAGATATGCCAAACTTTTAGAATAATTAAACTATTCAATAATCTATAACTCATCCACTTATTTCATGTTCTAGACCCAAATATGTATTAGCATCATAATCAACTATCTTGTTTTCATTGTTATTTAAATATCTAACATAGTTATACTTTCTATGTATAACATCTTAGTATAGTAAATTTAGTATATGTTTTATCTAAGTTTTGAAATTAATTAACCTAATTTAGACATAGTCTAGCATCCTTGTGCCCGAGGATATCTATGCACATTTAACCTTATATCCCCCATAATCTAGATTTGAGACTTTTTTAGAGATAATATACCATCCTTTGTGTAGAGACTAAGTTTGAGGAGATGTGTGTAGAGTTAGATATATGAGACATCCCATAGTGTAGTTCCACAAAGGTCATACAAGTTTTGATTGATAGATATGAAACTCTACAGTACAAGAATGAGGGGATAGTGCACTGACTAGGTACATATGAGGAGAGAGTATGTGAGTTATCTCAGGGAAGGGGGCCCACACTAGACCTAGGTGTTTCTACATTAAGAGGTACAAGGGTATTTGTTATAGATAGTGATTATTAGTATATGCCTAGGTATATTCCCCCAATATATGATTGATATTATTATTTGTATAGTTTTTGACCATTTTGATATATATGGCATAATTCACATGGTTTATTTTTATTCAACTAAATAAGCAATGTGTAATTCTTTATTGCTTTTTGTATGGTTTAATTGCATTTGTTTCTATAATGTATGTTTGGATATGTTAAATTTTATGAAAAATATTTTAATTTAATTATATTAAATTATTATAGTGGTAATAAATAAATCATTGTATGCATTGAAATTTGGATGGATATAAGAAAGTTTAATTGTAATGATCATGTGGTAATGAAACTATTGGTTTTATTTATATTATTGAATCTAAATTATCTATAGAAATATCATATCAATCTATATGTTTATATTTATGTATCCATATTTACTGTGTAGTTATACCTTCTCCACATGTCCCTTTATGAAGGACTCAATTGACAAATCATTCCTCAGTAAGATTAGTGTGGGAGAGATCGATCTTAGGAGAGGGTGCAATAAGGGAAGGAATTATACTAATGGTCATCTTATATGAAGGTCAATGAATCATGTGCTCCTTAAAATGAGAAACATGGGATATATTGACCCTCTTAGAATATCCTCTAGAATAATTACGTGAAATACAACTAGATATGTCTTTTATAAATTCTTGTTTATACCATAGTAAGTGCAAAAGTGTTGTCCTTTTACCTTTTCAACTATGTGTTATGGGAAATTATATAAGAGGAAATTTTTATTATTCATTTATCCATTAATGTGCACAATATATCATATGGTCTATCTCAATACCAATTTAACTATAATGGTTATGTTTTTGTAAAGGCAAATGATTTAATTGTAGGGGGTATTTGGCAAGTATGTTATCATCCTTTATTTAATACCTTTATTTCTTGTTATTTATAATTTATTATTGGTTCTAAGGAAATGTTTTGAAGTGGTTAATTACCCTTTATATTTTCCTTGTTTTTTTTTAAGATGTTATTTGTACCATGTTTGCTTTTATGTGGTAAAATGGGTAACTCAATTTTTTTATTTTTCAAATCACATGCATTGTCAAATGAAGAAAAGGGATTATGCAATGATATTTCTATAAGAGGATAAAGAATAACCATACTAAATATAAATTCAACTTCAAAATCTAGGGGGTATAGTTTAAGGTATGCAATCTTTCCTTAAATCTAATAACATAATTTGGAATAAACTCATTCTCATTTTTTTTTAATACTTGTAAATGTTCCAATAGTAACTTTGGTATGGTATATCAAATAAAATTTGATAAGATCACATCTTCAATATTTTATAATGTTGAAAAGAAACCATTTTGGAGGCTATAAAACTAATCAAGATTACCTTGAGCTAAACTTCGATGGAAAGAATTCAATAGCAAACATCTATCCTTAGCCCATTTTTCAAAATAATGTATATATTATTTCAAGTAAATAACATGATCATCATGACCATTCAATTAGGATAAATTAGGCATGATGAAGTTTTATGGGTAATAATATTCAAACATCTCTCAAGTAATAGGTTGTTATTTTAACATATTATCCTCAAATTTAGTTTCATGAGTTTGAAATTTCAAGTTAATGGTATTTACATATTGTTAAGGATCTCCCATAGTAGTCATAATGAACAACATATCACAATTAAAGAGTGTTGAAGAAGTTGAATATTTTATTATAGGTTATAAGCTAACATTCACATGAAACATAAGAAAGATAGATTCTAGTCCACCTTGTAAAAGAGGATCCATGGCTAAAGAGATAATTATATTATTTTGGATGACATGAATGTTGATAACATCATAATTACAAGTTTTTATGTTATTTTAATTTTTTTGACATATAATATGATTAGGGGAATGAACTTCACTTTTAAAAACATGTTATTTTTAGTATAAAAGGCAAAAGAGGGAGGAAAAGAAACATTTTATACCTCATTTACAACACTAGGAAGGGTAAGCAATCAAGTTTCACTTTTTTTGGTATCAAATGTACTTGGAAATTTAATTGTATATCCACACATTTTATTTATTATTACCACTTTCATAGGACCTTCACTTGTATTTTCATTTTGTCATTCAATCAAGGGAGGAGAGGAAGTAGTACATACATTTTGCTTAGTAAAATTTTTAGAAAGATAAGTAATTTTACTATTTTAATTTGAGTGATCTATTTAAAGCACAAAATTTTAAATATTATCATTACTTTTAAAAGAAATAACACACTCAATATCTTCAATGGTTTCATTATCGGAAGGAGAATAGAGATATTTAATTTTTGATGTCTATAGAGAATGTAAAAAATTTTGACTTACATCATGATGAATGATAACTTATTTCTTATCTATGGTAGCATTTGTTTGTTATGAAATAATAAAATGTATTCTACTTGAATTTTTAGGCCTTTCATAATTGGAAAGAAAAGAAATAGTAAAACTAGTCTATACATACCCAAGAGGAATATCATTACACTCATATCCATATGAAATAAAACTATGATCATTACCATGATCATTGATAATTATATTTTCATCATTGTTATTTCATTGTCATAGTTATAATAAAAAAAATGAGGTGTTATCATGTTTTAAATTTTCCATAAGATCTTCATATACAATACACTGATCATTAAGAACATTAAATAAATAATCCAAAGAGTGAGGATTTTCAAGGCTATGTGTAATAAAATCTATAATAACTTTAACTTTTCACCCAATCGAAAAGAGAGAAAGAAAAACTCTCTGAGAAAAGATATAAATAAGCCTCCCTTAAGCAATGTTCAATTAAAAAAAAAAAAAGATCTAAAAAATAAATATAGAAACATGAAATAAGATTTGAAAGGAGTAAAAAACCTACATGTAAACTAAGTTTTGGTTCAACAAATAAAAGTTATATTCACCATAATGTGTTTTATTATTTGGGATTTTACATAAACACACATAAGAAAATAAAATTTATCAAAAGGATAAGAATATTCATGTTTACATCAAAATACAACCAATAATATAAATTTAACTAATTCAACATGTATAATAAATACAATAAAATATAGTGCAACTAAAGCATAGAAAGATCATATATTATTTAGAATTTGGATTTGAGATATGATAGTGACATGGAATCATTTTATAACATTGATCAATTTTAGGGATCATATCACTCTACATTTTGATTATTTTAACCCAAAATACACTTGTGTCAACTTGAACAGTTACATCGATATAGATGTCCAACTTTGATGCAAGTGTCCAACCTAAAATATACATGAGTTGATGAAAAATTACTATCAAACCTATGTTATCACTTGTGTTCCTATTTGGTATCTCAAAATATGCTTGTCTATCCATGAGATCTATCAAATAATAAAATCCCTAATCTTCTTTACTTTGAACTCCTATAACTTTGTAAAAGGGGCTTAGCACATGAGTCTAATTAACCTTAAAAACTGTAGATACTACTAAAATTTACCTACATAGCCAATAATCCAAATGTGGTGTGATACTTGCATGTAGTTCTCATTCTTAGGCATCTATGTATAATTTTTTACTGTGTAGTTATATATTCTTTCTCTTATAACACTTGGTACAAACAATGCAAGAGTATAGCAACATTCTCAATGTTTTAGATATTAAATATAATAGTGTAGTGAAATTTGATAGCTTGTAATATATAATACTTTATAATTATAACTTGCTTGATCAAATTTATATATTGTGTAATTAGACCATAACCTTTGTATATATATGGATCTCTTTATTTTAAATTAAGACCTAGTGGTGTTTAAAAATGTGATAATAGTATGAACAAAGGAGAAGAAATAAATGGTCACTAAGTGAAATATCTAAATAATAATAATAATAATAATAATAATAATAATAATAATAATAATAATAATAATAATAATAATAATAATAATAATAATAATAATAATAATAAGTCTATAAACTTGGGATATAGTTGGACATTTTATCTAATGCAAGATTCTAATACATATGAATATGTACATAGCTTAAAAACATATAGATGTCAAAAAACATAGGTGGGGATCATTATGATACACTATATAAAATACAATTTACAACATATAGTCCCATATGGGTAGATAAAGTAAGTGAAATAATATGGAACACAAGAGTTACACATGAAATTATGCCACTAGATATCTAACTCTTAGATAAAAAGATGTATATATGCAAAAGGCTATGAAACTTGATTTAAAATTATGTTTGTACAAAATATGGGTATATATAACTCCATAGTATAGTGGAGTATAAATATCAAGTAAAATTATTGTAAATCTAAGCCAAATTACCCATAAATTATTATGTTAAATTAGGAGGTCACAATCCAATACTCAAGTGTTAGACAAAATCATTACATAGATTTATACCCCATTGTATCATGAGGCATATAGGGGATGCACTTATAGATACTTATAAAGTCTAGATTAAGACCTTCCAGTCAAAAAAACTATTATTTCATGGGAAACAACATCCAAAACTATCACTCATTACATATATATGTAGAGTGAAGGTTATGATATCAACCTAGTGACCACTTTACATAAGTAGATCAATATGTTGTTAGTTGAGTTGTACACCCTTATCTAATAGCATATGCTTTTGGCTTCCCTAATGTTATTTTTGTATTATCTATGATCATATTATTTTCAAACCTCACACCCTAATATGAATAACATGCATCATCTAAAATTAACCTACACATCAACATCCTTAAACAACATCATATTCCAATGGTTCAAACATAAGTGTTATTTAATATGAACACACCTTGGCATCCCTTAGTCCAAAAATACATTAACTAAAATTCCATATGAAACCCTAACATGTAAACATCTTTAAAATAATTTTAAACCCCTCATTACCTCATCAATTTAATCCAAATAATGTCACCTATAGTCCAAATATGTTTATATCCAAAATAATAAATCAAATCATCCCAAATCACATTAAAACAACTAACCAATCATAAGCTTGACTTTATATACATAGGCACTAATCCCATAAACCAACATCCATTCTTAGATTCATAAAATCCTAAAATCTAATCATGTTTTATTAAATCCTCATTAACCAATCCAATCATCCACTTAAGTCTAATAATAATATTTATCCAAATTTCATTATTCAATAAAAAAATCACTTGATATCATATAAAATCCATTTTATCCAATCAAACATGAGTCATCTATATCTTAAGATATCTTAAAATCCAAAGGTCAACCATTCAAACATTGATCAATCCAACATCAAGGGTCTATTTCACCTTAATCAACCAATCAATACCTACCCACCATAAATCCAATAATTTAATCTAGTCAAAACCTTACAAAAAACATAAATTCCATTCAAACCATCATCTAGTGTTACATCCAAACAACCCTAATTAATCAATCAAACATAAAATACAAGAGTTTGTCTTATCTTATCATCAATTCCAAACATCAAAAGTTATTATACCCTAATCAAATTGTAATTTAGCTATCTCACATTAAGGATCAATCTATTTTTTTCAATTTTATCCAAACATCATTCCAACAAGCTCATCGAATATTTTCATCTATTAACATCCAAAGATTAACCATCGCCTGATCAATCTAAAACAAGCTAGCTCATCTCTAAAATCAATCAACCTGCTTAGTTTATCATCCATCATCACTATCAATAATCTCATAATTAAGATCTAAAGGAATCCAAATTAAAGTCCATCAAATCACAAATCAAACTCTAAATAAATATAAATAAATCATTCATCAAAAAATACAAAATACAAATCCTATCTACCTAATCCATCCATCCACAATAATTCCATAACTTTCCATTGAATACCTTTCACCTATTAATTAGTGTCAATGAACATCGTAACATCCATCCTTTCTCCCATATTGATCCATGGAACACAAAATAGATTTTCATATAGATTGGTGTGAATAATACATTTTTGAAAATAAGGCTGTTATCCTTTTACATATAATATAATCATGTATTTCCACATAAAATTCAACTTACTCTTAGCCACCACACTATTTCATCAAAATGAAACTTTCCATCCACCAGTTATAATCTTAATCATGACATCCTCTATTGTACTAGAAAAGGAAAACCTATTACAATAACCCTATCCATTACCAATAAGGCCCTTGAGCCTCAAAAAATACAATCATCCAACTATGTCATGCAATTGATACACTAAGGAAAATCTTCTAATATAGAATCAATTACTTCCTCATGTAAACAAATATATGAAAAAATAAATATTCTTCTCTCAATGAATCCTTTGAATCCATCTTTTATAAACTACCCATAACATTTTTAATCTTATATCCATGGACAAAGCCTTTTGATTAGACCAAGCCTAAGCGCTCTTGGTATAAAAAGTTTGAATAGTGTAAATACCACAAACCTCAAGGATATTCTATTTATATATGCTTAACATTAAAAAATTACATCCAAAATCTATGTAGACACTAAAATTGCATCACATACATGTGTGTAAATCCCTATGTCAAAACCCCCTTAAGCCCATTTCCAATAAAAATAATTAGCCTCCCTAACCCATGATTTTACACCTTACAAATTTAATTAATTTAAAATAATTAATTAAGTTAATTACAAACCCCTTATGCCACCTTACGTAGCCACCTTTCCCTAATATTGATTCTCACCAGATGAGTCATCTTAAGACTTAGTCCCCTCATATTAACTACCCAAGACTTATTCTCACCTTAAAACTAAATTCCTAACCAACCACATCCTTTTAAAACTCCTATTTTTACCATTGTTTAGTGGGTGCAACACTTGGAATGAAGAACAATAGAAAACTAACCAAAAATAGCAAGTTTTACCTATTCTAATATTGTCAACATCGGTCAACCCATGACTAAAATTAGTGGGATCACTAACATCAGCTATATAAGACAAAATCTAACCTAATTTTTAGGTCAATAGAAATCAAGAAAATTCATTCTTATTTGCATCCAAGCTCTCAACATTCAACTTTCCACATCTTGGCTTACTATTATCTCACATAAGTCAATCTAGATTAGGAACCAAGCTCTTGAGGACCAATAACACCTATTTTTTTCTCTATTTAGGGAATTAGTTTAAACTACTTAATAGGATCCATCCATCTGACACTTATCATTCAATCACCCCTGTAGTTAAGTATATCACTTATTCTATAGGTCTTTTAGGCTATTACTTTGTTATCATTTTACATATACTATTCATTACTTTACACATTCCTGACCAAACCCCTATGAGGGAGTTATAAAGCTTACCTAGTTATTTATCCTTTACCCAACACACCAAACCTTTGATTAGATCCATGTAAACCATACTCTCTCTCACACACACACAACTCTCCCCAATCTCCTAGAGTTAACCAAAACCATTTCCCTAACCCAAATAATCCTTTTACAAACTCTTAGGCAATTATTACCCCTACTAACCTTGAAATCCTAACCAACATCGGTCACCTTAACCCACCAACCTTGATATCATAACCGATATCGATCACTTCCTTACTGATGTTGATGATTATGGATTTTCCTAACCTTTCCAAAACCTACCCAAACACCTTCTAAAATAAAAAGAAAAGATACCACCTATACTCTGTCACTTCTTTCTATGCTTAGGTTGCAAATAATGGTAACACTATCTCTCTTTTACTCTCTCTTTACCTCTCTTTTAATTGTTTATTACTCTTTTTTTCTCAAAAGTGGCATTTCATCTCTAAGGAAGTTTCACACTTCCTAGAACAAGCACATAGCTTGGCAGCCCACTTATTTATCTGCTAACAAACATTTTGTGGTAGTGATTTCTTATTTGTAGGTAGTCCTCCCCAATCAAAGTGGAGTTATCACAATGTTTAGATATGGTGCACAAACCAATCCAGGTTCATTATAATCACTTATCCCTATCATTATTTTCTATTTTCCCTTTTGAAATAGACAAATTTTAGTTAAACATTTCTAGCATGCTCAGTGGGAGCCTAGATTTTTCCTTGGGTTCATTACTTGTTTTAAGAATTTATATAGGTGAATTATAGTGAAAAAATCATTTCTTGCGCTTCCCTCTTCTCTTCTCTTTTAAAACAAAAAATTTAAAATTTTATTTTTTTTTAAAGTCAATGAACTAAATGTTTCTTCTTTTCTCTTTGCCTCTTAAAGCAATTTATCACTTTCCTTACAAGTTAAAAAGAATATATTTTTTATTTCTTTCTTGCATGCACATTAGGATAGTGAATTTTATTCTCTATTCCTATTTCATCTTTATTTTCTTTCGAATCTAAACATTTCATATTTTGGTTTTAAAATTATTGCACTTCATTATTTGCTTGTTGCATATTAACTCACCTAGTTAATTATAATCATTATGAATAAATTGTAGTGCACCTATGTTACACAACCAAATCACACTCACAAAAAAAAAATCTAAACTCACCTAAGATAAGTCCTATCAATATTTCATCACCTGGGGGATTGCCTTACCCTACTCGACTATCCTACTTGGATTTCACCACCAAGGGGAGAACCCACTCCATTCTCTGATGGAGCATAAAATCTAGGCAAAAGGTATATTTTTGCTAAGTGGCATGGCTTAGCTTCAGGTTCATGAAGTGTGGGGATAAATCCATTATAATAAGCCATGTACTTGGTCTAACATAGATTTCCTCTTGTGCACTAAAACTAACTTAAAACTAGCTCTAGATTTATTTCGAGTACCCTCGATAACCAAATTTTTCTTCTCACTATTTGATTAAGGCACAAGCCAACATGAGACTAAAATTAATCTCTAAGAGTTAATAGTTGTTGGCTTTATGTTCTTTTTCTTCTTTTCTATTGCCTTCTATATTTTGGAGTTGGTAAGGACATTTTTACATTGATTCACAAAATCAACACTATTTCTAATACTCAATTTGTATAACCTATTATATCAAGTTTTCTAAGTGTCCTTCCTTCTTATATAGACCTCTTACATCCACTATTTTACCTAGTTTCTACTTTTGGGTTTCTAAAACATTCAATTTTCCATCTCCCAAGCTATCATAGTGACTGACATTGATTAACTATACCAACATCAAAAGATTTTAGCTATCGATATCAATTAATCCCATCGATGTCGACAAATTTTTACTACTAACATTGGTCAAGTGACTAACATTGATGACTATATAGTTTTCATTTAGTCAAAATAGAAAGTTAAAGTAACCCACTTACCTACACTCAAACCTAGTTTTTCCTTATTTTATCACTAATATAGGGTAGTAAGACTAGTTATATTTCCTCTTACATGGTATTGACATGAGATCAAACCAAAATTCTTGTTTATTATGCAAGCTAACAATCACTTCCACCTTCCCCTCCTACTTCTAATTCTATCATGGATCATACTTCAGATATAGAGCATACTCCTAGCCTTAACCAAATTCCCATTGTGCTTGAAGGAGACGAATATTTTGATAAATTTTTCGATCACAATGTGGCTACCCTTCAGTATTACCTTACCATGAGCCAAACCCACAATTCTTTAGGTGACCCAATCTATGGTATTCCAACTTCTCTAATGGAAATGACATTAGTTTTAGTTGTTTCCACTATTTTCCCCATGGTTACTCAAACCATTGCTTTAACAAGTAACCTGACCATAAATAATGTCCAAAATTTAGCATCACCAACTACCTAATCCCACCTAAACTCTGATGTGACTTCCCTACTTTCCTAACCACAAGTAATTTAATCAAGTCTAACCCCATTCTAGATTTTAGTAGTACCTATTACATCTACTCTTACACCTATAATTACCTAATTTATGACTCACCCTTCATCTAGTCTAACCATGCCAATAACCCAACTTGTAATAACAACATCCAACCCAAGCATAGTCTCTAACGTAATGGGACAAGCCCCTTTTCTTTATGCACCACAACTTATGACTTAATATATTTATGTTACCCCAACATAACCTCAAAAACTCCATGTCATACACTCCCTCTACATCTTATTAGGTTCCCTATAATTTAGGAGGTATTCCCCAGATTAATCCCCCTTTAGACCTTATTAAGATGTTGATGGACAACATGTCTAATCTAGAGATATTTGTTTCTAGTTCAAAGAATGTATTATCTTATGATTAGATATGAAACACACCCATCAATTATTTTGTGCCTATTCACCCCTATCTAAGCCAATGGGAACTCCCTAAATTTACTTGTTTCTAGAGTAAAGATGACTCACAAAAACATTTGTGAACATTTAGACATGCTTGTTATTTAATCAGGTATGATGATGTGTTACTACTTCACACTTTCCCTATGTCTCTTTCAGGTGTTGCATTGCATTGGTATAGCTCTATAACTCAACACTCCCTTTTCCCATTTACCCAACATGAAAAATATTTCTAGACCATTTCTCTATTAACATTTCTAAGATGTTTCTATTATATACCTTTATTCTATCAGATAATTTGATGACGAATCTATTGCAAACTTTGTTTCTCACTGGAGAGGCTCAATTAATCAACTATCCTTCTCCTTGCCCCAACCTAAGCTTATTGAGCTCTTATCAAGGGCATGTGTTAAATATATCTCATCAACCTTTTGAGTACAAACTTTTTGCACATTTGATGAATCCCTTACAATGGCACAAAAACATGAGATTTGGGCAATAGATGAAGGCAAAGTCAAGTTGCATAGTAAGAACCCCAATTCCAAGTCAAATGAATCTTCCTCTTATAAAACTTATTATAACTAGAAAGCTAAAGGATCCACCAATGTTGTGGTTGTTAAGTTAGCTTCTTATATGACCATAAACCAATCAACTTCCCAAAATCCAACCAAGAAATTCTAGCAACAATATGAAAAAAGATAATACACTCCCATTGGGGAGTCATATACATCCATTTTATAAAAACTATTGCAACAAGGTGTCATAAACCTTCATCAAATCAACCCTTCTATATAGTTTGACCCATCCCATCCTTTTCCAACTTGGTACAAGGAAGATAAGTTTTACGGCTATGATTGGGTTAAAGGCCACAATTCTAATAGATGTAAGACACTCAAGAAAATTATTCAAGACATGATTCATAGAGGTGATCTCATCTTAGATAATCCTAATGCAGCCCTTAATCAACGTATGGATGTGTTTAAACACCCTTTTCTTAACCATTCACCCGATCAAAATATTGTTCAGACCATAACTAACTCAAGTGATCATAATATCCATACGGTTAATATGGTCTTTCTTTTACATCTAGTTCAACCTCCCCCTCAACAAGAGGCACCCATTCTATCTAATCCTCCCCCATAGTCAGTGGCATTTATTTTTTCGTTTCTTCCTCCTTAGGAAGAAGATCCTATTTCACCCATTCCACTCCCTCATGAGGAAGAGCCTCCTTTGCCACTTCTTTTTCCACTAGAGAATCATTTAATGCCAATTCCTTTTGCACCAATATTACCTATCATCTTACCACTTGAATACCACACCCTATGCATTCCTTAACCACATGTTGAAGGGATAATCATTCTTGTGTTATACCCTCTTGAGAAACCTTCTTCACCTACCTCTCCTCCACTAATAGAGAGTAGTAATCCAACCACTCCACCTTTATACCTAGAAGATTTAGTGTTATCTTCTCCCACATTAGATGAGAGACCTATGGTGCCTACTCCAATTATACCACTCTTACCCCTTCTTTTACCTATGGAGGATCATACATTGCCTAATCCTCACTAGCATGTTGAGGGAGCAATTATACCTATGCTCTACCCCCTTAATGAACTATCTTCATCTACCTCTCCTCTACCCATGGAATATGATGCCTCTTCTCCTATCTCTGTTGAAGAAGACCATGTTATAGTTCTTTCTCATCTTTGTCTTGAAGCAACAGAGAACAATAATTTCCCTCTTTCTCAAACACCTCAACCTTCTAAATACATGACTATAAAGCCTATGTCAACATCATATAAACCCTTCTTGTGGTTAGTGAAAATTCTAGAATTTATTGACTCCATGAAGTTAGATCACATGGTATTTTGGGACTGGCTAAAACTCTTTATCTAACACAATAAGTGTTGAAATTTACCACTAGCCCTCTCACTATCATTTACCCAAAGGTATTTGATAAAGTCAGAGCTTCTCCACTAAAATCACTAAAATCTCATCCATCTATGTTATAACCTTCACCTTCACAGGCATCTACCACATTAAAGTAGATCAGGCCTTTTAGTGTATGCCTCATCTCTAATCTAATTCATCCATAAGTGAAATTAGATTTAACTCCTTAACCAAAAGTTAGAGTTTCACAACCTGAACTACAAAAAATGTTAAGCTCCCTAGGTCTCTCTGATCCTTCCCTCTTCAACCCTCAACTCTACCATCAATTTTGGGACCACATCCCTCTAATTAGTTGGATTAGCATAGATCCAAGCAAAAGAAAAGGTTAAGCTACCTCCAATACTACCTTTTCCACATGGTAGGCCTTTCAAATATGATACCATGATACCCAGCACTAAGAAAGTTTCAACAAAACATTTAACTCCACCAAATAATTCACCATGTAAAATCACCCTTATGAATCCTAAATAAAATAACGTGTCCACTCCTATTAGCACAACAAGTAAAAACCCACCCATAGGCTCTCAGATATTTTCATACATCAGTTGTTACAAACTTTCATAATAACTCTTCCTCTCATTAAGCCTTATAGTCCTCTTGGAATGAAGCCATCTCGGTTTAATGATACACAATTGTGTTTATATCTTAATTCACTTGGACATGATATAGAGAGATGTAAAGCCCTCACAATAGTCATTTGGCAACACTTTGATGTCAACACTCTCTTTGATGATACTCTCATTAACCTTATTATTATTCCACCTTTGGCATCCATAATACCTCCTACTATTCCACCAAAATTCAAACCAAAAGAGGTGGTTGTACCCACTTTGCCACCTCCTTCACCTATATTTCAAATCAACATAGTTAATGTGGCCATAGGATCACAAAACTAAAAATATAAAGGTAAGGAAAAATCCACTACTCTTTTGGATCATCCTTTTTCTAAAGACACTCCTCCTTTGAATCCCAAGATCTCCATTTTAGGGGTCCCAAAACTAACATCTTTAGACATTATTCAAAGTTCAATGGTGAAATAGCTTCACCAAACTCCTATGAAAATGTCCTTGTATGAGTAAATTCAAAACTCATCCCAACACCATCAAGCTTTGAGTAGTGTCTTGCAAGTGATTAAGGTACAACCTAGTGACCCCCAACATCTTGTAGCTTTGGTCATCTCTCTTAATTCCATCTCCCTAATTTCCTTCAATAATTCATAAATTCCACTTCAACACCATGAAGATATAGATTCTACCCTTTTTATTACCAAATTTCTTGATCAAACTCATATCTAAAGAGTCATTATTGATGGGGGAGCTAGTATTAATATTATTTCCACCCATGCCTACAAATATCTAGCTCTTCCTGATAATTGCATGTCTCAAATTGACAGAATACTTTTCTCCCTTAATGATACCATAACTACTACAATGGGCACTATTATATTATATATCTATGTATGTTCCTAAACTATTCCTAAGCTCTTATATGTTATGGAGGTAGAGTTTCAATATAATATACTACTTGGATGACCTTGGATATGTGCTATGGCATGTGTACCCTCAACTTTGCACTATTGTGTCAAGTTTGAGCATGATGGATAAGTGTATGTTATACCCACTAACCCACCTCTATTTAAAACATGAAACATGACTTATAGTCCCAATGATGTTCTCATTCTATTTAAGACATCATATTCCCTGCATAATACTATTGAAGCTTCCACAAGCTCCACTCTCGCAGTTACATAGATACCAATAACACAAAACCCTAACAAAGATCTCGTAGAGGAAGCTATCCAATGTTTGTCACTTGGATAATATCATTTGTTGATGCTCTACATGTTCTATACTCCATAAGAGTATGGAAAGCTTCAAATTCACCCAAATTATGATCCTCGTACTAGGATGGTCATCCCTTATGGGACCCCTAACCTTCTAACTAATTATATATATGGGGAAATTGATTAAGATCCCACTTTTGACAATCCATCTTCTTTGCCACAACTATTTACCTGTAACTTCTCCTTCTTAAGAAACCCTAGATTTGTACACACCTATCTCTATAGGTGTGCCTAAAAAGGATTTGGTTTGGGTCATTATGAATAGGGTATCTATACACCTATTGAATATTCCACTAGACAAACTATTGAAAATGCCAAAAAGAGGCATGAGGTGGATTATGATGAACCAACTAAAATCACCAAAACTTCCCATGTACAAATTATTGAAGATCTAGTCTTTCCTTCCCCACATTCTTCTTGACCATCACCTACCAAATCAGAGGTATTTATACTTCCTAATTTTATTTATTTATTTATTTAAATAAATGCCACCCATTTAAGGCCTCTCACCTATTGCCAATGTGAGGAAACAAAGTCCCTTCCTCTCATTCATCTTGAAATAATTGATGAAGACTCTCCCACTATTAACACTATTTAATGTCATGATGATGATGCTATTCTCACATACATGGGTGTGGATGATTCTTATATCTAATGATCATTCCCATCCAAAACACAAGTTATTTTAAATAAATCAAACATTAACATCAATTTTCCCTCTCACAATAACCCCTGCATCCTCAAGATTGGCCAATCTTTGGATTCCTCTGAGCAAGCTGATTATGCCACATTTCTTACTAACCATAGCAAATCCTTTTCTTGGTCTTATAATTACATGCCTAGTATTGACCCCTATATCATTACCCATAACATTTTCACCAATCAAGATGCCAAACCTACAAATTAGAGGCTTCACAAGATGTATCCTCATATTACTCTTCTTGTCAAAGAAGAGCTCTAATGCCACTTTTCTATTAACTTTATCCAACCCATCAATTACCCATAATGGATTTCTAGTATCATTCCTATCACAAAAGTGACTAAAAGAATTCATATTTTCATTGACTATCATGACTTAAACCTTACTTGTCCAAAAGACAACTTCCCATTGGCAAGAATTGACCAATTTTTTGATCTCACAACTGACCATGAGATGCTATCAATTATGAATGAATTATCTAGATATAATCAAATCCTAGTTACTCTCGAGGATTAGCACAAGACAACCTTCATTACCCCATGGGGACAACCTATTATTGAGTCATGCGTTTTGGTCTGAAGAATGCTGGTGCCACCTATCAATGTGCCATGACTTACATTTTGTATGATCTCCTACAGAAAATTATGGAAGATTACATAGATGACTTACTCGATAAGTATAAAATTTTCCAAGATCACTTGACAATTCTCAAATTCGTATTTTCTCATCTCCTCTAATATAACATTTGATTAAACCCAACGAAATGTGTCTTTGGTGTTTTATCTAATAAGCTCTTAGTTTTCATCATTTCTCTCCATGGTATCAAGGTTGATCTTAGTAAAGTTAGAGCAATCCTAGAGATTCCTCCACCTATTAATATTAAAAGACTCCACATATTATAAGGTAAACTTTAGTCAATCCACTACTTCATCTCCCAGTTGTTAGATCATTGCCAACCCTTTCACCATCTCCTCAAAAAAGATGTCTCCTTCCATTAGAATATAAATTACTAGGAAGATTTTAATGCACTCATATAATATCTTCTTTCACCACTAGTTTTTATTCCACCTAAATAAAATTAGCCTTTCTACCTATACATCTCTATTATAGACCATTACTTGGGTGCTATGATTGCACATCGAGATGAGTAACATCAAGATCAGGCAGGTTACTACATAAGTTTCACACTTATTGATTATGAGACTCAATATACCCATATTAAAAAAATTTGCCTCGCATTGGTCTTTTTTGCCTCCAAGCTTTTCCATTATCTGCTAAATCATAAAACCTACATGGTCACCCATATTGATCCCCTTAAATACATGCATTATAATCCATATCATAACCAACATGTAGCTTAGTGGCTCATACTCCGTGTTGAACTCAACTTAGATTTTAGTCAACAAAAATATATCAAGGGGCAAATAATTGCTGACTAGTTAGCTACCACCCTTTACTTGATAATCAACCTTCAAACCTTGAATTCCATGATGAATCCATTTTAATTCCCTCCATTGATGACATCTATCAAATGATGATGTTCTTTGATGGGTCTAAATTTCAACACATTGAGGTTTTGGGTGTCATTCTTATTCCTTTAGATGGTGAGCCTATGCCTTTGTCATTTAAACTAGATTTTGAATGCACTAACAATATGTTTGAATATGAGGCTTTTATATTATAACTTCAAACAACTCTCTTCTTGGGTATCAAATCAATAACCATTTTTGGTGATTCTCAGCTAGTGGTTAACTAGGTTGATGGTTCCTACCTATGAAAAAACAAAATTATGTAGTGGTATAAACATATGTGCTAGCACACCCATCAATGCAATCAAAAATATACCACCACCTACATCTGGTAATGCATACACTATGATCCCTATCATCATCAAGATTATTAGTCAATAATACTCCTCATCACCACATATAGTGGCTCATAGGAAAAACTCACCAAATGGTAGGTCACTTCACTAACATGCTCTCCATATAATATTACCATGTGTATATCATGATCCTCTCTCGAGCATGTGAAGAGATCCTCACCATGGAGTGGAAATTATAATATCCTATATACATCTTATTGGGTCACTATCAACTCCCTGGTTGGTAGATGAAAGGTGTTGTTGGTGTGATCCCACCTCTCAATTAAAGTTATCATAAGGCTCACATCTTGAGTGACTTTACAATATCATCACACTCCTCTTTATCCCATGGCTATCATGTTCACCCACTCATTTGAAGTGACATCCTTCCTCATACATGTTAAAATCCTTAGTATATGATCTTTTAATTTCATCTCCATCCTTACCTACATCCATACACATATAACTTAAATCACATATTATCTACTATAACCTACAACCACTTTTTTCCCTTCTCTCTAAGAGAACTAAATTCGCCTAAGGCCCTAAACTAGGATATGTAGGAAACACTCAGTCGACATAGGGTCTTCTGAGGCTAGCTTAGACATATACCCACCTAACTATCTACCCTACTCTCCCCTCTCTACAACTAGGTTTCATTGCCTCTCTCTATACCTTAGGCTTCATTGACTCTCTCTCTCCACCCTAGACCTAACTGCCTATCACAACTCTATGCCTCATGGCTTCTATCTCTACCCCTCAATCCTATGCCCTATCTTTTAAGCCCTAGGTCTCTTGACCTATCTCAACCCCTATTTTTTAAACACACTCTTAATCATACCTTAGATATTTTCCCCTAGGCCTTGGGAGAACAACATTATCTTGAGGCTCTAAAATAGGTTATGTAGGTAGCACTTAGTTAACATGGGGTCTTTTCAGGCTATGCTAGTTGACTAATTCCATTCAGGATCTAAACTGACCCTCTCTCTTATTTTTTGGATCTTCAAATTCTTCAACATCAATCTAGCATGCTGACATTGGTGCTTGGTATCAACTAATGTTGGTATAAACCTACCAACATTGGTGCCATATCAGCTAATGTCAATAGACTACACTGATGTTAGTGACTATTTCGGCCCTAAGGCCAAATGACTCATCTTAAAAAAATCACATTTTTACTTAAAAACTACCCCATAACCCTTTGAACTTACCCTAAACCTACCTTAAGCAATTTCCTACCCCTTTACTACTATTTTCTTTTACCCCCACCTCTAAAATATCCTACAAAATCAAAATAACCAAATCAAGCTTCAAATCCAACCATAGTGGATCTTACCTCATCTCTTCATCTCCTATTGGCTAGCATAGCTAGCTCTTGTGGTGGTGCACCTCCCACTGGGTCCCCTCTTAGTTTAACCATCTTCATAATAGTTAGATCTCTATTTTTATACAATCACAAATTGTAAATGAGTTTGCTTAACTACCAAACCCCCTTTTATCAAGTTTGGCTAGCCACCGATGTCGGTAATGTTGGCCTAATCCATTGACATAGCACTCATGCCTATCGACATTGATAATGTTTCCCTAATCCACTAATTTTGGCACTATTTACTACTAACATTGATGCTATCACTGATGTTGACACCATTGGTTTAATGTTTTCACTAACAACCCCAACTTTTTAGACTTTACCCATACTCTAGGGTAATCTCCTGAACCAAAACCACCAACTTGGAGATCACATATATCTCTCCAACCATGAAAACCACATTTGTAATCACATAAATCTCCACCTATGATGAATTTTCTTAGAGATCATGAATATCTCCTCTTTCATTGACCCTTTTACACCAACCTTACATTGCTTGTCTTGACTACTTATGTTATTCTATTATAGTTGGATATTATACACATGCATGTATATTTAGGTGTTTTGGATGGTTATCAAGCTCATCCTATCAACTATAACCTTCTTATGTTTTCTAGGTGCCCTTTTTACCTTGAATACTTGGGACACATCAACCATTAGAGCTACAACTTTGATTATTTTTACCTATTAGTTATCACTTAAAAGCTATGTTTTAGTTATTTCTATCTAATTTCTCAACCTTACCTATTCTTGACTTTGTCAACTATAGCTTGTAGTATTATACACATATGAAGTGATACCGAGTTCTCCTCTACTCATGCAATTACCTTTTTATCAAATTGGTACCTAATTCCGGTTTCTCCTCCATCAGTTTCCATTTTGAGGGGTGATACCTCATCCAATACTTAGAGCATCAAACTCATATTTTTGTCTTATAACTTGTTAGTAAAAATTATAAGACAAAAAATGGAAAATGTAGACACTAAAATTACATCACACACACGTGTGTAACTCCTTGTATCAAAACCCCCTTAGCCTATTTCCATTAAAAATAATTAGCCTCCCTAACCCATGATTTTACCCCTCACACATTTAATTAATTTAAAATACTTAATTAAGTTAATTAAAAACCACTTATGCCACCTTACCTAGCCACCTCACCCTAAGATTAATTCTCACCAAATGAGTCACCTCAAGACTTAGTCCCCTTACCCTAACTATGCAAGTTCTATGTACCTAGGGATATGATATAATATTGTATATGGGTTGATGGAGATGTCAACATGTGTCACACATCCCCCTTAGTATTTATATGGGTCCAATATATTAGTAATCGAGTAACTTGTGGAATTAGTGCATTGGGTAATGGTCAGCCTACATTGGGTTTAGAAGGTTACCCATCCATTATAGGTCTATATAAAG
Organism: Torreya grandis; assembly: GCA_037957365.1. Taxonomy (NCBI): domain Eukaryota; kingdom Viridiplantae; phylum Streptophyta; class Pinopsida; order Cupressales; family Taxaceae; genus Torreya; species Torreya grandis. The sequence goes on from JARHVA010003337.1 coordinate 1,043,199, forward strand.
GAGATGATTATCATTATAAAGGGAGGAATGAAGTAAGTATTGAGTATTCTATTGTAAGATGATATTAGAGCTTATCCCTTCAAAGAGACATTATGGATTTATTCCTTCCTAAAGGAGTATTGTTAGTGTTGCCCTACCTTAAGGGAATTCTACATATATTGAATATTTAGACATCTTGGTCTACCAATATCTATTGTGTTGAATTGATTTACATTTATTCTACATCATTTTTGAATATTATAAGTTTGGATCATAACAAGTGGTATCAGATCTGGGTAACCTCCTAATCCCAACATAGGCCAACCATTTCCCAATGCATTAATTCCATAAGTTACTCCATTACTAATATATTGGACCCATATAACTACTAAGGGGGATGTGTGCCACATGTCAGCATCTCGATCAACCCATATACAAAAATATATCATATCCCTAGATACATAACACTTAGACTTATTCTCACCTTAAAAATAAATTTCTAACCAACTACGTCCTTCTAAAACTCCTATTTTTATCATTTTATAATAGGTGCCACACTTGGGATGAAGAGTAATAGAAAACAAGCTAAAATAACAAGTTTTACCTATTTTAATGCCACCAACATCATTCAACCCATATCTGATATTAGTGGGATCAATAACATCAGTTATATAAGTTAAACACTAACCTAATGTTCAAGTTAGTAAAAATCAAGAAAATTGATTATTATTTGTGTTGATGTTTAAAATTGTGCTTTGTTTCAGACACCAACAATGGGAAGTTTCAAGATGTAGGACATGCGACTTGAAACAACCTCCAAATTTTTAAGAAGTTGGTCTCTTCTTTATATCAAGTGTTTGGGGGGAAAGGGATAATAATTTTAATATAAATACAATGCAAGAAAGAAAATCTAATCTATGGCAATGCTCTTGAATGTAATTCATCCTTAATCCTAAGAACAGTGAGATTATATTTAAGATTCAATTACATTAAAGAGCAGATGAGGCATGATCAATGTAAAAGATAGAAATAATAAAAATAGAAGCTCACAGCTTAGAATAATTTCGTAATGATACATGAAACATCAACAAAGGCAAAAAACTCTATCTTCTTATTAATTATCCAGCCACATAAAAGGCACAAAAACATGCACAATGTGATAAACTTTACAACTTAATAAAATAGAGTAAAGGCAAATGATCTTCCTAATCACAGCTCTAGAAAGTCTAAAAATCTTGATAATAATTTTCTCAAAAAATTCTCTCTTTCTATATCTCCTCCTGATTTGGTGATCCCTGCACTCCTCTTTATAGCCTCAAATTCCCTCCAAATTGTCTGTGCATTCCCAAACATACAGCCCAAATTGAACTCTAACTAAGCTGGAAGTGTCTATCAGAAGATAGTTCTTAGATTATGAAATGTTTTGTTTCCTTGTATTTCACTTGCTAAAATAGATACATAAGATGCTCTATTCTATTTAATGGAAGAGGACACTTAGTCAATTCCCTGACAATATTCTTATTTCTTAGGAGACACTGGAGAATGACACTTGGCATGTTCCATAACACTTACTGAATACACGCAACACTTTTCACTTTACTTTAGCTTTTACTATATCTTTGCTCAAGATCATTTAAAAATTGTGCTTTGTTTTAGAAACCAACAATGGGAAGTTTCAAGATGAGGGACATGCGACTTGAAACAACCTCCAAATTTTTAAGAAGCTGATCTCTTCTTTATATCAAGTGTTTATGGGAAAAGGGATAGTAATTTTAATAGAAACAAAATATAAGAAAGAAAATATAATCTATGGTGATGCGCCTGAATGTAATTCATCCTTAATCTCGAGCACAGTGAGACTATATGTAAGATTCAATTACATTAAAGAGCAGATGAGGCATGATCAATGTAAAAGATAGAAACAATAGAAATTGAGGCACACAGCTTAGAATACTTTCATAATGATATAGGAAACATCAATAAAGGCACATAACTCTATCTTCTTATTAATTCTCTAGCCACATAAAAGGCACAGAAACATGCATAATTACATAAACTTTACAACTTAATAAAATAGAATAAAGGCAAATGATCTTCCTAATCATAGCTCTAGAAAGTCTAAAACTCTTGATAATAATTTTCTCAAAAAATTCTCTCTTTCTGTATCTCCTCTTAATTTGGTGATCCCTACACTCCTCTTTATAGCCTCAGATTCCCTCTAGATTTTCTATGCATTCCCAAACTTACGGTCTAAATTAAACTCTACCTGAGATGGAAGTGTCTATCAGAAGATATTTCTTAGATTTTGAAACATGTTGTTTCCCTATAGTTCACTTGCTGAAACAGATACACAAGACACTCTATTCTATTAAATGGAAGAGGACACTTAGTCAATTCCCTAAAAATCTTCTTATTTCTTAGGAGACACTAGAGAATGACACTTGGCATGTTTCACAACATTTACTGAAGACACGTGGCACTTTCTACTTTACTTCAACATTTACTATATCTTTGCTCAAGATCATTCCACCTTTGACACTTTTCACAATCCACTTCTTTAAAACTTCAATAGCTTAAAAGAAAATAAGACTCTTAGCATAGACTACTTTTACAACTTTAAAAGGAGCATAGGGATAGGTGGTAAACTCTACTGCTTCATTAAAAGACATGTGGCAATCTCCGTTCTACTTATCTGGGGTCACGTGGTGGTCTCCACTCCTTTTAGAAACCTATGAAAGATGACACATGGCATTCTCCACTTTACCCTATTTATACCATAGAGACAAATGGGTCTCATTTCACATTTATACAAATGGTCACACCTGGTAGCTTCTGCTTGCTTCAGACACAAAACTGGGACCCACCACAGTCTTTGCTATATCAGTGAAGCAAAGATGAAGATAATTTAGAATATGACACATGGTGGCTTCTACATTCTTTTGCTAGAGTACATGGCAGCTTTTATCACTTTTTAAAAAGCACAACTGAGACCTTTTACAACTACCACTTGGCACTTTTTGCTTGACTTGGATACTTAGATTATGAAACCTTGCACTAGAAAGAGATGAAACACGGGTGCCGATATGAAACCATGGAAATTGAAACTTGGCACATTCCACAGAGTCATTATGAGATACATGGCACATTCTGACCAACTCACAAAAAATATAAAAGGTGCCTTAGATGATGACACTTGGCATTTCTACTTGAGAAAGGATGCCTTGGACAATGACACTTTTTAGCTTCCACTTTACCCTAGCACATAGACAAAATGAATAAAAAAGGAAAATAGAGCCTGTGCTCTATTTCAAAACTCCACCATCTTGGAGCATAGTATGTGAGGAAAATTATTTTGGTGCATGACTAAAAAATAGAATGAAACATAGAGAAAATTTTAGTCTACAGTTACTGGCGACCCTAAGGACTTTTGAGCCTGCTCAAAAAAGAAACCACAACTCCCGTTAGATCAAAATTTCAAAATCATAGCTTCAACAATGCTATCTGATAGGTGGACCACTCTTCATCAGATAACCCTTGATTATTCTACAATTCATTAAAGGCTAAATCAAGGTTAATGATATCCTTGTGTGAAAATTATTTATCAAATTTGAACAGTAGCCTTCAACTTAAATTTGAGCTAGGAAACAAGAACCAAGACACCATCTATTTCAGGCACTAATGAATCATCCTTGAGATCCTAGAAAAATATTTGATCATTCTATTTGGCCAACAATAATGATTCAATTTCTTCTACCATCAGCATGGTATCATCATCAAGAAAAGGAGAAGGAAGACCTAATTATACTAGATCTTCAACATGCTGCTTCATTTCATTGATTCCTTCCTTCATGACATCCAAAAGCTCCTTGCAACTATTGGCTATGGAATTGCAACTAAGAACCTCATTTACTCACTTAGTAGCAAATATTTTATCATTGATTCTTGCTACTGACAATGTTTCATCTACTGCATCGTAAATCTTTTGCAACAACATTTGTGAGTCGGTTACTCTCTCAGAGAATGTAGCCAAAGTATTTACAACTAAAATCTCCACCTTTTTGCATAATTTTTGTTCATTTATCATGAAGTTGAGAGAAGGTCTGAGCTAATTAATCTTTGAAGAGATTCTCTTCCACATGGATTTGTATATCTCCCTTACCAGACTTAATACTCTGACACTCTTTCACCTATTGGCCAACTCTAGTGTCAATTGTGTCTCTCTCTATTGCTCTATGTGAAATTGGGCTTACATGGCCACAGTAGTATTCTATTCACTTAGTAGCTTTTGTTGTAATTAGGTAACCTACAACATGTGTCCCTCACACTTTTCTTGCAATGCTACTTTTTCATGCCTGAGGGTTGTCACCACATCCTTTACCTGTGTGAGCTCTGCCTTTAAAGAATCATTTTGGGCCTAAACTACCCAATGAGTCTAAAGAGAAACAATATTTTGAAACTATTTATTTATTTCTTTGCATCATTATTTTTGCTATTGATTTTTGAGGTCAAACTATTATAGTTTGCCTTTTCCTTGGCTAGCTCAGCTTCCATCTTCTGTAACCTTCTTAATATCTTCAAATAGTCTTTAGTAACTATAGAAGTGGATTTAGTTAGTAGCTCAACTTTGTCTTGAGGCTTGAAGAGTGACATGTTGATGGCCATAGAATTCATCGTGTAATCTGTAGAGTAAATTTTACTCTATGTCGTATTTAATTTATTTTTTGGTTTGAGCACTATGATTTTGGTTCCTGTGCACCTTGGACATAGCGGCAGAGTTTTGGAGTAGAGGATGAGTTCATTTTTTGCCTAAGTGTTGAAGCAGCGGATGCTGCCAAGTGTCACCCTTTGAGCATAGGTCTTTTTCCCCTTCTTGTTTCCTTCATCTCATTTTTTCCCAAGTATCAAGTCGAGCGGGAGTTGTCGAGCATTGTCATCTAAGGCACCTTCTTTATGTTCAGTGAGTTGGCTAGAATGTGCCACATGTCTCATATCAGCTCAACAGAATATACCACATGGAAACATCCATAGTTACGTATCGGTACCTAAGTTTTATCTCTTTATGGCAGAAGGATTCCAAAAAAGATAAGTACCAAAGTCAGGCAAAATGTGCCAAGTGGTAGCAGTGAAAGGTCTCAGTGTTGTTTTTCTAAAAGTGTCAGAAGCTGCAACATATTTTAGCTAAGAAGAACTGGATGCCACCACATGGTGGCATCCAAATTATGTTCAATTCATGTCTTGACCCATTTTGGCTCAATGAGATATAGGTCCAATGGCAAGGCTAAATAATGACAGGTGCACAAACATCAAATTTCATAGCAAAGTAAATCATTAAAGGGAAGGCATAAGTAGAAGAGGCCATGTGTCATTTTCCGTGACCCTCAAAGAACCCTACAAGAAAGTGGATGCCACCACATGTCCTTACTTGCCTTATCAGAGTGTGACAAGTGTTTGCATCTGAGGCTTCAAGTTCCTTTCTCAAAGATAATCCTTTCTTGAAGTGTGATGGGAGCTGCCAAATGTTGCCAACCGTAAGAGTCTGATACATGCCCCTAGTGATTCTATAACATAGCCAAAGGGAAATGGATGGCCCACATGTCTTCAATAAATCAGGTAAAAATCACCAAGTGTCATTCTTCGAGGCCTTGTAAGACTTTCAAGGCAATTAACTAAGTGTCCTCTCCCATTTCAAACATAGCAGAGTGTTTCGTGTATCAGTTGCCAAAAGTGAAATGGAGGGAAAATCAGCTAGAGTTAATTCGAGTAGATCAACAGTACATCGGGTAGATTTTTAGAGCCACCCATAGCATTGAAGGCACCATCTGTTTGTCCCCTATGAGCAAAGGATGGAGAAGATTGTGTGGGAAAGAAAGTGATCAAAGGAGACATCAAAGGCTATATAAGAAAGATTGTAAAATCTAAATAAGGGGGGAATTCTCATAGTTTTAGACTTTTTGAATTTTGTGACCAGTAATATCATTTGCTCTTGTCTCAATTTTCTTGAGTTGTAAGGTTGGTATAATCGTGCATGTTTCTATGCCCTTTATGTGGCTAAATGAATTAAGGAAATTTGAGCTCCATGCCTTGGTTGGTGTTATCTGTGTCATTTACAAAGTAGTCTATACTATAGATTTTCTATTGTTGTGATTGGAAATGTTATTTGCTTTTGTCTCATTTTCTTGAATCTAAATATTTACATGACTGTACATGACTTCTGCATCTCTTATGTAATCAAAAGATTCTATTCAGAATATTGAACACTATGCCTTCATTGACAATTCTTATATCTCAGGAAAAGACTCCCCTGTTGTGAGCCTCTATTTTTGTTATTCCAATCTTTTACATTGATCATGCACTTGTCTACTCTTAAATTTAATATAATCATATAATATTCACTCTGTGTTTAGGTTAGGATTAGGATTACGATCAGATGCATCACCATAGATAGGTTTTAATTCTTACATTTTGCATTTATATTTAATCTCCTATCCCTTTTCCCAGTACCTATAAAATAGAAGAGACCAACTTCTTTAAAACCTAGAGGTTATTTCAAGCCGCATCGTCCCACAACTTAAAAATTTCCATTATTGATTGGCTAGGATCTAGCACAATTTTGTGCCATCAATAGTTTTTGGCACACCCAGTGGGACTAGTATTGAATTTTCTTTCAAGACCGCATGAACCAAAGAGCTACAAAGAGTCAAAGCTATGGACCAGTCACCAGATCACAATCTGCTACAAATCTAGGACAACTTCCATCTAAGTCTTTTTTTTAATCATGAGTGAATTTTGATGGCTATTTATGGAGAGAATTACTATAGTATATTTCCTTATCAGCGAAATGAGGGATCATACCATCTTGGTCATGATATTTATGATCCTAATCAACCTTATCAAGGCTACTTTCAAAGCTATGTTGAGCCTTATCAAGTTTCTCATGATCCTTATTATCAAGATCATGACTCTTACCTTCCTCATGAGCCATATCAGTCTTAGGAGTAGATTTCATCTTCCCCCTATGGTTATGATGTTGCATATGAGTAGTATTGCCTTCAAGAAAAAATAAATGAAATAAAGCTTAGAATACTGGCATATGCAAGAAAGGTTTGTTTTAACTCTTAGTATGAGGAAGTAAATGGTCTATTTTGAAATGTGTCTAATGATCTAGAAGAGATAAATGGACTATGTATCCTCGCATTGGAAATTATGGAGGCTTGGGAAAGGCAAAGAATCAAGTTAAATGAATTGTCTACAAAAGGCTATGGTGCTTCTTATTCTTATGAAGCCCTTAACCATGCCCAATGTGTGCTAAGAAAGCTTCCTAGTTGGAATCAAAAGCCCATTCATGAACCTATTCAAGAGCCTATCTAAGAGCATATCTAAAAGCCTATTCAATGACTATTGATGAGACTAGACCTTCCTATAGTCCCATCATTACCTCACCAATTATTTCTCAAGCTCAAGTTGTCCAGGAGGACAAGCAAGTCCCAAACTTTGATGAGGCAATGACCGATTGGAAAGAGAAAAATACAGACACCTTTAAGAATTTCTCTTTCCCTCTAAAAAATTTCCTAGATAACTCATTTTCCCTCAAGGTCCCAAAATCTGATCATGATCAATCTCCCATGCTTCCTTTTCCCTCTCAAATAAATAAATTTCATCACCCTCCTGCCATCATCCTTCCTCAAGAAGACCCTATTCTCTGGAGTATTGAGAAAGATGTTGCAGCTATAGGACAAGTTCTTGCAGAATGTATAGAGGATGCTTCAAAAGTACCTAAAGAAGAGTTTTCCATTGATACTTCTCTTGAGCTTGTAATTGAGCATCTAATTATAGCTAAAAGTGGGGAGATCGATCTTGATATAGAGGCACTTCAAGAGGAGGTGATACAAATTGAAGTCATACATGGTTTACAGTCATCTCCTATTGAAAAGGGTCCATATAAAATGACAATAGGTTCAATTCAAATAGATCAAAATGAGGAACAAAAGGATGATTGGTAGTGGTACCTTGCACCTCTACCAAATATTGAAGAGCTTTGTACAGATATGTTGGCTATTGAAGAACATGTTTATGATAAGCTTAATCAAGAATCCCCTATTCAAAGTCATAATACAGATGGAGTTGCATGTCCAAAGCTCTTTGAAGAGCTGGATGAACTTGTAATAGTAAATAAGAAGGGTGTGGTCACTCAAAATACATGCGTATATGGGGTATCACTTGGCATGGTGATAGATGATAAGCAATCTAAAAATAATTAGGAAATACTTGGTGATTTTGTCTGTGTTAGTGACTGGTTTACTATTGATGACCCATTAAGGAAGATGTTAATGTAGTTGGTCGATAAGGAAAATACCTCATTAGAGGTTATGACTGAGAAATAACTTGCTTTGCAAATTTTACCATCTCTCAAAAGGAGCAAGTTCAAGAACTTTCCATTTGATCCAGGCGGATCATGCCTTATCATGATTAACTAGAGTGGGAGTCAAGTTCTTTTTGAGCAAGCTCAAAAGTCTTGGTGGTCACCAATAACTATAGAGTAAATTTTACTCTACATCATATTTAATTTATTTTTTGGTTTAAGCACTGTGATTTTGGCTCCTGCACACCTTGGATATAGCAACAGAGTTTTAGAGCAGAGGATGGGTTCATTTTTAACCTAAGTGTTGAAGTAGTGGATGCTACCAAGTGTCACCCTTCAAGCACAAGTCTTTTTCCCCTTCTTATTTCCTTCATCTCATTTTTCCCCAAGTATCAAGTCGAGTGAGAGTTGCCAAGCATCATCATTTAAGGAACCTTCTTTATGTTTTATGAGTTGGCCAGAATGTGCCACATGTCTCATATTGGCTCAGCAAAACATACCACATGGTAGCATCCGCGGTTATGTATCGACACTCGAGTTTTATCTCTTTATAGTGAAATGATTCTAAAAAGGCTAAGTACCAAAGTCAGGTAGAATGCACCAAGTGGCAGTAGTGGAAGGTCTCAGTGTTGTTTTTCTAAAAATGTAAGAAGATACCACATATTTCAGCTAAGAAGAAGTGGATGCCACCATGTGGTGGCATCCAAATTATGTTTGGTTCATGTCTTGACCCATTTTTGGCTCAATGAGAAATAGGTCTAATGGTAGGGCCAAATAATGATAGGCACGCAAATGTCAAATTTTGTAGCAAAAGAAATCATTGAAGGGAAGGCATAAGTAGAAGAGGCCATGTGTCAACTTCCACGTGACACTCAAAGAACCCTACAAAAAAGTGGATGCCACCACGTGTCATCCCCCACCTTAGCAGAGTGAGACAAGTGTCTACGTCTGAGGCTTTGGGTTCCTTTCTCAAAGATAAGCCTCTCTTGAAGTGCGATGGGAGCTACCAAATGTCTCCATCTGTAAGAGTCTGATACATGCCCCTAGTGATTCTACAACACAGCCAAAGGGAAGCGGATGGGCCACATGTCTTTAATGAATCAGGAAAAAAGTGCCAAGTGTCATTCTCTAAGGCCTTCTAAGACTTTCAAGGTAATTGACTAAGTGTCCCCTCCCATTTCAAACATAGCAGAGTGTTCCATGTATCAGTTGCCAAAAGTGAAATGGAGGGAAAATTGTTTGGAGTTAATTTGAGTAGATCGACAGTACATCAGGTAGAATTTTAGAGCCACCCACAACATTGAAGGCACCGTATATTTGTCCCCTATGAGCAAAGGTTGGAGAATATTGCATGGGAAAGAAAGTGATCAAAGAAGACATCCAAGGCTATATAAGTAGGATTGTAAAATCTAAAGAAGGGGGAGTTCTAATAGTTTTAGACTTTTTGAAGTTTGTGACCAGTAATATCATTTGCTTTTGTCTCAATTTTCTTGACTTGTAAGGTTGATATAATCATGCATGTTTTAGTGCCCTTTATGTGGCTGAATGAATTAAGGAAATTTGATCTCCATGCCTTGGTTGGTGTTGTCTGTGTCATTTGCAAAGTAGTCTATATTGTAGATTCTCTATTGTTGTGATTGGAAATGTTATTTGCTTTTGTCTCATTTTATTGAATCTGAAGATTTACATGACTATATGTGACTTCTATGTCTCTTATGTAATCAAAATATTCTATTTAGAATATTGAACACTATGCCTTCATTGACAATTCTTGTATCTCAGCAAAAGACTCCCATGTTGTGAGCCTCTTTTTCTGTTATTCCAATCTTTTACATTGATCATGCACTTGTCTGCTCTTAAATGTAATAGAATCCTATAATAATCACTTTGTGCTCAAGTTAGAATTAGGATTATGCTCAGGCACATCACCATAAATAGGTTTTAATTCCTACATTTTATGTTTCTATTTAATCTCCTATCCCTTTTCTCAACACCTATAAAATAGAAGATACCAGCTTCTTTAAAACTTGGAGGTTGTTTTAAGCCGCATCATCTCACAGCTTGAAACTTCCCATTGTTGATTAGATAGGATCTAGCACAATTTTATGCCATCAACATAATATTTTGGCTACATCTTCTCCATTTTATTTATTACATTTGGTGATAAATGAGTCACCATCAATTACTATTAGATGATGTCAAATTGTGACCACAAATGGGGTGTAACCAAAGTCTTATTCTCCTTAATCTTCTTTTTCTCTCTTTAATCTTCCCTTGCCTTCCTAGCAGCATCCGCTTGGGTCTAGAAGGTGGAAGGAGAGGCAATGTGCCCACTCACAAAAGGATGTCCTTGTGGTAGACCATATTGAATAGCCAATTTTTGGCTATGGGTAATTTGAGCAAAAAGCATCTTGAGAACATAGGGAGAGAAATGAGGTGCTATTGAGGTCAGAGGTGGCATAGATGGGGAAAAATGAGAAATGGAGATGGTAGAAGTGGTAGGAGAAGAAATAAACTGAGAAGGAGAGGGAGAAATAGTACTTACCTGAGGAGCAATTACAATACCCTATAATAGGCACTGTGGGGTGTCTATCTCCTCTTCTGAAGCAAATTAAAAATTACACCCTCTTTATTTTCTTGGGTGTCTCTTCTTTTGGCTATATTTTTGCTCCTTTCAATGAATCTTGTGGGGAACTAGGAACATCTATAATTGAGACTGATGGGGAAGCTTGTGATGATGAATGAACCACACTTTTCTGCATTTCTATAGTGTTAAAGGATTGAGGCCAAATTGATATAGTTGTTGTAGTTATAGTTTGCTCTGAGGCTTGTGACTCTTGGCTTGACCTAGCCCTAGCTTCTTGTTCTTCACCTGGTGTAGGAAAATTACCTGTCTCTAGGCTAGATACAGGGGAGAGATGACACTCATCCCATAGTTCTTCCCATCTTTCATTTGTGTCTACATTCCCAAAAGAGTGGGTTGTTTGACAAATTTCTTGCTTATACTTCCAATAGGCCTCTATCTTCTCAGTATCTAAATATTTATTCTTTAATGTCCTTAAGCCAGATGTCATTCTAACTTTAGGATCATAATCCCTTTGTATAACATAGAACATCTCCCATGGCATATTTTGTGGAAGGGGCAAGTTTGTTAACTCAACACAAAATCTAGGAGTGTCTTCCCTAGGATTTCTTCTATTCTCCCAAAATGGGTGGCCTTCATGTGCAATTCTAGTTGCAACCTTATGATTCCTTACCTAGGAGGCTATGAAACCATTTGGGTCATAAACCCATTTGTCTTTTACTAGAAGGAAACCCAAAAAGGCTAGCTTTTTGAGCAACACAACTTCTGTGTCTCTGGTTTCCAAAACCATGCTTGTTGTCATCCACAGGAGATCATACTTTTTTATTTTTCTCTTCCTAAAACCAAACTCATTGTCAACTATGGACACCTGCCTAGTGACCTCTAGGAATGCTAACCTAAGAGTCAAGATCTTAGGTAACAATATTGGTTCCCCACAAAAACCATGGACTCTTATAATGATATGGTGGGATCCAAAATAGAAATCACAAGGAATTGGGCAACTAGCCAGAAGATTTGAAACACTAGGAAATAATCTATTCATAACTAGTTCAATACTGAGGTGGCAAAAAGTAGGAGTAACAAATAATTCTCAAAACTCATATGGGTCACTAGTCTTTGACAAAATGTGTGTCCATGCAGACATAAGAATGGTCCTTTGGAGATCAAAATTTGGGTCATACATATTAAGATACATATGTTGGGAAAAGAGTTTAGAGTTTTGAAAAAGCATGAGGTGGAACAAATAGGAAGAATACCTGAACACTCCTTTTGATTTGAAATGGGCCAATTGTTCTACCATCAAGAAAGCAATTTGTTCAGAAAAGTCAAGCTGATACTCTTAGGTTTTGTCAATGGTCTTCAACTTGAAAAGGATAGCCATTTGTTTTGCATACACTGCCATATCATCTTTCATGCCAAAGATGAGAGCCATCATAGACAATGCATCTTGGCTAGCTTCTATGAATTGAGCTCTTGGTGCAGGGAGTGTGGGTATTGTAGTGTCATCATCACCCATTTGTAACTCAGATCATAAGAACCTTGACTGAGTGTTGATATTTTCCCACATTCTTTACATCATAGCAATAGTGGGAAATGTAGCTATACTATCATGATTCAGGGCTAACATATCCTTGATAGCTTGTGGTGTGATTTTCACTATGAATGGGCCTTGTTTAATGGTGCCTAAAGGTGCATGGAATAAGTCTGCACATAATTCGACTAGGTCAAGGCATGAATGCACAGCTAGGATAATGAACTGAGCTAGTTGTGAGGTCCATATCCTTATGGTGAATGTTTCATATTTCCCAACTCTAGCCCTCTGTAGACACCTTTGATGTTCCCCTTCTCTAAGATTTTTTCTACTGGCTCTCTGAAGAATTAGATCCATGATGCCATTTGCATAATCTTTTATTTTTGCTGAATCACTTGCTGGACCAACTTCAAGAAGCCTAGTTTTTGGATAGGTCTTCAATGGTTGTGTGGGAGTTGAAGCATATGATTTACTTACAAGAAACTTATCAAGGGATTCATACATCCCAACTCCTTATTGTGAAGATTGTGCCCCCTCCATCTCTGTATCTTCTTTATGGTAACTTGTATGAACTTTTGTAAAATAGAGACACTTTCATTGAAGAAAGTTTATTAAGCATAGAAAATGCAAGTAGAAATATATTTTCACACAAATGTAAGAATGTTTGAGAACATGTAAGCTTTAACCCTTGATAAGAGGTATTTATTGACCTATCAAGTCTCAAAATGGCATTAAACTCAGATAACCGTTAGAAAATCCTACTCAATCTTTATTGAATAGCAAGATAGACATGTTATGCAAGTGGTAGTGCAAGGTACCTTGCAGATTTCTAAAGATTTGGAAGACATTCAATTTTTTGGAGAATTTTTGGAAATTTTGAAAAATTCTGAGTTGTTGACTACCTGTTCAAAGAACACTTATTTTAAAGAAAAGGGAAAACAAAAAATTGGAAAACAAAGCAATATAGAAAGGGGAAACTACCTAACTACATTAATCAATTATCTTTATCTCCCTCCTAAATCAAAAGAAGAATTCCCAAAGTCTCTTTCATAACAAGCCAGCTTATATTGCCATACAAGTAATTGAATTCGATATAGCTCTGATGACCTATTTTCTTTGTATGCCATGGTGTCTGACTTGCATTTGGGTGAGTCTGAGTCAAACCTACCTCTGACAGAAACCTCTTGACATATATCATTTATTGACTTAACTTTTTCTACTTCAAACTCTGGTTCTATTACTTGACCATCCTCTTTCATGACTTCAAAATTACCAATATCTTGAAAGGAAAATTTTGAAAGCTTGCAATAATTTTGTACATGCAATTGAGGCTCAATATTGTTTTGTTCATCTATAACCAATTCACAGCTATCTTAAAAAATGGTATAACCTGACCCAATAATTTTAAATAAATCATTTAAATCATGATCCAAGAAATTTTCATGCTCCTCCTCATTATCTTGTAAAGTAAGAAGAAACTCAAAAAATATTTCTTCTTCATTAGAGGTCAAGATATATGCTTTTGATTTCTCACTAGGAATCTAGAATTCATAAGAGGTGTCTTCTGACTTTTCTTCCTCTAGAACATTTGGAATTCTATGATCTTCATCAAGTATAACGTAAGTTCTCAGACCAATAGAGTCATAATTTCCATATGGGTCACTTTGCATCATAGCTAATAAATGATCATTTTCTTCTTCATGATTATATCCAGTCCATTCACCTATCTCCTCGACAAAAACCCTTTCTTCTTTATTCATCATAGCATGGGCTGCCTCTAACTTTGCAGTGGGCTCATTAGTGATGTGATCTTTATACAATGGTTTAGACAATATATTCATCTTTGAACCGTATTTAGTTCTTAAGATGAGATGAGACCAATCAAGGGACATATATCCCCCTATTTTGGCTGTAAAGTCTCTTGATAAACAAAAGCCAAAAATAGGAGGTATATCTATCACTACTACATCTTGATTTATAATTATATTAGGACAAGCATATAATTGTAATTAGAGTTGTTTGATTCTCCCTATGGTTTTTATTGCTTTACCATCTAGCTGTATGATCCCTTTAGTGAGTGGTTCATATTGAATCTCTAAACATCCACTATCTACTTGGGCATTACTGTGGTATTAGCCCCTAAATAAATCATTGCATTATGCAACAATTTCTTGCTAACTATTAAAGTTAAATAGAAGGGATCCGGTTTGGATTTGCTTACCTCTGTTGTATTATTTACTAGGGCTATTGTCTGTAGATGGACTGTATCTTTGAGCTTTTCTTTTCCAGTAGTTCCTTCTTTGGTAACAGTACCTTTAGGCATTGCTTGGCCTTGTAGAGCTTCTTGTAGTAGTGTATTCTATTTAGAAATAGACAATATATCCCATATTGATACTTGTGCTAGAGTCTTCTTCAATTGATCCACCACATTTACTGGTCCCAGAGTCTAAACTTTTTGAAAATAAAGATATCTTGTTTTTTCCTAAATTTGGGCAGGAGTTCCTTGATTTTGCACCAACTAAGCCACTTCTTGTCTGACAGTAGTGTTTCTTTGTCCTTGAAATGGAGGATTCTCCATGACTTGACTATTTAAATCTTAGGCTATTACACCATCCTTCTCTTTGATCTGGTGTAATAATCAGATTGCACCACTAGTTTTTTAGAGGTAGATGCTTCGTTTAAGAAAACTGATTCTTCATCTTCAACCCATGAGAACAAAGCATGTTTTGGGGATATTTCTTCCTCTTATTGAAAGGACATTCCTTGCATCTGAGCCACTAGGACCAAATTCTACATACCAAGAGATTGGTAGGCTTGATTGTCACTGGAGCTTGCAAACTGACCATCCATTCTTATTTGCTCTGCCACCTTTT
Organism: Torreya grandis; assembly: GCA_037957365.1. NCBI lineage: Eukaryota > Viridiplantae > Streptophyta > Pinopsida > Cupressales > Taxaceae > Torreya > Torreya grandis. The sequence continues at coordinate 1,058,525 of JARHVA010003337.1, forward strand.
GTTGTAGATTAACCCTAGGACAATATCTAGGTGTATGAGCATTATTACAAGGGAAACACTAGGCATTAGTATTATCCACATAGTTATTTTTCCCTGGAACAATCTCCCTATTCGAATTGGGAGGAATAGTTTTTGAGGGTGTGGGGACTGCAACCAATTGATTTGCTGGTTGATGGTTAGTTTATCTTGGAAGACCCTGATATTGGTTTGATTGAGATGAAAATTTGTTTCCTTGATAGCCTTGATATGGAGGCTTAGAGAAAGTATTCTACTGTCTTTTTATATTGATCAGCTCATTAGAAAATGTCCTTAGGATATTCTTGATATCATCTAGCTCAAATGACTGAGTGGGGACAATTTCTTTAGCAGATGGTTGAGGGTAAGTATACATAGACACAGGTGAGCTTATAGATCAAGGGACTTTTTGAGGTAATGGCAAGGAAATTTTTTGGGAACATGGGAATGGGAGGCCTTGGAGGTAATTTTCCAACATCTATCAAATTGTTCTTAGCTCCGGTCCTCCAAGTGACTGAATCATAATAGATATATCTAAATTTAAAGCTTTAAGATAAAACACTATGGCCATACTTGGTAATGGTCTAGCTGTAATAGGGATTATATCCCAATTATTTTAAAATCTAGAATTGAAGTCAGTCATGGCTTCTTGTGGTCCCCTTTAAATGGTAATTAATTGTTGTAACAAAGAAGACTTATCACCCTTCTCTAAAAATTTTTCAAAGAAAAGATCTCTGAGCTCATCCCATGTAGATATTGAATTGCGAGTCAAGGATCAGTACCATTCCAAAGCCTTCGCTTTAAAAGAAGTTGTTAATAACCTTATAGCCACATTCTATTGTGTGATGACATGTATAGCATAGAAATTTGATACATCTTGAAGATGTTCTTCAGGTGTTTTAGAATCTTGCCCACTAAATTTAGGTAGAGCTTTTAGGGCATTCATTGGGATAGGGTCCCAAATGGCTAGTGGTATTGGGAGAACTAATGGACTACCAGTGTTCCAACTCACATAATTTCTTGGGGGTATAGGGGCTCCTATATTTTCTCTTAGTATTGGTAAAAACTAATTGGCTCTTCTTCTTGGACTTGTTACCAAAGGTGGCAAAAGAATACCTAGATTTGTAGCAAATTGTGATCTGGTTACTAGTCCACAACTATGACTCCTTGTAACTCTTTGGTTCATACGATCTTGAAAGAGACTTCAAGATTTATCCCACTGGGCATGCCAAAAATTGTTGATGATTTAAAATTGTGCTTTATTTCAGACACAAACAATGGGAAGTTTCAAGATGTGGGATATGTGACTTGAAACAACCTCCAAATTTTTAAGAAGCTGGTATCTTATTTATATCAAGTGTTTGGGGGAAAAGGGATAGGAATTTTAACATAAACACAATACAAGAAAGAAAATCTAATCTATGGTGATGCACCTAAATGTAATTCATCCTTAATCCTGAGCACAGTGAGACTATATGTAAGATTCAATTACATTAAAGAGCAGATGAGGCATGATCAATGTAAAAGATAGAAACAATATAAACAGAGGCTCAAAGCTTGAACTACTTTTGTAATGATACAGGAAACATCAACAAAGGCACAAAATTCTGTCTTCTTATTAATTCTCCAGCCACATAAAAGGCACAAAAACATGCACAGCTACATAAATTTTATAACTTAAGAAAATAGAATAAAGGTAAATTATCTTCCTAATTACAGCTCTAGAAAGTCTAAAACTATTGATAATAATTTTCTCAAAAAATTCTATCTTTTCATATCTCCTCCTAATTTGGTGATCCCTGCACTCCTCTTTATAGCCTTGTATTCCCTCTAAATTGTCTACACATTCCCAAACTTATGGCCCAAATTAAACTCTAACTGAGTTGGAAGTGTCTATCAAAAGATATTTCTTAGATTTTGAAACATTTTCTTTACCTATAGTTCACTTGTTGAAATACATACACAAGACACTTTGTTGTATTAAATGAAAGAGGACACCTAGTCAATTCCTTGAAAATCTTCTTATTTCTTAAGAGACATTGGAGAATGACACTTGGCATGTTTTGCAACACTTATCGAAGACACGTGGCACTTCCACTTTACTTTGACTTTTACTATATCTTTGCTCAAGATCATTCTGCCTTTGACACTTGTCACAATCTGCTTCCTTAAAACTTCAATAGCTTAAAATAAAATAAAACTCTAAGCATAGACTACTTTTGCAACTTTAAAAGGAGCATAGGGATAGGTGGCAAACTCTGCTGCTTTATTAAAAGACACATGGCAATCTCTATTCTACTTATCTAGGGTTACGTGGTGGTCTCCACTCCTTTTAGCAACCCTTTTAGAAACCTACAAAAGATGACACATGGTGTTCTCTGCTTTACCCTATTTATACCATAGAGACAAATGGGTCTCATTTCACATTTACACAAATGGCAACACTTGGCATCTTCGCTTGCTTTAGACACAAAACTTGGGCCCCACCATTGTCTTTGCTATATCATTGAAGCAAAGATGAAGATAATTCAAATTGTGACACGTGGTGGCTTTAGATTTCTTTTGTTGTAGTGTGTGGCAGCTTCCATCACTTTTAGAAAAGCAAAACTTAGACCTTCCATAATTACCACTTGGCACTTTTTGCCTGACCTGGATACTTAGCTTCTAAAACCTTGCGCTAGAAAGAGATGAAATGTGGGTGCTGATATGAAACCATGGATGCTGACACCTAGCGTGTTCTACTGAGTTATTATGAGATATGTGGCACATTCTGACTAACTAATAGAAACTATAAAAGGTGCCTTAGATGATGACACTTGGCATTTTTACTTGAGAAAGGATGCCTTAGACAATGACACTTGTTAGCTTCCACTTTACCCCAACACTTAGACAAAATTAATCAAAAAGTAAAATAGAGCCCATGCCCTCTTTCAAAACTCTACCATCTTGGACCACAATATGTGAAGGCAAAATTTCATGGTGCACAACTAAAAAATAGAATGAAACGTAGAGTAAATTTTACTCTAATTTTCATCCAAGATCTTGAAATTCAACTTTCCATATTATGGCTTACTTTTATCTTGTGTAATCCAATCCAGATTAGAAACCAAGCTCTTGAGTATGAACAACACCCACTTGTTTTATCTATTTAGGGCATCAATTTAGACTACCTGATAGGAGCCATCTATTTAGCACTTATCATTTAGTCACCCCTATAGATAAGTATATCACTTATTCTATAGGTTTTTTATGTTACTTTTCTATCACTTTATATTTATTGTTCATTACTTTACACATTCCTAACCAAACCCTCGTGAGGGAGTTATAAAGTTTAACTACTTGTTTCTCCTTGACCCAATGCACCAAACCTCTAACTAGATATATATGAACCATACTCTCTCTGTGTGTCTCAACTTTCCCCAATCTCCTAGAGTTGACCAAAACCATTTCCTAGACCCAAAAAATCCTTCTACAAACTCTTAAACAATTATTGTTCCTACTGACCTTGGTAGCCTAATCAACATCGATCACCTTAACCCATTAACCTCAGCACCATAACTGATATCAGTCACTTCTTTATCAATGGCAGTCACTGGATTTTCCTAATCTTTCCAAAACCTACCCAAACACCTAAAATACAAACAAAACATACCACCTACACTCTGTCACTTTATGTTACACTCAAGTTATGAATAATGGTAACACTATCTCTCTTTCACTCTCTCTTTACCTCACTTTTAGTTCTTTATTACTCTTTTGTCTCTCAAAAGTGGACTATCATCTCTAAAGAAGTTTCACACTTCTTAGAAAAAGCACATAACTTAGTAGCCCACTCATTTATTTGCTAACAAACATTTTGTGGTAGTGTTTTCTTAATTGTAGGTAGCCCTCCACAACCAAAGAGGAGTGCTCACAATGTCTGGATATGGTACACAAACCAATCTGGGTTCATTCTAATCACTTCTCCCTATCATTCTTTTTCATTTTTCCTTAAACTTGAAATAGAGAAACTTTAGTTAAACAATCTAATCAATCATAGTGATATTAAAATAAAAAATAATTCATATACATCCTCATTAAAGAGTAAGAAATATGGGATATGCCATGATTCCTTTCTAGTTGACTATCAAACTCTTCCATTTCCAAAGCAATATCAATATAACAAACCTAGTTTAAAAAATAAACCCATCTTTTATGATCCTCAATTTGAATACCCTATCCATGATCATTTACCCACACTCAAATGGCCTATATTTAAGGAACTTAGATATTATCTACCATGAACCCATCTTATACTAATCCATAATTGATCAAAATACACCTTTTATCCATCACACATAATCCATATTTCCATGAATCTATTCATCTTAAAGCCTCCATCCCTAAGCCAAAATTGAATAAGGTACTTGTGAACAATGTATTCTAAAAGGCCTTGCATATGGGAAAAATCCAACCATAATCTATCAATAACAAAATAATATAAACATCCTCTCTCAAAAACATCATGACATCAACATCCAAATATTGATCAACATTGGTTTCATCCACATCAATTTCAAAATCAGCATCATAATCAATCTTAGCATCTATTTCCAACAATAACAAAACAAAATCTAAAACCACATCAAAATTAGAATCAAACTCAACATCATAATCACCACCACAATTAGATTCATCATCATCATCTAAACTAAAATTAGGATTGCATGACATTGGCTATGGACCTCCTTAAGACATCATTGATTATTTCAAGATTATTGAGGAAGTTTTCACTATCATTGAGATAGGTAATCCTAGTAAGGCCTCAATAAATATTATGAATCCATCAATACTTTCATCAACATCACCCATCCTCTAATCAATATCCCCTATCCTTTTCATATCTCTAATCCTTTCCATAATCATAATAATCAATTTGTTTCCACCATTGATTGGGATCAATAGAATCACACACCATTGAATTTTATCCATAGAGATATATCAGTTATAGAACTCATGGGGATCTAGGATGTTATACACTCAAAAATAACATTAATGGAATAGAAATTAGGTCCAATCTAGCAACATATCTCAAGGAGTCAAAATAATCTTCCCATTAGATAACTTCTAATAATGAGCCAAATTAGAAATCAACATCACCTAATGAAAACCTCCTTTATGTGCTAGTTGAAAATCTTAAGTAAAATATTCAATAAAATCTAAAATAAAAATCACTTAGTGAAAATATCTTTGAGGTGCTACAAGACAATAAAGGTAAAGCATATCTAATAAGTTAAAAAGAGTCTATTGGTGAAAACCTTTTTGAGGTAAAAATAAATGAAAACATTATCTCTATATAATTAGATCAAGATTTTAAAAAGATCAATAATCCTTAAATCATTTAGATAATAGAACATAAGAGTCATACCATATTTGGCTCCACAATATTCAAAATCATGTCAAGAAAAACATAATTTGAGTACTTAGAATCACCAATAATGTACCTTACTATTTTTCCATGTTTCTAGTCTCCTAAAAAATATACATCCTATCATGATCATATCACTCATAGAAATAGTATACACCTATTGATGCAGGAAATTGCACCCAAGGCAAGGAGTTCGAACTCCTACCTTCTCCTCGCAACATGGAAACTCCCCTCTCACCTGTGGGACTGGCGAAGCTAGAGGGCAGAGTCTCTAGATAAGGGCTAGCTCCCTTTGATGTATCGTGTTTATTCCAGCAAGTGAATATATATATATATATATATATATATATATATATATATATATATATATATATATATATATTGCAAATTGTTTCTTCTACCAAGGGTGAAGCGTATAAATGTGTTTGTCTGATTTTGAGAGTGGGTGTGAGAAGGTCATCTCGTTTTGGTGTATAACCTCCTTAGAGTAGTTTATTTTCCTGCATCTCTTTTCCCTTTCCATCCCCCCATTATATAGTTGTATATATATATACAAATATATAATGGGGGGATGGAAAGGGAAAAGAGATGCAGGAAAATAAACTACTCTAAGGAGGTGATACACCAAAATGAGATGACCTTCTCACACCCACTCTCAAAATCAGACAAACACATTTATATGCTTCACCCTTGGTAGAAGAAACAATATGCAAAACTTGACAGAGAGGTTTAAATGGAAAAATACAAAAAAAGGAGGTTCACCAAAGGTGCTATAAGAGGCACTGTGTAGATAATCCCTTCTATTTTTTGCACCCTAAAATAGAACTCTCTTCCTATCAGCTGCAAATGGTGCCTTGTAAATGACTGGTGTGTTGGTGTTGAACCTGTGAGAGCATCAAAAGACAATGACTAAAAACAAATCAACACTCAGAACATACACAGAATAGCTATCCAAGAAGAGGTAAAAATCTATGTTTATAGATTCAGGTAGAAATTTTAGCAAGGCTATGCCTTGTAAAATTGTGAAAAAGATGATTACAAAATGACCAAGTTCGTAATATATATGGAAAACTAGGAAGTCCATTTGGCACTCCCTCTTTACAAGTGGCAATTACGTCCCTTCATTGGGAAAAACAAGTCGCTCAAAACATTGATGAGTCGTCTGCTTTGTCTGCTCAAAATCTGATTTTCTCTTTTAGGTGACTTACATGGTTTGTCTACTCATTATTGTGAAATAGAGGAACCAATTACACTGCTAGCTACTTGCATCCCAAATGATCAATTTGATGACACTATTTCACCTACCAGAGTCACTTCTCAAATTGGCACCACTTGGACTAACTACTTACTCATTCCTTACTTGTCACTTTGTCTTTTCTCAGTTTTGTCTTATCTAGCTCATTCAGCCCCTGGGGCAAAAATCTTGGCGAGTTGCTGCACTCTGAGCTCCTTTTCCATGGCTAGCACTTCCTTTGCTTTTGAAGACAAATGGCCATTTCTCTTTGTGAAAGTTGACATTCGTATGGCCGTCATGTTTTGAAAACCAATGGCTAAACTATTCTATTAATTTTTACATCCTCTGGGACATCACCATTCCTATCGCAATGTCATCGGGTTTTCATATGATTTCTTCTATGGCTTCACTTTTCTACCAGCACCTTCCTGAGCACTTTTCTACCTTTGAAAATACCCTTTTTTATTTGTGTTGGAAGTCCCCCACAAGGGCATCTGCCCTTTGGGGTCCTTCGGTGGGTCCCTTTGTTTATGTGAATGTCTCTTGGGTTCCCATGGGCTTTATGTCTATAGACAATTTCCCCAGGTAAATTTCCCTAGGTCTGCCTTTGCTTGAAGCTTAGATGTTCATGGCCCAAATTCCTTCAGACTTTTTATTCGGAAGAATTCCTTCAGACAAAAAGTCTGAAGGAATTGGGACTTAGCCAATTTCAATTAAAACTTGGACTTGAACCTTGAACTTGAACTTACCCTTGCCCAGATCCTTTCCCTTTGAAGTGCCAGCCCTTTGGAAGGGTATTGAATCTTGAAAACTACCCTTTGGTCCAAGGACATACCCTTGAACCAAGCATTGAAATAGGCCCATTGAACCAAGACCGTTGAACCAAGATGGTTCAACAGTTTAATGGTTTAACCAAGTGCACTGATGAACTGTTGAACTAATTGAACCAAGCCACTTTGAACCAAAAGATTGAACCAAAGGCCATTGAACCAATTAAACCAAGCCATGAACTAAATTCCTTGAACTTGCTGAAACTGAAAAATATTGTCATTAAAATAGCAGGGGAAGAGGGTGACCAAAAATTTTGCCTGTGGGCAAAATTGGTCAACAAATTAGTGACTCACAGGGGAATCATGCCTGCTATGCTTAAAGACTAGTTGCCTTGAAAATCCATTGGGCATGGAGTTAGATAGTAACTTTGAAAACTAGCAATAGCTCTATTAAAACTTATAACTAGTCATGCAGATCTACCTCGAAGGAAATGAAAACACACACAAGACTAAGAAAACTACTTGTGCAACAGCACTTAGGGAAAATAGGAAAGAAAATAAGGGAAAATATGTACAAGCAAACTAAAAGAATTTAGTGGCAATGCTTCAAATATATCCCATTAACTAGGATACATAGTTCTTTGCCATCTAACCTGGAGAGTTGGAATGCATTATGCTGCTTGCACTGAGTGATTGTGTAAGGACCACTCCATAGGGCATCAATTTTTTCTTGCTTTCTAGGCTTAGCTCTATCTTCATCCCATTTCAGGACAATGTCTCCTTCAGAGAAATCTCTTGACAAATATTTCTTGTCAAAGTGTCCTTTTACATGCTGTTGGCGACTGGACATAGAAGCCATAACCCGGTAGCTTACCTCTTAGAGCTCCATTAGCTCACATAGCCTGACCTCCATGCTGGTTCCTTCTTCTAATTGTAGTTGGTGAGTGAGATCCAATGCTAGCAATTCTAGTGAGATGGAAAGCCTAGCTTCCCTTCCATATATGAGCATATATGGAGAATTTTTAATTGCTCTCTTCAGAGTAATTTGGTTGGCCCATAGAGCTGTCTTTAGCTTGGCATGCCAAGTCCTCTGATTTTCTTCCATGGTCCTCTTTCTGATTCTGGTCAAAAAATTTTCAGTGGACTCAGCTAGCCCATTCCCCTATAAATAATAATTTGATGAAGTGCTGAGGTATATGCCATACCTTAATGCCCATTCACTAGTTTTGGTTCCAAGAAAAGCTAAGGCATTATCTGAGATTATGGTGGCTGGGACCCCATATCTTGTTACAAGGTCCTCATAAAACTCTAGGATTGTGCTTTCATTTGCCTCTTTTAGGGTGACAGCCTCCACCCACCTGGTGAAATAATCTATAGTAGTTAGGACCCACTTGTGTCCAGCACTAGAGGGAGGATTGATCATCCCTATGAAATCTAGGCCCCACTGCATGAATGGTTTCTCAACTTGAACAAGCTATAGAGTCATGGCAGCCAATCATTGCTTTCCATCAAAAAGTGCACACTTCTGGCACTTTCTTACCCAAGCATGGGTGTCCTTGAAAAGAGTAGGCTAGAAATATCTATCTCTCGTTATCCTTGCTGCAGTAGCTCTAAGAGCAAAATGACCACCTGCTGGTCCATCACAGAACTCAGCCAATACCTTATCAACCTGGTTTGGGTCAATGAACCTTAGGAGGACCCTAGAGAAATCCTTTCTAAACAATACTTCATAAACCAAGACATAAGGGAGAGACTAGAGTTTGAAATACCCTCTTCTGGTCTTATCAAGACCCTGTGGGCACTCACTAGTGATAAGGAAATGCCTCAGGTCCAATGTCCAATCCTTTATGATAGCTGGCTCTTCTATTGTGGCTGTATTGTGAATTAACAAGCTCTCCTCCCCTTTTTTATTTAAATCTACAAGTTGTTCACATAGGCCTCTTCCCCTCACCAGCTTGGTGGTCTTGATGTCTATGTCATATTCCATCACTTTGGTAATCCACCCTACCCTCTTCTCATTCAAGTCTGGATTGGTCGAGAAATCCTTGACACTAGAGTGTGGGACCATGAGGTGAATCCTGTTGTTAGACAACATATGTCTGAATTTCTTTAGGCTCCACACTATTGTCAAGACTTGCTTCTCTACATACATGTACCTAACTTCAAAATCCTCTAATCCTTGGCTAAAAAAAGTAAGTGGCTATTCAAGGTCATCACCATTAGCTTGGGTAAGCATGGAAAATATCACCTCTTCATTGCTGAAAGTGTAGAGGTTGAAGTCTTTGTTGAAGTCAGGGTTGATAAAAGTGAGAGCCTAGGTTATGGCCTACTTGATGGTTTCAAAGCTATCTTTCCTTTGAGCTATCCATTTGAACTCTTCACCCTTCCTTAGCATAGGGTGAGTGTCTTGACTATCTCTACAAAATTCAGATTGAATCTCTGAATGAAGTTTATCCTACCAAAGAAACTCTATAGGCCTTTCTTGTGCTTTGGGAGGGACATCTCCAAGATAGAGCGAACTCTCTCAAGGTCAATGGATAAGCCCTCATTGGACATGATGTGGCAAGGGAGTTTCCATTCATGAACAGCAAACATGCACTTCTTTGGATTAAGAGAGATGCCAAATTCCCTACACCTTTCAAAAATTTGCTTGAGGTGTTTTATGTGTTGGTTCAATTCCTTAGGGAATACCATCACATCATCGAGGTAGACCAGCATGTTGTTGTTTATGAAGCCTCCAAAAGCCATATCCATGGCTCATTGAAAAGTAACACCAGCATTAGATAGCCCAAAAGGCATCTTCTTGTAGGCAAACATTTCCCATTTAGTGGTGAAGGCTATTTTGTGATGATCACAACCTTGCACTAGAATTTGATTATACCCTAAATAACCATCCAGGAAGGAGAAACACTCACTACTTGTTACCTTTTGAAGGATCCACTCCATGCTCAGAAGGGGATAGTGATCCTTTAAAGATACTTTATTAAGGTCTATAAGGTCGACATATAGCCTAATCTCCCCATTCTTCTTTCTAATAGGAACAAGGTTGGCCAGCTAGGAGGAATGCTTGATTGGAAATATAATTCTGGACTCAATTAATTTGGCTAATTCCCTCTGCATGAGGGGCTTAATTTTCAAATTAATAGGTCTTTTCTTCTGTGTGATTGGCCTAGCACCTTCCTCTAATTCAATGGTGTGCTGGTGAGTCTTGGGTCAAAACCCTTCAAGTCACTGTAATCCCAAGCAAAGACATCAAAGAACTCCTGACACAACAAAATGAAAGCTTGCCTTTCTTGAAATGTGCAGACATTTCCAAGTGCAAGTAGCTTGTCCTTGAAGATTTCAACCCTTTCGTAATTCTCCTCTTTGATTTTGATGCATGCCTTGTCATTTCTTAATTGGTCATCTCTATTGAAGATGCTCTCAAGTGTGACCAGACCTTTAGGGAGTTTATTATTTTTCAACTGAACAATTGGATTGCCATATTGTTGCTACAATTTTGCTTGATTCTATGTTACAAACTTAGCTTCCTCCTGTAGGAAGAAAGCTATCTGTTGGTCACATTCAAAAACTTGCCAATTTGTAATGTTGTCCAGGACAGAAGGCCAAACCACCACTTTCAAGTGGCATGAACCACAATCTCGACTTATTTCTTTTGAAATGCCAAATTGAGCACTAATTGCTGCCAGCCTATCTACTTGTTTTTTTTGCTCTCTAAGAATGGAGGTGATATTGAAAGCAATAAAATCCTCCACCAAGTCTTAGACTCTATGTTTGTAAGACTTTAGAAAGGGACTCTTAGTCAGATTCAGGCTTCTACACTAATTTACAATCAGCTCACTGTCTCCCAAAACTTGCAACTTCTTAATCCCTCTTTTTCTTGCCCATTCAAGGCCATATATAAGAGACTCGTAATTTTCAACATTAATTTTGTAAGAGAATTGGAAATGGAAAGCTGAAAAGTACCTTTCCTTCAAAGGGGAGACCAACATCACCCCACCACCATCTCCTAGATTACTTCTAGAACTGTCAAAATATAGCTGCCATAGGCCAAGGTCCTCTTGGTCTGCCTTCATTAAATTTGGCATGAAGGCACCCTCTTCATGCATGCAATAGACTATAAGGTTTGTATCCTCAATGAACTTGTAAGGATCATGTTTGAAGTTATCATTTCCTCACTCATCCAAGATTAGGTCTGTGACTCCTTCAAGAGTAGAGGACAGAGCTTGGTCTGTCTGGGACTCTTTTAGGTCGATGATTATGTAATTGACATTCACTGCCTTGGGCATGTATAGTTTTAGATGGTCCTTGTAGAGTGGCTCAGACTCAATTTTTACCTTGGTCCCATACTTGGTTCTAAAAACTAGATATGACCAATTCACTACTAGATAGCCACCTATCTTTGATTTGAAGTCCCTAGACAAGCAAATTGCAAAATAAGGAAGAACATCCACTACTAGTATATCATGGGGAATTGAGAAGGTCAAGCAAACATGCAATGTCAAGCCTAAACCCTTCACAATCTTGACTATTTTTGTAGGTGTCCCATCTAGCTATAGGACTCCTTTGTTCATCTCTTCATACTTCAGTCACATCTTGTTAGCTATACACTTGGGCATCACTGAAGTAATAGCCCCACTGTCAATTATGCAGTTGTGTACCAAGAAATCCCCTATAACCAAGGATATATAAAAAGGGGGAGTTTTTTCTTCCCTCTTTACCTGACCTGAAGTGGAAGGCTTTCCATTTGTCATCAAGACATTATCAGTGCTTGTTGGGATTACTTGACGATCCAGCTCATGTAATTCCTTCTTTAATATGTCCTTCTGACCTGGAAGAGACAATGAATCCCATAAAGAGATATTCATATGTAGCTTCTTCCTTTGGTCCACTATATTGATTTGAAGAATGCCTCCCTTCAATTTTTCTTTGGGATTGATCCCAATTTGAACTGTGGGCTGAAGGTATAGATGGCTACTTGAAGTTTGGGACCTTTGAATTGGAGTGTGACGGAGAAGGTGCTGCTACCACCTGAGTAGTAGCTTGGGCCTCTGTCATTGCCCTTCTCTTAAACCTTGTGTTGGCTGGAACACGATCAGCCTGATTGTCTACAGTGCCCACATAATTCACTAAATAAAATTCCCCCTCCATATGATTCATGAGAGTGGAATCAGGTTGGGCCTGATTTCTACTCGTGCTAAGTTGCATTGAAGGCTCGAGGACCTGAGATTGAGTAGCTATTTGGTTGTCTACATTCTAAAAATAGTTCATCATCTCATTCATGTAAATAGCTTATTCTTGACCATATCCCATGGTCAAACAACCTGGCTGCTCTTGTACTAGATTGTTCTGAACTGGCACCATGACTTTAAATGATGAAAGGGGGCCTGAGTTGTAATTTTGAGAAGACCTGGTCTGAGTGAGCTAACCTTGTCCTTAATTATAGCCTTGAAAAGGGGCTCTAGGGGCTTGACCATAGTGTTGATATCCCTAATTCAGCATGTTGCTTTGAGCGTGCTTCCTTTTAAGAGCTACAAGTTCATTTGACATGCTTTACAATAGGATTTTAACCTCATGAAGCTCATTAGATAGAGCAGTAGCTGGTTTCTCTATGGTATGTAGAGGAGCCAATGTGTGAGCAATGGTCTGAGCTGGGGGCAGCATTTTTGGGAAAAGTGGCATGTGAGGCCTAGAGGCTATTTTCCCAGCCTGAACTAAGCAATTTTTAGCTGTTATGGCTATGTCATAAGCATCAGGTAGTATATGCCCTCCCATAGATTGGATTATCACAAAAATATCACTATTTATGCCTTTAAATAGTATAAGAAAGCATAGCTGGGGGTCAGTCTTACCATGATGGGAATTTTATCCCAAGTCTTTTGGAACTGCATGTTAAAATCTTGCATATACTCATGTGGGGCTCTCTTTATGGTCATCAGCTACTCAGCAAGTGAGAGATCATCACTTTTTTCTCCAAAACAATTTGTCAATTAAGTGCCCAATTCATTCCAAGAATGTATTGAATTCATAGGCAAGGTCCTATACCAGTCAAGAGCTTTTCCTTTTAGAGACAATGCTAGCAATCTAATGGAAATATTTTCTTTTGTTACATTGTGGATATTACAGAGGTTATAAATATTCTTAATATGCTCAATGACTATAATGGGCCCCACTCCATCGAATGAAGGCACATTTTTTAGAGTTATTTCTAGAATTGGATCATAGCATGGGATATTTAAGGGGCTTTCACTACGAAAAGCTGTAAAAGGCAATGCCATGGCTGGGATTGGCTATAACTAGGGTTCTACTATGAATGCATCCCTTTCAATAGGTCTAGGAGGATTGTTTGTTGGATAAGTATGGGTCATCTCAAATCGTAGTCTTTTAATAGAGTTCAAAGGTAACTCAACAAAATCAAAAGGAACCCCTTTTGAAGCAGACCTTGTGGTGACTTTAGGCATAGAAGGTTAAGAAACTGGACTTAATTAGAGAACTGAAGCTCTTACCAGTGGAGTTGCCAAATGCTATAAAACTTGAAATTTGTTGTGACAAGACTAGCATCAATCCTGAAACCTTACTGAGTTATCAAACTGTGTCCCACCAGGCATGCCAAAATTGTTGACACAAGAAATTACACCTGAAGAAAGGAGGTCAAAATCCTACCTTCTCCTTGCAACATGGAAACTCCCCTCTCACCTGTGGGACTGGCGAAGCTGGAGGGGAGAGTCTCTAGATAAGGGATACCTCCCTTTGATGTATCATGTTTATTCTAGCAAGTACAAATATAGGCATATATATATACATATACAACTATATAATGGGGGGATGAAAAGGGAAAAGAGATTTAGGAAAATAAACTACTCTAAGGAGGTGATACACCAAAACAAGATGACCTTCTCACACCCACTCTAAAAATTAGACAAACACATTATACACTTCACCCTTGGCAGAAGAAACAATTTACAAAACTTGACAAAGAGGTTTAAATGGAAAAACACAAAAAAGGAGGTTCACCAAAGGTGCTGTGAGAGGCACTCTGTAGATAATCCCTTCTATTTTTTACACCCCAAAATAGAAATCTCTTCCTGTCAACTGCAAATGGCACCTTTTAGATGACTGGTGTGTTGGTGTTGAACCTATGAGAGCATCAAAAGATAATGACTAAACATAAATCAACACTTAGAACATACATAGAATATCTATCCAACAAGAGGTGAAAATATATGTTTATAGATTCAGGTAGAAATTTTAGCAAGGCTGTGCCTTGTAAAATCACGAAAAAGATGATTATAAAATGACCAAGTTCATAATATATATGAGAAACTAGGAAGTCCATTTGGCACTCCATCTTTACAAGTGGCAATCGCATCCCTTCATTGGGAAGAACAAGTCACTCAAAACATTAATGAGCCATCTGATTTGTCTGCTCAAAATTCACTTTTCTCTTTTAGGTGACTTACACACGATTTGTCTACTCATTAATGTGAAATAGAGGAACCAGTTGCACTACTAGCTACTTGCATCCCAAATGATCAATTTGCTGACACTATTTCACCTGCCAGAGTCACTTCTTAAATTGGCACCACTTCGACTAAGTACTTAATCATTCCTTGCTTGTCGCTTTGTCTTTTCTTAGTTTTATCTTATCTAGCTCATTCAGCCCCTATGGCAAAAATCTTGGTAGGTCACTGCACTCTAAGCTCCTTTTCTATGGCTAGCACTTCCTTTGCTTTTGAGACAAATGGCCATTTCTCTTTGTGAAATTTAACATTCGTATGGCCGTCATGTTTTGAAAACCAACGGCTAAATTGTTCTATTAATTTTGACATCCTCTAGGACGTCATTGTTCTAGTCGCAATGTCATCGGGTCTTCATATGATTTCTTCTATGGCTTTGTTTTTCTACTAGCACCTTCCCAGGCACTTTTCTACCTTTGAAAATACCTTTTTGTATTTGGGTCAAGAGTCCCCCACAAGGTCATCTGCCCTTTGAGGTCCTTCGATGGGTCCCTTTGTTTGCAAAGTTCTCCCAAGTTCTCACAGGCTTTATGTCCACAGACAATTTCCCCAGGTAAATTTCCCTAGGTCTACCTTTGCTTGAAGCTTAGATGTTCACAGCCTGAATTCCTTTGAACTTTTTATCTGAAGGAATTCCTTTAGAAAAAAAGTCTAAAGGAATTGGGACTTAGCCAATTTCGATCAAAACTTGGACTTGAACTTTGAACTTGAACTTACCCTTGCCTAGGTCCTTTCCCTTTGAAGTGCCAACCCTTTGGAAGGATATTGAACCTTGAAGACTACCCTTCAATCCAAGGACATACCCTTGAATCAAGTGTTAAAATAGGCATGTTGAACCAAGACCGTTGAACCAAGATGGTTCAAGGATTCAATGGTTTAACCAAGCACGTTGATGAATTGTTGAACCAATTGAACCAAGTTGCTTTGAACCAAAAGATTGAACCAAAGGCCATCGAACCAATTGAACTAGGCCATGAACTGAATTCCTTGAACTTGTTGAAACCAAAAAATACTATCATTAAAATAGCAGGGGAAGAGGGTGACCAAAAAGTTTGCCTATGGGCAAAATTGGTCAACAACACCACCTAAAAATTAGATCCTTAATCCAATCTTTACCAAATATCATGCACCCATGTAACATTATTTATTGTAGAGGATACAAAGACATATTGTTAATAAGTATAAAGGAAGCTATACAAACAATCAATGAATATCACATTAACATAAATGGATCCCACATCAATATCATGATCCTAGAGACACATCTATCAAGAATATGTGTTAACTGAAGATAAAAAGGCATAAGCATCATGTATATTCTATGCCTCTAGTAAATCAAGACAACATCAAGTAATAAAAAATTAATAATAATAATAATAATAATACTAATAATAATAATAATAATAATAATAATAATAATAATAATAATAATAATAATAATAACAACAACAACAACAACAATAACAACAACAATAATAATAATAATAATAATAATAATAATAATAATAATAATAATAATAATAATAATAATAATAATAATAATAATAATAATAATAATTGTAAATACCAATTTCTTGGTGCCTTAAGAAAGTATCATGATGAAAACCATTTAAAACATCATGCGTAATAATTTTTTATATAAAATTACCTCAAGACCATGAGGAAACCCCACCTGCATCAAAATCCATCCTATAACCATCCTTACCCATCATAAATAAATTGTTTTATCATATTTTTCATTGTATTTTTTCCATCCTTTTTTTATCTTGACCTTAGTAATGAAGTGGAATAAGTCATTAGATATGTTCTAAAAACATCTTGTCATATGCTCCAAGTATAAATTTGATGAGTGAGCATCTAGTTTCTATGAAACATGGACCTTGGAGATCCCTAGTTAATTCATCATTATCCCTCATTCCCTTTATGCATCTTCCAAAATCCTTCCACCCTTATCCATATTGTACACAATATTTTGTGGATTATATAGCACCTATTGGAAAACTCATACCTTGGTTTTTCCTCTCAGTTTTAAACATTTCTCACTTTTTAAAATATATATTATACTATATATTATGACCCTTGGCCTATCTCTTAGTTTGACTAGTATTATGTTGGTGACCTAGACCTTTGATCGATGTAGGTGTCCTACTCTGATGTAAATGTCTTGTACCCTAAAAAATTGTTCTAATTTTAAAATGAATTGTATCCTAATGGTCAGCCTAAGTTTTTTAATGCAAGTTACTTCTCCAAAGGGATTGATATAAATACAAGATCAACCCTCATTCATTCCTTACATATAAATTTCTTACTTACTCACCAAACAACTTCCAAAAGACATTCAATCAAGCAATCAAGTGAGAAAATATTCCCTATTTTATCTTATTTCCATAATAGTCATAGGGACATCACATAACAAGGTATGAAGTACTAAAGGAGTATCCCATGATATATATTTTCTAGGTTACAAGCTATGTTATTGTTTAACTTGATTTGCACATATTATATTATTTACACACAAGCCAACACATACGGGAGAACTACATCAGTCTAAGGCCCTATTCATAATATTGTATGTGTAGTCATAAATCAATAACAGAGGGGTCTTTGGGTTCATGTTGACACTGTATGCCCATTAACCCATTTCCCCAGAAGGTCACTATGAAGATGAAGAACTATAGTTTTTCAATTTCATGAAGGATAATAATCCATGACCCAGATCTGAATGCACCTGATTGAAAGAGAAGACAAACTTAGAATCATCCAAGTGGTTCCATCCTTTTCCAAAAGGTATTTCATATAGGAAACCTATGTAAATTTTAGATAATAGTATTAATGTAATCATCTAAGGTTGATGCTAGTGTTCATATCTCTATAATCACTCCATTTATAATCTAAAAACTATTATAGAACCATCTTCTAGATTAATTTATGCATATTCTAGATCTATAACTCTACATTAGCATCAAAACTAGATAAATAAATTATTTCTTTGTCATATCCATATCTAGCATAGTTGTACTTACTAATTTTAGCCTATCTTAATTTAATAAATTTAGTAAATGCTTATCTAAGTGTAGCATCTAATTGGCCTAATTTAGAGATAGATTATGATCCTTGTGCACTCGACTATCTCTACCCATTTAACCTTATATAACTCATATCTATATAAAAATTTAAGGTTAAACATTTGGTGAATACATCCTTTGTTTGTTTAACTAAAACCTTAGTTTACATATCAGGGTTTTCTCCTCCAAAAGTTTCTTTATATTATTGTATTTATTTTTTAGATCTGATTGTATGGGCATAGCTTAAAGCATGATTGTTTATCTTTCTTCTCTAGGCATTATGATTTCTTTATTTTTAAGTGTATTTATTGTTATGTATGTTCTTAAGTAAGGTCCTTAAAATCCCAATCCTTGTGATCATTTTTTAATTGTCGTGATGATCAATTTATTTCATATGATGATCTTCTGTCATATCAAAAGCATGTTAAATCTTCTTCTATTCCTTATAACTATGACAATAATAATAAAAAATGATTAAAATGTAATTTTAACTTATTATGTTGAAAATAACACGTCTTCATATTGTTGTAATTATGACCTTGAATGTGAATATGATGAGCCTCATTCTATTTCTTCTATTTCTAATAGGGAAATGCCTAAAAAGTTAAAACTAATTCCTTTTATGGAAGGTGATATAATTGATATGAAATAAGTTATTATTTAAGATGATGAAGATGTTTCATGCTTGAATTCTCAAGATGAATCTAAAATTAAATGTTTTTCTTCTCTTTCACATTATGCAAATATTGAAAAGGATGAGCATGTGATTTCTTTTCGAAATAACGACAGTGTTGAAAGTATTATTCTTTCCTTAGATCACTCTAGTGAAAATAGTTAAATTGTTTCTCCTTCTCCTATGGTATGTCACAAAATTTCAAGCAACATTGCACCTTGTAATCATAATGATATCAAATTTAATGCTATTAAAATAAATATAATTATCTCTTTAGACAAGGATGTTCCTTTCATAAATATTGAAAAATGATGTAATGATCCCATTTTAGAGGGTGGTAAAGAGTCTACCATTAATATATTTAATTTGAATGGTGATTTAAAACCTCTAAGAAAATATTCAACCTCTTATTTTGATATTTTATCTATTATGACTACCTTCAAAGATTTACAAAAATAAGTTAACACTCTTAATCTGTAATTTATTTTGCATGATGTTATTTTTGAAAAGAATACGTTAGCAAATCAACCTATTTCTAAAGATGTATTTAAGTATAATTATGCTTAGAATTTTACTATTCCTAATTTATACTTTTTTTATTGTCAAGGGTATCTTTCTATTCATTTAAAACAATATATAAACTCTTTTGAACATTGGGCCCAAAATGAAAGCTTGATCTAAAAGGCTTTTCATCACAACTTAACATGAGGGGATCTTAATTAGTTTTATAGTATTCCAAATGGATCCTTATCAAATTTTAAAAAATTTGAAGTTGTATTTATTTAATATTTTCATCAGTATACCTTACCTAAGTTACTATTAGAACATTTTCAAGCATTGACACAAATAGAAAATCAGACTATACAAGACTATGTTATTTGATTTAAGGATGATTTATATTACTTAAATTATACACCCTCAAATTTAAAAATATAATTTATATTTAGTAAAATTATTATTTATCCACTCAGATAAAGATAATTAAACTATCCCTTTTCTTCATTTGAGACATTATATTTGGATGTTCACAAATATGCATGCACTCTAATGAATACTCAAACCAAGTTGTTCATCTCTTTACTAAAAAATACACATCATGAGAATCATGTTTCCAAATTAAATAAACAATTTATAAAATATCATGAACCAATTAAAATACCTTATTAAAAACCAATATTTTATTCCAAGAAACAAATGATAAAGGTGTTGAACAAAGGAAAGGAACATTCTTACAGAGTATCTCCCAGATCGATACCATATACCTCTACTAAACAACAACCTCTTTAGTTTGATTGGTATCATGATAGAACACATGATATATTGTGCATAAAATTAGATAAACAAATTATAACACTTCCTTTAAATTCACATTATCCACAAAACTGATTTTAAAAGGCAAAAATACAATGCTTTTTACACTTACCATGGTATTAATAAACATAGAAGAAAATGAGTGTTTTGCTCTTGAGAAAAAATTTACATAGTTAGTCAATTGAAAAGTAATTTTAGATATGAAAAACATACATGTGTGTGTGTGTGTGTGTGTGTGTGTGTGTGTGTGTGTGTGTGTGTGTGTGTGTGTGTGTGTGTGTGTGTGTGTGTGTGTATTTCATATATATTCAAATAATTCTCATAGAGATTCATCTAATAGGTTTGATCCATCCTATGTTGCTCCTTTTGAGGAACACATGGTCCATCAACCTTCACAGAAGATAACCACGTGTAGAAGTCCTTTTCCTAGTATACTTTCTACCAAGACATATCACTCCCAAACTAGTCCCACAAAAAGAACATTAGTCAATCATGTCCTTCATAAATATACATGTGGATAGGGTGAACTTGTGCAAAAAATAGGGGTACCTAAAATGATACATATAGTTTCCTAGGATATTTCTATAGATACTTTATAATTAGTGACAAGAAAAATCAATATTTCTATTACCACATGATCATTATAGTCAAGGTTTATTATCTCCATATGAATTTAATTACATACTATGATTAATTCATTAAAAAAATTGAATGTTTCATTATATTTATTTATTTTATACTACTCACTATATTAAGACATCTAGAACACTTAAACATGTTTATACTATTGTTAATCCAAAGAAAGCACAGAGCACACAAAAAGAGGTTCCATGAAACCCTATTACTTATATTAATACTTCATAAATTCAAAGTCCTGTTATACATACAAACAACTTAACAAACACTATAGTGACATAAATTGTACCTACACATGCTCTTTGGCAGTACCACAAATTCCTTTCACTAGGTTCTGAGTGGGGAGATACATATGACCTTTCTTTAGATGGGATCATAAGATTATATTTACTCTTAAAATATTCCAAAAATACCCAATAAACAAAAAATCATTCAAAATTTTAAAAAATCAACATAAGAACATGTTTTATTGGATCTTTGGTATCTATGTGTTAGTTCCATGTTGATTAATGGAGTATCAATTACTTCTACATACACATGTGTTTCATGCTTATAATTTAGTGTGATACATGCTTACACATATACATGATATATTCCTACTTCATATGTTGGGCCTTCCCTATACTCTTTCAATATCATCATTAGGGGCATCCACCTCTATGATCATGATACTTCCTAGATATAATATTATATGGTCACTTTAAATTATTTTGTTTTGAGATCATATATACATAAATTTATCTAGGATTATATATTTCATATGGTACTTGATAGGATATGAAATTGATATTTTTATATAACATATTGGTTCCATGGGATACTATGATATGCTTATGTTGGTTTCTTATGCTTTCCTTTATGCACTTCATTGAGTGTCTTTCCTTGTTATTATCTTGCTTGTTCAAGCATTTCAATATGATCCTTTTTTTGTAGCCCCCATGCCTATGTATAGTTTATTTGAAATTGGGATATGTCATTATTTATTGTATTTATATGTTAATATGTAATCCTTACTTTTGTTTACATTAGGCTAAGTCATGTCCCTTCAATTGTGCAGTATTTGAACATGCCACTTATTTATAGTCTCCTCAAACCATTGATTTTTGCCTTTATTTTGAGTGATCTTGTGTTTGTGATTTATTTTTTTTGTTGATATTATATTATTAATACATATACATTTCCATGATCTTTATAATGGATCCTAGGATTTCATGTGAGCACATTGTTCTATGCTCTTCAATATTATATCTACCTAGACATGTTCCTTCTATATGTTACATGGTTCTTATTAACCATTTTTACCACAATAAAAAAATTTCAAACCCCCTCTAATAGAAAAATTATATATGGGTTTGGTATAATTTCATAGGGTGTGTTGTAATTCATCAAATGTCATTTCATATGTTATTCTAGTTTTGGTCATTTCTTAGTTTAGTATTTGTGTTATTTCATATCTTGGAGGACATTTTAGGGTCATGTATGAAAGTGGTAGGTATTCATGATGTAAAAATAATTCAAGGATCAATGAACAGGTTTTCATAAGCCTCAGGAGTTCATTCAAGCTTAAAAGATCAATCATAAAGTTCCTTGCATGATCTTAATGGAAACAAACCATCACTAGGACATCATCTAGAGATGAAGAGATTAGCTTACTTGAGAAATTTTATCTTTGCTCAAGAAGACCTCATGAGACAAAAAAGCACATCAAATTGTATATCTTCATCCCATGAAAATTATCTACAAATTTCATGCTTGCATGAGCTCTCTATCTCAAGTTATAAATATTTAGAGTTGGACCTACAGAGTAGAACATTCACACAAGCATCAATTTTAAACTTCATAAAATAGTGATTTATATTTAAAAGGACCTTAAAGAGTTTAAATATAATAAATATCAATAACCCATGACTCATCATATATATATGATCTAATGGAGTGAAATGAATTCAAATTGTCAAAAAGAGTTCCAAGAGATTGTGCAAGTGAAAAGTGTCACATTCACGAAGATTGTCAGATAGAGACCTAATGAGCATAAGCTAGTCAAAGTTAATGATTGATCTTTTCAGAAGATATAATAGCTCACTCTTAATCATGCAAAGGAGATCTAATAGAGTGAATGGATTCAAATGTTATAAAGTGTTCAAGGTTTATTGACATAGTGACAAGTTAAAAATTGAACAAGTCCAAGAAGATCGATGGAGTGAAAGTGATCCAAATACATAAGAAGTAATGAGATTAAGTTAAAGTGTTGAAGGTTAATGACCAAGTCATGGTAAATAATGTGCATCTCTAGATATCTAATGGTACATAGGAATTAGGATCTAAAAATGCACTAGTGTAAAGGAGGTCAAAAATTCAAGATATGAAAATGAGGATCCATGAAATCAATAAGAACAAATGTGATTGGTCTGAGTCAGCTTTGATGGGAAAATGTCAAACCAAAGAGTCAATTTTTATCAAAACAAGTGAATATCACTAACATAGATTATAAAGTAATGAATAATGTGGTAAGGTAATGCGACATGAGAAAATATGTAAGACTGAGGATCCTATGGTGAAGCAAGCTCTTTGAACTCATATGCCACCATGAAATCCTAGTTGAGGTTTGACAGAATAGTGACTTCCAAATGTAAAGAAAAAAGTCTAAGAAATAAAAAAATGATTAAAAATGGTGAACATAGGTGTCTATAATATATCTAGTAGTTAGGAGGGCATATTATAACTATTATAGCATGTTTCAACCCTTTTGAATAGTGATTATCTGTAGACTCTCCTAGTTTAGTTTCAAAGCTTGAATGATGGTCCATGATGAAAATAGTTTCACAAAGGTTGGTGAAAGATTCATTGTACCATTTTGGAAATAATTTATCATGGTTAACATGGAAATTTGGCTTGAAAGGCATTCATTATCTAGTTTACACTCAGTTGCACCTATAATGCAACTAGTTTTCATGCCTGGACATGTATTCTATTGACCCTTGAACTTCTTTTTTCTCCTATCTCAAAAGTTATATAAGTAGCAACCATTTTGGATTTGTAAGGGATACCACATCCATGTATGATAAATACTTGTTAGATTAATGTCATATTTTTCCTTTAAATATTAATTCAAGTTTATTTCTTGATTCTTGAATAATTGTCTAAGTGTGTAAGTGATCTATAGTGATAAGAAGTGATAATATTATATCCTTGTTCTATTTATCCTTTCATATAAAATAAAGATTTCTTAGTCTAATAAGTCATATAGAGTGTATTCAAATGTGTCAAGCTCTTTCAAGTGTATAATTGTCCTTGAAATTTGCAACCTACCTTCTGGTTCATTTGCCTTTTGTTGTTTCACATATCTTGCCTCTATATTGAATCACTCATGTTAGAACGTTTTAAGACTTTGAGACTAGCTTATATGCCTTATTCCATAGTTCTTGGAATATGATAGTCTTGTGGTAAACATCTTGGTGCATCACCTCTATAGACTAGGTTCAATTCAAGTTGTTTCTAACTCTTTCATCTACAAGTAAATACTAGTTTAGGTGATAAGCTTTGCAAATATATATTTAGGGAGATAGCACTTTAAATTCAGAGGATTATTTCCACAATAGATACACCCACATACCTAGAAATGCTACCATATTTCCCAAATTTTGAAGAGGCTTGAACACCGTCTTTTAGGGTGAAAAATTTAGTGACAATAGTTTTGACACGCTAGGTGGGATCTTGTCTTTAAGAGAATTTATCAAGATAAATATTGGGCTTGACAGCATCAACTATATATTGGTGTGATTTTTAGTATTTGGTGACTCCAATAAGATAAATATATTTCAAGACAATTATTTTGTTATAAAATTGCTCTCATAATTCATGGTTCTCACTAGGTCAGCCTTTAGAAGAGTTCTTAATCCCATTAAATGCCCCTATCAACCTAAACTACCCCTAAAAGTTTAATATCCTCCTCCTAATTTTTACGTTGGAAATCAAGTAGATTTTACTGGAGAGGAAGAAATTTAATATTTTATAGTGAGGGAAGTCAAGAGAGTGAACAAGTTAAAGAAATTGAAGATTTTGAAGAAGAAATGGCTAAACCTCATGGTTTTTATACATTCAATATAAAAAATCCTATTCACATTCAAGCATATCATGTTATTCCTCTCAATACCACAACAGGTATGCCTTAATTTAATGGTGAAATTCATGTTACATCTAGTGAGCATATTAGAGATGTCTCCAACTTCTGTAACTTTCACGATATCACTGAACAGAACATTGCTATCATACTCTTTGCCATGTCCATTAGAGGGAAGGCTCTTGATAGGTATAAGACTCTAGAAGATGCATGGATCATTTCATGGGATGAATTTGGAGTGTTTTGACTATAATATTTGGAAATGAGAGTGACCACGCCTCTATATACACCAACTTAATGTAATGAAGAGAGGACTATAAACACCTAAATTTTATTTAGTTTCATAATTCACCTTATTTTATTTAATCATTCTTCCTAAAGTTTATTAATCATTATTATTAATTAATAATTAAATGTTCTTCCTCAAATCAATTAATTTATTTATTCAAATGCTTTTGAAAAAGTTAATTGTGCACCTTTTATTCTTTATTTTAATTATTTAATTCCTTATTTACCAATTCAAAAATCCCCACTTTTATCTCTTTCATCCCAACCAAATCCATTAAAACCTCCACTTCCTATGACTCCTCCACTCAGTTTTCACTCCATTTTGTCTAAGTCTGCTAACAATCCCTCTTTTTCTCCACCTGGTTGAAATAGTTCCTATTCTCATGGATGATGACTCATCCTCAATTGTTGATCATTTAGAACTTTGAAAAATTTCAATTGATCCTCCATCATTGGATCATAATCTAGGATTCTATAAATAAGATTGAAAATTCTCATCAAAAAAGAGATATAGAGAATCATAGTCATAAATATTACAATCAGTCACAATATTGAGAGATCACAAGGAAAATCAAAGTAAATCAATGTCATCCATTTTTGCATATAAATGCTTCCTATTTTACCTTTGCCTTGGAAAGTGAGCACCACATTTTAATAGAGAAAATTAGATCTAAATCACACTAGAAGATTCTTTTGTCTAATCTATGAAGGTTTTGATTATTGTTTCTTGCATTTGTTTCTCTAACTTTGGTAGAATTTATCTTACAATCAACTTATTCTTTATCTTTACAATTTTTAATTCATACATTTATGGCACACCTGGTGGGACTTACTCATGTCTTTTAATATTTTTTATTTTCTTTTCTTTCATTTTTTACATTTAATCCCATTTATTTTTGAGCTGGTATGGACTATAGGTTGTGTTAAATTTCATGTTTGATTGTACATTTTTCTTGTGTAATAGCAATTTTGGAGCCCATTTCAACAATTTTGTTGGACTTAACAAGATTTTTGTCATATTTTCTATAATTTTGTCTTATTTTCTATCTTTTCCAAGAGAATAGTGATTCATATCAAAACAATTATTTTATTAGCCAACAATGATATCGTCCTACTTTGCAACAATTTTGCCTTTCCTTGTAGTGATTTTGTCATTTTCAGTAGCAATTTTAAGTTTTTCAGAAGCAATTTTATTGTTTTATGTAGTGATTTTTATTTTTATATAGTGATTTCATCCAACAAAGATTTTGTGCTTATGTGTATCAATTTCATTTGGCATAACATTGATATTATTTTTGTAGGTTTTTTCTATTTTCTAACTTTTTCTTGCATGATTATTTTGTAATTTCATTTTTTTTGACTTGATTGTGTAATAGTGATTTTGTCGTAGAGGCTTGTTTTTTGTGTTTTCTGCATGGTTTTTTTGTTCCTTATAGGTTATCTTATTCTTTAGCCAAATAAAAACAAAATAACACCTTATTTGCAAAACACTGGAAAAAAAATTGCAAAAAATCATTGAATCAAACCAGTTTTTCTTCATTTGTTTTCACTAACATCTTTTGTTTTCAGTCTTTTGCATTCCTAGTATATAAATCACACTTTATTTTCTATAGAGTGAATTTATTTTCTATTTTTATCTTTCTTTTTCAGTTGAAAAGGTTATGTATCTCTTCCTTGGCATCAAACTAGTGATGATACTTGGAAATCAAAAGAAATCTTGTAACTTATATGTTACCTTAGTTGATCTTGCATATGCTCTTTCTTTGGCATCCCACTCGTGATGATACTTAGAAATCAAAAACAATTATTAACTCTTTATTTTTATTTTATTAGGGGATCTATTAACCATGGATTTCACCACCGCATAATAGGCCAAACCTATTTTCTTGTGGGGTATATAAATCAAGACCTAGCTATTTAAATTATCTAAGTGGTTTTGTATTTTAAGCAAACCGTGACATGAGAGGATTTTATGCTCCATTACCCAAGGTTTTAATAAATTAATTGAGATCTAGTATTGTCTATTGTCAACAAACTAAGACCCCTATGAGTATGTTGGAAACTTTGGGATAAGACTTAATAATGTGTTTTCACATATCAATCTCTTCCATGGTTTTATTTCCTCCTAGATGAGTTTCAGTATACCTTAATCTTAGGATTGCCTCTTTGTAATTAGACTTTGATGCATTGGTTAATAGTTAACATCAATAAGTTACATTCCCCATACCCTCAAAACTAGAATCAATGGGCCATGGGCATGGTAGGATTCTCCATGGTTAGTGTCTTAAAATATTAGGTCATAGTTGAGAGAACAAATGAGTAAG
The DNA here is from genome assembly GCA_037957365.1 of Torreya grandis. Classification (NCBI taxonomy): domain Eukaryota; kingdom Viridiplantae; phylum Streptophyta; class Pinopsida; order Cupressales; family Taxaceae; genus Torreya; species Torreya grandis. The sequence continues at coordinate 1,085,885 of JARHVA010003337.1, forward strand.
TGATAATAGAAAGCCCAACTATTGTTTAACACCCTTTTTTTCTAGTTTTTTATCCTTTCTTGTGTAAATTATCTATTTTTATTATCTCTTTGGTGTGTGTCTTAAATATTTTTCTAAAAATATTTGTCAATATGTTTTTTCCATTATAAAAGAATCATGGATTCTTAAAACAATAATAATCACAATTCCTTTCCAAATCACAATTTCAATAGCCCATTTTATGATATAGCATTTAATTTGTCTAACTTTGATTCAAGTTCACCTTTGAATTGAGTATGTTATCAATACAAAAAAAAACCCAGGTTAGAATATGCATTCAAACTTCAATTTTAACCAATTGAGATACAACATGGATTGATATTTTAACTCTCCAAATTATTCATTGAATCTTCATCAACAAACCACCTTCTATTTGCATTTTCCCTTGAGATAGAATTCTCATGGCAGGATAGTATTAAACCATTCCCTTGATTACAATAACCAATTTTTTTTAATAGTCCTATGTCATCTCCTTAGCAAACATCACCTAACCAAAATCAAACCATGCATATAAATCTATATGGCTCAGACCTTAGTATTATTATGAACCAATCTTATTATCCACCTTCATCACCATTTCCCAATACCCACAAATATCAAAATACTTCCACTAATCAAATTCCAAATTAAGTGAGCTCAAACACATTTCATTCAAATTCACCTTCCAACATCCATCAAAACCAATCTTTCTGCAATAGTCAAAATCAACCATTTGGTTTCACATCCACTTTGTCCAAAGGTTTAAATCCCCAATTTTATGTAAATCCAACCAATCACTTTTCCTAAATCAAATCCACCTTTTCTATTCCATTTGCCACAAATGGAAATTAGAACACTTCATCATAGTACCCTTATGACACTAGTACACCCACATTTTAACCAAATAATTATTCATATGATAAATACAAGGCTCATATACATCATTAAATGTCAGATGATAAGTATATTAGGCATAACTATCCATCCATCGATCACAATGACCACCTCTCCTATCTAGCAAGATAAAAGATGGTAGGTGTTAAATATATTCTGCATAATCCACATCTTTTCATACTTGATAAGTCATACTTACAAGCATGTCAAGATCTCCATTCATTAATAAATAATATTTTCCTTCATCCTAATCAAAATGGGTAACCTTCATCCATTATCTATCAAACCACTATTTACAACCAAGCACCTACCTTTGACCAACATCCCATTTACATGAAGACACTACCCAATCCACTAGTAGACTTAACATACCATTTTATATCACCACCCAAAATTCCAATATAATTAATATCTCTTAATCCAAAATCAAACATTTCCAAAAGAATAGTTAGAAAGAGTTGTGGCGTGAAGACAATTCAACAAGCTCTCTTGTTAGCCACATTTCAGCCTCAAGAAAAGATATTGTCAAAATCTAATATTTTCTTTCTCTTCATGTTAAAAGAAAATTCAATATCCTCTTCAGTGCCAACCATCATTTTAATAGTAGACACAAATGTAGATTAAAAAAATAGCATTATACAAAGAGAAAAATATTCATCCATTATTACTACAAACATAATTAACAATATCATAGTAGTTTGTTCTATCAACATCAGCACAATTCTTCCTTTTCTTATCAACATCACATTACCTGTACATGTAAAATGGAACCCACAACAGAGGATACCATTATATTTTTCTCATGTGAATTTTTCAATCATTACATATATCAATCTTCATGAGAGCATCACTTTAAGAAAAACATTACTACAACAACCACTACTTGAGGCTCTAAGGGAGAACTATGAAATGGTCATGGATCAAAGAATTAGTTTTCTATTACTTAAAGATAGTTACACCCAGACTATTACACACATTTAGTTAGTGAAAAGGGATACAACATGGAATTATCTCTCTATAATTTTACAAGAAAGAATTTTGACTCCAATATTGCATACCTGTTATATTGCATTAGTGGAATGGCATTAGAACAAGTTAGATTCTCACTTTGAGATCAATTTTGAAGCACAAAATAGCTAATTTGAGTATTATACATTTTTGAAGGAATTAAGAATAGTAAACACAAATCTATCATACTTTGAGTTCTATAATATTTAGTGGTTAATCCATGGCAGTTGGGTAAGAGATATTGGTTTTTATATGTAAGTAGAACTTACTAGTCCATGGTGCTTGATCATTTTCAATAATATAGATTTAAATCCTTATAGATAAATTTTTCTACATTCAATGGTTGTTATATGAACTATTAGAAGATTTCTAGAGTTCATTTTTACCACTAGGTACAACAACGTAGGTTTCTTTGATAATTGCAGCTTTTCAAGACAAATTAAAGTTACTACCAAACTTTGTCAATGAAATTTATACTTAGACATTTTTATCCAACAAGAGTTACCTAAAAATGAAAGAATTTCAAAGTGGTTTAGTAGTATCACTTGGTGGGTTTAACAGCCTCATCTTGGTCATGTTATCTTCTGAGTTAATAATAGGACTGAATTAGAGATTGATAAGGAATCCAATCTAAAATACATCATTTATCTAGATTCGGTATGGGGTGAATTAGGAGATCATGTACATATTGGGCTTTATAGAATTTATATGATAAAAATGCTAAAAAGCAAAAATAAACATAAAAACATAAAAAAAATTCATATCAAACATCTTTTGTATTCGTTAATATCGTCTTAGTGTTTGGGGGCATCTTATAAATATGTCATTTTGTTGTCATGTAAATTTAGTTTTTATAAATCATACATTATGTTTAGTAATAATTTCGTCATTTGTTTACATAATAATAAAGCTTTTAAATGTAGCTTATCTATATTATTATTTTATATATCACCTCAAAATTTACAATATATTAGGTCTTGATTCAGGTGTTTATGATTAAAGTAATCACAATCATCATTATTTAAGATAAAGCTAGCTAGTTAGCTTTATCTTAAAAGATAGATTATGATAGAGTCTCCTTTATTCTTAGGTTCTCCTTTAAAAAATGTAGAAAACATTCCAAACATGATACAATAAAAAAAAGGTGGAAAAGCTACTTGCTTGTCATTGTCTTCAATGATGAATGATTACATCTTACTAGTTGCATGGGGCCATGATCAAGAAGTATGGTTTACCCATATAAATCAAAACATCCATATTACAATTTTTTTTTTTCAAAATCACAAGTCAATTTTTCTCACCCTTCATTTATCTTTGGTGATGAGCCTTTGCATCTTATTATTTGTGTAGGATTAGCATTAGGGAGAGATATCCTCACTCACCTTTTTATAGTCTTCAGTGATAAGCCCATGTGTCTACCTAGCCACATGAGATTATATATTAGGGGTCACAAAAGCAAATAAAAAAGTGAATGGATGATAAAAATCAAAAATAAAAAGTAATTTTTCCCAAAAAATAGCTTTTTTATATGACTATGATAATAAAGAGAGAACTTTATTCCATTTACCAATTCTATCAAAATCTTGTTCTTTCAAGATAAATCTGATAAAGCTAATAAATTCATAAATAAAAAGTGACAATACATACTTTAATTCTATTTATAATAACCTTGTCATTATTCCTTTGAAAATTATTTTTGAGCAACACATCTTCATCTTGTTGTACATTGAGAGTTATATTTTATGTACACAAATGATTAAGCTTTACTGGCAGAACAAATGATCAATGTATTTGACTAAATCTTGTTTGAAGTACCATCATTAAAAATAGTTCTTCTAACATCATGTGTAAAATTCATTATCTATAACTATTCATTTTTCCTCGGGGCATGATATTCGTAATAGTTCTACTACATTAGTCCATTTGTGTCATTTTGTTTCCCTTGTAAGCATTTTTATAATTCTAAGTTGTAATTGCATTTGAAAAAATAGTATACATGATAATAGTTTGGTATATCAGCTTCCATAATATTTCCATTCAAAACATTAGAAAATTACAAAAACATTCAAAATATTTCAGAAAAATCCCAATAAAATTTTCAAAAATTCAACAAAAAAAGCATAAAAACATCAACAAAATTCAAAGAAAATACCTACAAAAACATTCATAAAACACAAAACAAAATGAGTCTAAACAAAAGCAACCAAAGCAAACCAAGTCACTTATTCACACATTCTATATAATAACCATAGTATCCATTATCCTTTCCTTCAATTTTTTTGTTCAGTAGGTGGGTCACTCGTGCATCATTTTCATCATACCCTTTGTTCACCCCATCAACTATCCACTTTTTCATCACTTCCCCTATTTGGGAGAACTGCATATGAACTAATATCTACACATGAGCATTGTCTAAGTGGATTATGTAGGCAACACTTAGAGACATGGGGTTTATAGGGTCATCTTGGCCACCACCTTTGCCATCATCCATCTCCCCTATCCTTTATCCTTAGGCATTTTTTCTTTGGCTTATCTCTCATCTATCTAGTATTCATGCTTTCCCTTGAACATTATTATTCTTCCATAACTTGTTTCTTTTCTTTGCCTTAGCCATTTATTTGGTTAATTTTATCCTTTTTTTCTTTGCCTTAGCCATTTATTTGGCTAATTTTATCCTTTGTTTCTTTGCCCTAGACATTTGTTTGGTTGATTTTTATCTTTTATAGTTTGAGAACCTTATCATTCTTGGTTTTCAAAATATTTGTTTCTTTAGAATTCATTCATTTAAATTTGCATTAATTAGAAATAATCATTCATTTACTATTATTAGTTTATGTTTATGCCTTTAATTGTTTATGTATATCTTATTTAACTCTTGTTGTTTTACTTTCTTGTTTATTATTGAAAAAAATATTTTGTGTAACAAAATACATAGTATGGTTATGACTATATCATGATGTACTTTGCTTAAACACACAAATTATTCTTATTTTATTTTTACATGATTAAAGCATCATAATTCATCATGATTATTCGATATCATCGGTGATACTATGTTTTACAGCTACATTAAAAATCAAGTTGATCACAATAATTTAAACTTTTTGGAATGCCAATGCAAAGGATGGAATTTCATGTTATGAAACACAATTTAATCCATAATCATTACATTTTACAATCACGTGTCCTTTTCATTTTATAAATAAATAATACATTTCATTTCATTTCATAACAATCATGCATCTATACACAAATGAAATAAATAATATAGAAACAATGCTAGATATACAATTGCATACATGTTAAATACACTTAATATGTAGAGAAGTATAAATAGTGATATCCATGTAACCCAATCAAACAATAATTCAAAGTCTAAAGTCCATAAATGCTAAAGTCATCATGGATATATATCAAAATGTGTTTATGCAATAGATACATCATGCTTATACATCTATATAGATAAAAAGTACATCTCATCATGTCCCTTATAAGTGGTTTCCAATCTCTAAAAAGGCTCTAGTTGTTGTGGGGTACCCTATGGTGGTTTCATCTCTCTTGATAGCTATCCTACAAGTCTATTATACTTTACTAGCTGCATAGATCTGGTGGATGTTGATAATCTAATAGAATAATCTCTAAAAGATGGCTCACACTGATGTGCTAGTATAACATCCTCATATAAACTCTTGTAGTAAGTGGCCTACTCCATATCTCTCATTACTCTATCCAAAATGGCTAACTAACCTATCTCAGCTAGATGTTTCCTCATCTCTACTAGCTCTATCTGAGTTGTATCTCTCTCTTGTCTATATCCATGTACAAGGGATGTATAATATAGAGTTTATGTCTCTACATCAAAAGTAATAACCCTTGTCCTCATAATAACACCATCCATCCCATCTAAAATATCCTATAATCTATGAATCTCTCCTTTTAAGTCCTCAATCTCTGTTGATTGCTCATCTCTAGTAGTAGCTATGCCCTATAATGAGATAACCTCATGGTGTATTCCATCAATCTCCCTATCCCTTGATTTAATTTGCTCATGTAGTCTCTCAATCAAGACATGCCCCTCTGATGTCTATGAGGAACCTATAGTCTTTCCTCTGTCTATCTGTGTAATATGAGACAGTCATAATATCGAATCATACCTTGTGTCCTCATGACCTGTGTCCTCCTACCCTATGTCATCTTCACCCTCCACATATATAATAAGAGTGTCTCCTCCTAATTTATTCTTAGCATCTAATTCCATAGCTACACCTACCTATCAAAGAATCTCTATATACTTTATAAAAGTAATGGGAACATCATGCATCTGGATAATCTCAATAGCTCATCCTCTATCACCATCTCCTCTTCTGTCACCTGCAACAACCTTCCTAATCTAGGATCCAAAACCTATGCCTTAAGGATGCTTACACAAATTCTACTAAAATTTATGAAATTGATGTGATTTTTAATGAAATTTTTGTTTACCCCAGTGATATCACTAAAATAATTAATGATATCACAATTCCTAGAATAGTGATTTCATTTTAGTCAATTTCAAACAATAGTAAATACTCAAAAATTCAAAAATTCAAAAAAATTAGTGAATTACTATAGGGCCACTTCTCTTAGGTCTATGGAAGCATCTCACTCACTCTGCATGATGCTCATGGTGAGGAATGTGGTCCATTTCTTCTCGATGGCCTTAGCGTCTAGTTCTTTCTAATTATTTAATTGGCACTAATTTTGTAGATTATTTCCACAAATGATTTTCTAAACCTCCCTAAACCTTTATTTATATTATAAACCTAAACAACATTTCCTCTATTCCAACCCAACAATTATTAATCACAAAAACATTTAATCTATTTTCACACAACTGTCAAAAAATTACAATCACTTATCGATGTGAACTTTTTTCTATTTATGCATTTGTAGTTTATTATAGTTGGGATATATTATTCCTGTAACTTCTTCTACCCCTGAGCCATTAACAAACAAGAATAAGTGTGCAATATTTGATTAATTTAAATTTTTTATTTTCAAATCAAAACTAAGGTTATACTATCTAGGGAAACCATTTTACATTACCTACACATTGTAACTTTGACATCATTCTTAAAATAGATTGATTTTTCATTCGACTGCTTAACTATTTCCTCTTTTAATCAATTTTGAGATTTTGTCTATTTCTCACACAAACCCTTGAAGGGGCATTTTCATACTCATTTTCATTCATTTCGGGAAATTTTTTGCTTCTCTATCATCAAAACTCTACTTCTTCTATTCTTTGAAATAGTATTGCTTCACAACACCATTTCAAAGAGGGGCAAATGTAGACACCTAAATTTCATTTAGTGTTGAAATGTACCTTGTTTTATTTAATTATTCCTCCTAAAGTTTATTAATCATTCTTCTTAATTGATAATTAGAACTTATTTCTCAAATCAATTAATTTATTTATTCAAATACTTTTTGAAAAGTTAATTGTGCACCTTTTATTCTTTATTTTATTTATTTAATTGCTTATTTACCAATTCAAACATTCCCACTTTTTTTTCTCTCGTTCTAACCAAATGCTTGAAAAACACTACTTCCTATGACTCGTCCACTGAGTTGTCACTCCATTTTTACTAAGTCTACTAACAATCCCTCTTTTTACTCCACCAATTTGAAATAGTTCCTATCTTCATGGATGAGGACTCATCCTCAACCATTGATAATTTGGAACCTTGAAAAAGTCTAATTGATCCTCCAATATTGGATCATAATCCAAGATTCTATAAATAAGCTTGCAAGTTCTCATGAAAAAAGAGATAGATAAAGTCATAGTCAAAAATATTACAATCAATCAAAATCCTGAGAGATCACAAGTAGACTCAAAGTGAATCAAAGTCATCCATTTTTGCATCCAAATGCTACCCATTTCACCTTTGTATTGGAGAATTGAGAAACACATTTTAATAGATCAAATCATATTTGAATCACAATGTAATATTCTTTTGTCTAATTTGTGAAGGTTTTGATTGTTGGTTCTTGCATTTATTGCTCTAACTTTGGTAGAATTCAGCTTAAAATAGACTTATTATTTATCTTTGCACTTTTTAATTAATATAAGAACCTAAAGAAACAATACATGATTTTAATTAGAGATTCAAAAATACTTAGAATAGACTAACTCTTCCTATGAGGTCACCTCCCAAATTTTTGTTCCTAACCTATTTAAGAGCTATTATAGATAAAATTATTGTCATGCTTCAGTCCATGGGTGGTTCCACCCAACCTACAACCTATAAAATTACTATCAGAGATGAAAATAATCTCATACAAGCTATAATATTTTCACATAAAGTGTCTATGACTCCATTTTATCATATTTATGTTTATGCTCCAACTATGGCTCAAACTCCTAGTGATAGTACAAAGTCTAAGGCTCCCTTTAGACAAGCAGGAAATAATATTGATTGGAAAGCAAAGTTCCTAGCCTTGGAAGCTCAAAATAGGTAAGATATTATGTAGCAAGGTGAATATCAAAATTCATATCTATATCAACCATAGTATGTAAGATTAACATACCAAAGTATCTTAATAGGCCTACTAATGCATACAATCCTAATTCTACAACTAATATAAGAGATATGGTACCCATTCATAGTAATTTATTGCAAGGTGAAAATTATAAGGCCAATTTATGGATGTTAGTGAAGGTGGAGAGTAGGTTATTCTTTCTCAAGGATAAGTTACTCCTCTCCTATCTACTTAGGATGAGGTTATGATGTAGACAAGTGAAGGTGGACACCCTTAAGAAGAGGTCTTTGCCAACTTCCTAGTTGAGGATGATTTTGTTCTTAATCAAGGAACCTCAGTTGAAAATAACACAAGATCAAAAATAAATTATTTTGGTGGTGATATAAAGATGCCTATTGGCTCATCCAATCCTCTTTCAAGGTATCCAAGACTAGCCATAAGTGGGACAGTTCCAAAGGATCCTACACTTCCATCAAATTAGAATGCTAGAAGGACTATTCAAATCACTCCAACTCCTTAGGATCCAAGAAATTCATTTCTTATAAGAATATATTAAAAATCAGGTATGGATTATGTAAAAAATTTAGATTCATTGAAAATTACTAAAACTTATATTTCCCTTTGGGATGTTTTGCATATACCTAGTTAGAAAAGGCTCCTATAAAATCAATTATCTATTATCCCTACTAGTTTCCCTCCTTAAAATCAAGTTAAAGTCATTTTATCCTTGAAATTTTCCTTAATACCATTACTAAACCATCCACCAAAGCTCAAAAATCTCCACCATTCTAGCTCACCCTCATAGTGGGTGACAAGCTAGTCCATAACTGCATAGTTGATAGCGGAGCTTCAACTTTGATCACGCCCAAGGTAGTATCTGATAAATTAGGTCTGAAGTATGAACCCCATAGTAAATTATTTTTCTAATTATATGGTATATCTTCCAATATGATAGGAATGATAAGAAACTTGAAAGTCTTCTTGCATGATTGTCCCAATTTTCTTATATTACAAGATATAGTTATTATTGATCTCCTAGCCCACTTTGCAATCTACCTCTTGAGGGACCTTCCTACCAATATTGATGGATATCATTCAGATGATTGGTATTTCATGGTATTTATAATAAGTTATGGGACTAAGGTGATAATTAATACACAACCTCTTGCAATTTTTCATATAGAACCTTACATTGAGACAAGTTCTAATTTGAACTATGTTTTTTTATGAAGAGAAGGATTCTATTGTAGATGATGTCACTTCTTCCAAACTTGAATGTATTATATATTTGTTTCTTGATGAAAATGGTACTAGAAATTATGATCATGATCCTCATGTTCTCATGGAATAAATTGATCTATGATTATATTACATACATAAAGGAGGAATACCAACACCTCTACTTACCAAGGAAGAAGGTGAAGAAGATGAGATGTGTAAAGTGTTTTTTGATGGTTCAAAAAGTAAAACTGGTGCAAGAGTTGGTGTCATGATAGTCTCCCCATATAAATATAAATACTATAATTCATATATATTTTATTTCAGTTGTACTTGTAATGTAGTTTAGTATGAAGGTTTAATTCATGGCCTTCAATGGGTAAGGAGAAAAGGAATCAAGAAATTACAAGTGTATGGAGATAGTGAATTAGTTTTTCATTAGGTTAGGAATGTTTTTTCTACCAAGAAACCTTTTATTAAGGCCTAAAATAATAGGGTATTAAATTTTCTTTAAGATTTTAATGCATTCAACATACAATCAGTCCCAAGGGAGCAAAATAATCATGTTGATAGACTAGCTGCCATAAGAGCTCAATTTGATACTCTAACTACTATAAAAGAAGAGGGGAAAAAATATCACATTAAGATCATTATAAAACATTATGTACCTAATCATTATGTGTTTTGGAATGTTTTTGATAGTGATAAGCACATTGCATATTTATTGCATAATTAAGTTGAGTTCTCTTCAAGGAATTAAAAGAGATTGCAAAAGTAGTTTGGTGACTAGCTTGTGAAGCTAAGGACAAATAAGATACCTAAGGGTATAGTGAAATTAGAAGGAATATTTAATGATAATTATTATAAGAAGTAAAATTTGAGTATGTCTAAAAATGAGGATAATTATTAAAGAGTCTTGATGTTTAAATATAGACTTCTCAAACTAGGCAAGGTATGTTGTACATTAGAAAAGAAAACATTCATTAATTTTTGTAGGGATTTTCATGACATATTTTCTTGAGAATATAAAAATATAAAATTATTTTATCCTAGTCTATCAAGACATATTATTGAGTTGTAATTTGGAGTTAAATTGGTTAGACAAAATTAAAGGACCATCAGTCCCAAGGTTGAAAAAATCATGAGGTTAGAGCTCACTAAAATCCTTGAATCTGAAATAATCTTTCTTATCAAACATCAAACATGAGTAGATAATATTTTGCCTATTATAAATAAGAGTGGGGAGTTAAGACTTTGTGTGGAATTTAGATATCTTAATAAAGTGTTGCTCAAAGGTCACTATTCCCTACCTTTAATGGAGTATATTTTTCAAGTAGTTTTAGGTTCTCAACATTTCTCTCTTCTTGATGGATATTCAATTTATAATCATATCCTTGTGAATGATGATGATCATTGTAAGATAACATTTACCACTAAATGGGGGACATTTTATTATATAAATATGTCATTTGATATGTCAAATGCTAATGATACCTTTCAAAGAACCATGGACATGGCCTCTAAAGGTTTGATTAATGAGATGTTGTTGGTTTATCTAGATGACATAACAATGTTTTAAAAGGATTCTAATGAACATATGCAACTATTCAAACAAGTTCATAAAATATGTAAGAAATATGGATTATCTCTTAATCCAAAGAAATACATATTTGATGTCCATAAAGCTAAGCTCTTGGGACACATTGTTTCCAAAGATGGCTTGGCTATTGATCTTGAAAGGATAGAGGTTATTCTTGGTATGTCATTACCCTTGCATAATAAAGGTCTTAAAAGTTTCTCAGGCAAGATAAATTTTGTAAGGAGATTCATACCTGGGTTTGCATCTTTAATGAAACCCATCACAACCATGCTCAGAAAGAACTAGGTCTTTTCTTGGACTAAAGAGGGTAAGAACAATTTTAAAGCCATAAAAAAGGTAATTTCACAAGCTCCTACTTTTGTGAATCCTAATTTTTCCATAGACTTCATGTTATATTCATTTTCTAACTTTGACACTATCTAAACCATTTTAATACAAAAGCATGATGAGGGTGTGGAGTAGCTTATTGCATTATTTAGTCAAGGTTTAGAAGATTATAAAGTTAATTATACCTTCATGGAGAAACAAGTCATCACTATTGTAAGAGGATTAAAGAAGTTCAAGAATATGGTATCAAATAATAAATTTCATGTTATGGTTTCTCATCTTAGTACCAAATATTTCCTCTTGAGAAAAGACCTTAGTGAGAGAGAGTATGATGGATCACTAAGGTAATGGAATATGATGTTGATATCAAAGTAATAAAGTTGGTAAGAGGGAAAGGTCTTTGTGAACACGTAGTTTCATATTTTCAAGAGTTAAAAGAAGAGGTTCTAGTCAATCATGATTTCCCCCAACCAACTGGTTCCTTTCATATGCAGAGTTAGACACAAGATGTGATCAGATTTATTCAAAATGATGAGTATACTAGTAATATTAGTAGATCACAAAGGAGATATTTTAGATTGTAATATATTCCCTTTTGTCTTGTGAATGATGTCTTTTTTAGAAGAGACATTAATGTTGTGATATTGAGATGCATTGATAATCATCACTTTGGGGTGTTATTAGAGAATTTTCATGATGGGATAGTAGGAGGTCATTTCTCCCTAAGAACTATCATTGCTAAGATCATGAGAGTAGGCTATTAGTAGCCTAGCCTTTTCAAATACTGCCATGCTTGGATGATAAATTATGTATAATGTGCTTTATTTGTAGGAAAATAGAAGCTTGAATCTCCTCCTTTGAAGCCTATCCAAGCTGATTAGCCTTTCATGCAATGGGTTCTTGATTCCATTGATATGATAAACCCCCCATCAATTATTGTTCATAAATGGATACTCACAACAACTAATTATTTTACAAGATGGGTTGAGATAGTAGCATTGAAAGAAGATAATGAGAATGTTATCTTAGAGTTTTATGATACTATTATAATAAGGTTTGGCACTCCTACTATTATTTTAGATAATGATCTTACTCTTATGGGTGCTAGATAGCTAATTGGGTAAATAGTAATGGAATATTTTTTAGCACTTCATCCAACTATTACCCTCAAGGTAATGGGTTGGTTAAATCTACAAACAAGAACATGATCAAAATAATCAAAAGAACCTTGGAGCATAGCCATATGGATTGGCACACCAAATTGAAGATAGCATTATGGGATAATATGATAAATCCTAAGAGGTCAATAGGGAATTCTCATTTTATGATCATCTATGGGAGAGAATCTAGGTTGTCTATTTCTCAAGATTTGTTTGCCTTAGAGTTAGAACACTAACAAGAGCTACTTGAGAATACTATAATGGAAGTGATATTGATAGAATTAATGGATTTGCAAGAGATTAGAGATAAGGCTCATCGATCTTTAAAGCATCACCAAGTATTGATGAAGAACCCTTTTGACAAGAGGTAAATTTGAAGATCATTTTGAGAAGGTGACATAGTGTTGAAGTGGGATGAAAATAGAGAAAAACTAGGAAAACATACAAAATTTGATACCCTATTGAGTAGACCCTATGTCATCATCAAGTGTAAACAAAACAACTCTTTCTAGCTAGTAAGGATGAATGGAAAAGAGTTGCCTATCCCTATGAATGGGATACATTTGAAACCTTTCTATTGAGTGGTAAAGTTGTATCCTATAAATAGTAGATTACGTGTGTGTTTCTTTTTAGTTATGTGTGTAGTGTTCCCTAAGTGCTCTAGTTAAACATATGGTTTCTTTTACTTTATGTTTTATCCTTTTTTTTTTCTAGTGTTGTGTGTTGTTAAAGGAATTTGTGTGTCAATCTATTGTACATGTGAGTCCATATCCCAATGGATATGATTAGGCAACTAGTCATGGCATAAAAAGCATGCCACCCTTGGGAAATTATAAAAGATGTTAACCATTTTTACCATAGTCAAAATTGGTCCACCCCCCTATAGTCAAAAACTTATATGGGGGTCTGATATAATGAATCATCATATATAGATGATCCAATGGAGTGAAATGAATTCAAATTGTCAAAATGAGTTATGAGCGATTGTGCAAGTGAAAAGTGTCACATTCATGAAGATTGCTAGATAAAGACTTAATGAGCATAAGCTAGTCAAAGTTAATGATCAATCTTGTTAGAAGATATAATAGCTCAATCTTAATCATGAAAAGGAGATCTAATAGAGTGAATGGATTCAAATTTTATACAGTGCTCAAGTTTTATCGACATATTGACAAGTTAAAAATTGAACAAGTTCAAGAAGATCGATAGAGTGAAAGTGATCCAAATACATAGGAAGTAATGACATTAAGTTAAAGTGTTGAAGTTTAATGACCAAGTCATGGTAAATAATGTTCATCTCTAGATATCTAATGCTACATAAGAACTAGGATCTAAAAATCCACTACTGTAAAGGAGGTCAAAAAGTCAAGGTATGAAAATGAGGATCCGTGAAATCAATAAGAACAAATGTCATTGGTCTGAGTCAGCTTCGATGGACAAATGTCAAACCAAAGAGTCATTTTTTATCAAAGCAAGTGAATATCACTGACATAGATTATAAAGTTTTGAATAATGTGGTAAGGGAATGCGACATGAGAAAATATGTAAGATTAAGGATCCTATAGTGAAGCAAGCTCTTTGAACTCATATGCCACCATGAAATCCCAATTGAGTTTTGAGAATAATAGTGACTTCCAAATGTAAAGAGAAGAGTCTAAGAAATCAAAAAATGATTAAAAATGGTGAACAAAGGTGTCTATAATATATCTAGTGGTAAGGAGGGCATATTATAACTATTATAGCATGTTTCAACCCCTTCGAATAGTGCTTATGTGTAGACTCTCCTAGTTTAGTTTCAAATGGTTTAATGATGGTCCATGATGAAAATAGTTTCAAAAAGGTTGGTGAAAGAGTAATTATACCATTTTGGAAATAATTTGGCATGGTTAACATGGAAATTTGGCTTGAAAGGCATTCATTATCTAGTTTACACTCAATTGCACCTGTAATGCAACTAGTTTTCATGCCTAGATGTGTATTCTATTGACACTTGAACTTCTTTTTTTTCCTATCTGAAAAGTTATATAAGTAGAAACCATTTTGAATTTTTAAGGGATACCACATCCATGCATGATAAATACTTGTTAGACTGATGTCATATTTTTCCTTTAAATATTAATTCAATTTTATTTCTTGATTCTTGAATTATTGTCTAAGTGTGTAAGTGATCTATAGTGATATGAAGTGATAATATTATATTCTTATCCTATTTATCCTTTCATATCAAAGAAAGAGTTCTTAATCTAATAATTCATATAGAGTGTATTCAAATGTGTCAAACTCTTTCAAGTGTATAATTGTCCTTGAAATGTGCAACCTACCTTCTGATTCATTTTCCTTGTGTTATTTCACATATCTTGCTTCTATATTGAAACACTCATGTTAGAACCTTTTAGGACTTTGAGATTAGTTTGTATGCCTTATTCCATAGTTCTTTGAATATGATAGACTTGTGGTAAACATATTGGTGCATCACCTCTATAGACTACAGTCAATTCAAGTTGTTGCTAACTCTTTCATCTACAAGTAAATACTAGTTTAGGTGATAAGCTTTGCAAAGATATATTTAGGGAGATAACACTTTAAATTTAGAGGATTATTTCCACAATAGATACACCCACATACCTAGAAATGTTACCATATTTCTCAAATTTGGAAGAGGATTGACCACCCTCTTTTAGGATGCAAAATTTAGTGACAATAGTTTTGGCATGCTAGGTGGGATCTTGTCTTTAATAGAATTTATCAAGATAAATATTGGGCTTGACAACATCAACTATACATTGGTGTGATTTTTAGTATTTGGTGACTACAATAAGATAAATATATTTCAATACCATTGTTTTTTTTTATAAAATTGCTCTCATAATTCATGGTTCTCACTAGCTCTATTAGTGTAGGTTTTTATTTTTCCCTATTTATTAATTAGGGAAATTGTATTTCTTGTGCATACATGGAGTTTTCCTACATTTTTGGGATAGGTTAGCTTATGTGAAGGTGTGTGTCATAGATGTGTCATAGGTGTCATAAGAATGCATAAGTAACTCCCTTGATGGGAGTTACTTCTCTATTCTTATCACCTTGTCACCACATTTCATGGAGGAGTTACTAACTATTTTTGGTGTGCCTTGTCCACCTTTTGTGGATGAGTTACTTTCATACTCTCCTATTTTTAGTCCTCATTTTGGCCATTCCATGCTAATTTAGATTTGGTTTTCTCCATTTTGTCTTGTGTAATTTATCTTCTTGTTATTGTCAAATTACTTTAGCATCTTATGGTGTGCACTTGTTTATCTTGTGTGATCACATCTTCATTGCACTCACGTTATCCAAATTCTGGCAATAACTTTGATATGGTATCAGAGCTTTCCTAGTAATCTTGTGTGTGATTATGCTTTTTAGCTTATTTTGAAATCAAGAGGAGTGGAGTTCATTTTTTTATTTTTAGATTTGATCAAAATAAATATATATATATATATATATATATATATATATATATATATATATATATATATATATATATATATATATATATATATATATATATATATATATAATTTCTGGTATCTTTGGCCTTTGGGTGTCTTTGCTGGTTCACCAGTTAGCTTGGGTGCCATTGTTGAGCACTTAATGCAGAGGGAGGAGTATCACTCATCTGATTCAGCATACCTTCTGGTCAACAGTCAACTTAGCACACCAAGCAGTAGCAAGGCCACCTCAGCAAGCCATACGGCGTCTTTTTTTGACTAGTTTCTATTTTGCAAGTTATTTTTTTACATCACCTAGCCTTTGGCCTTCATTTCTACCATGCCAAGCTTCAATAGCTACATTCTTTTAGTTCTTAGGTCGTACGGCAGGTTTGTTGTCTTTTTTTTGTTGTTTGCAAAAAAAATTTATATTTGCACCCTCTTTTTTGGAATGCCACTTCCTATTGTGTCTGTTGTTATCTTTCCAGCTTATGCACCTATTTTTTGAGCTTCAATTCTACCACACATCAGGCCGTACAGTTTCAACAGGGCTGCATTTAATTTTTTTGTCTTTTCTAAGTCAAAATTCTGGACTGTGCATTTTTGGACGCCCCTTCCTACTTGGCATCCTATCTGACACCTCTTGGACATGTGGCATCCTTCAAAACTATCTTTGGTTCATTATTTTCAGTCAAAATTGATCTGTTAAAACAAAAATCAGTCAATTTGACTGAGTATTTAATTTTTTAGATAGTTTTGTATTTTTTGAGATTTTCAATTAAAACTTGTATCTTCGACCTACGAAGACGAAGGGTGAGGCCTGGGTTGGTAGGAGACCAAATTCTTTATTTCATGTCAAATCCAATGAGTGGTTGGAAGGCCAATTTTTCTCCTCATAACAGGCATTTTTTTAATGTTTTAGTGCATTTTTTTGCAAAAACACTAGTTTACGGGAAAATTGTAACTTTAAAATCTTGCAAATGGTAGCTTGGTTTTGGGTGCCATTTTTTGCAAAAGTGCTTGTAATTCAATTCTCCATAGTGTAGACTTTAAAAAAAAAATGCACTAGTTTATAAAGTGCCAAAAATTTGGGTCTCTCAGGATGCATTTTCGGTTGAGTCCGACATCCTATTTGCTTTAGACTTGCACTGATTACTCTAAGATGCATTTTCAGCTGAGTTCAACATCTTTTGAGCGTGCACTTGCATATTTGGTGGGGCTCAATATTTTTGGGGGGTGTGATTGCTTTTCACAACTTGCAATTTTCACTTTCATTTTCCTTTCTACATAAAATCACAACTTGCTATCAACACAAATTCACCTAAATTCAGCTAAAAAATAGATTCTTTTCAACTTAAACCCCTAACACCCTTCAAATATCATGAATGTAAATTTAAAATGTCAATCATTCTTAGAAGCAAAGGGTTGTATAGGATCACCATGGGTACAGAAGTAAAACCCAAAACAAATGCTGAAAAGGTTAAGTGGTACAACCGTAGTGATGAAGCCTTTGGGTTATTGAGCTTGTCTATGTCTCCAGAACTTCTCTACCACTGAGAATCCTCCAAAACTCCTAATGACATATGGGACACCTTAGAAAAGTTGTTTGGAAAGCTTGATGAGATGAGAGGTCATGAGCTCGAAAATGAACTAGTAACTTTGACACCCTACAGGACTTCTTCACTAAGTTTAAGGCCCTTAGATTACAATTGAAAGAATGTGGGATAGAGAAGAAAGATGATCAACTCATACTTTCTATTCTCACAAAGTTAGGTCCAAGCTATTCAGTCTTTGTCTCCACTTTCCATGCCACTAAAAGTGCCCTTAGCACTGCATGGAAAATGCCTTCTTTGGATTCATTCATTGCCAATTTGACTAGGGAGAAAGATAAGATAATTTAAATGGGCACAATGAAGGCTACTCAACCCCAAGCTTTGATAGCTGGAAATGGTAAGGATAAGACTTCAATAAAGGAGAAGAAGAAAAAGAACAAGGACCAGGAGAAGAAGAAAGAAAACACTAATCCTGCCAAAAACAACACCGAGTCTTCATCCTCCAATGCTAAACCTAAGAAGGAGAAGGTTAAGTGTGCCTATTATAAAAAGATAGGGCATGATGAACACAAGTGCATGAAGAAACAAATAGACCACCTAACTCATCTTCTAGACAAGAACAACATAGGTGTTCTTGAGTCCATCAACCAGAATTCATCAACCCAAGATTCTACTAAGGCAAAAGGCAAGGGTAAGGAGAAAGAAAAGGGCAAGGACCTTGTAGCTACAACAACTTCCACATCTTCATGGGTCATTGACTCGGGTGCTTCTCACCACATGGGCTCTTTAGTAGTTGATTTTTCATCTTTAGAGCCTTCTAGCATGACTTCAATTAGTTTGGGTGATGACACATCAATTTTTGTTGTAGGGAGAGGGACAATTGAAATGGAAGGAGGAACATTCAACAATGTTCTAAGTGTTCCTTCTCTTTCAACCAATCTCCTATCAGTGTACCAAATCACTCACATTGGTCGGGGCATGAGAGTTGAGTTTCACCAGATTTAGTGTCATGTCCCCTTTTTCATGGACATTGATAGATTTGAAGATTGGCCTATTATACGACCTTCGTAGGCTAATAGGATGGATAGAGGGTCATAATGGAGCTTGGATTGACTTTGATTCACAGAATTTCTACATTTGATTTTCATTCAGGTTATTTTGGACACATTTGGCATGAGCTCCTACTTTTTAGGGATATTTGATATGCAGCGGAGCCCCTTTATTTTGGTATGGTCATGTGCGGAATCACTCCCTGATTCACTAGCTTCGATCGGTTCGAGGATCCGACATGTATTGAGGGAGATATTAATATTTGATTGATTTAATCAAATATTAATTATTTAACCTATTTTTAATTAGAAACCCTAATTCTAATTTAAGAAACCCTAATTAGGGCAAGCATATCTTTTTGAGGGTATAAGGGTTTCTCATGGAGGTCATTGTTGATGTATGCTATTGATTATTGATATTGATTTTGGAGAATTTCTTCTGTGAAGACTGAGCCTAGGGTTCAAGGATTCCATTTGCATTGGAGAACGTTTCCTCTTCAGTGTGTGTAATTAAGAGGTTGTGGAATATCAGCTGATCTATTGCCAAAGTGTGAGATAGCTTCATCCAGAAGTTATCATAGAATTTCAGGTTTGAGAGATAACTTCACATAGAAGTTATTACAGATATTCCAGGTATTTCTTTATTCTTGTTTTGATTCAATAAATTATACAGCTAGAGATCTTCTGTGCTAGAAAAGTATATTTTCAGATCAGGGGTTGAAAACAGGGAAGTTGTGCTTAATTGGCAGCCGTACAAGGTCCGTACAGGTCCGTACAGATCAGCTCAGGAACCGACCTCGATAGACAGAGGGTTTGAGTGACCGACATCGGTCGACTGAAGACTGACGTCGACAGAAATCTGACCGACAGAGACCGACATCGGTGGGATATCGACCGATGACGGCGACTGTGTGTCGACACAGAAGGGCCGAGACCTTCCAGAATTCAATTTTCACTTCCAGTTTTGATAAGCCAGGGTTTTTAAGACTGTATTTCATATTTGTATGCATGAGAAAGGACGGCAATTGTAATAGTTTAAAAGGACAAGTGATAAGATTTGTAATTTGCTATTCAGAGACTATATTATTGTGATTATTCTAAATTTATTCAACAGAAGTTATATCTTGTTCAAAGTTTTTGTGTTGCTATATTTGTTATGATTTGTTTATGCTTATTTGAATCTATTCTGCAAGTTTGTATCTGTGATCAGAGCTTTATGAGTTTATATATTCCCTGTTTGAAAGGGGATATCATAGTGGTATCAGAGCTAAATCCTGCCATCCTGAGGGTTCAGAAATTTTATGCAGCCACAAGAGTTGCGACCACACGGGTATTATACACGCAGTAGAGCTTTGCTTGAAGGTACCCAACTATTACAATAGCAACAGATTACCATGAGTGACAGACGTGAGGGTAGCCCACCCAGGGGCCACAGGTATGATGCTGATCAAGACACCAGAGAATTCCACCGTGCTATGATGTCAAGCCAACAACAGATGAATCAGACACTACAAGCACTTACTACTATGATAAGGGGAATGAACTCAACCGATAGATAGAATGGGGAACAAGGAGATAATAGGAGTGCTACTATTAATCAGAGACCATAGCAGACCCATTCTAGGACAGCAGGTAGACCTACACGCCCTACGTTTATTCAAGAGGAACCAGATGTTCCAGCAGAGGCGGAAGCAAGAGATCCCTCATTTACAGATGTTTACATGGCTGCAGATGAGGAGTGGAACTTATTACCTCCTCATGTACAAGAGAGGACGACCCTTGATCATTTTATTAATCTAAGGAGAGAGCACTATAGATTGGCTAGATAGGATAGAAGACCTAGATACCAGAACAATGATCTTAAGCATGCTACAAGCAAGCTCACACTCGCGATGTTTGATGGAAGTGGTAAGGTCACAGCCCAGGCTTGGATCAGTAAGTTGGACACCTTTCTCACATTGTGTCTGATGGCCAAGGAAGATGCTATCAGATATGCAACACTACATCTTGAGGGAGTAGCTCACGATTGGTGGCACCACGGGATGGTGACACTCCATCATGATCAGATCACCTCTTATCAAGAGTTCGTGGACAGGCTAGTAGAGCATTTTGATAGGAGGGATCTAGAGTCCTATTTTCGAGAGTTGGCACAGTTGTGCCAAAGCGATAGTCTAGAGTCATACATTGGTGACTTCCAGAAGTTATCAGTGATGGTTCTTGACATTTCAGAGAGGCGACTAGTAGTACTCTTCATGGAGGGCTTGATAGAACCATTGAGAGGTTGGATCAAAGGCTTTGATCCTCCTTCATTACAGGAAGCTATGAAGAAGGCACGTAGTATGGAGATGGCAGCCCCATCAAGTAGATCTAACTCCAGAGGTACTTCTTCATCTAGAAACCATAAGCACTCCAACGGGGATACAGAGAGACCAGATTTTAACATAGATAAATCCGGGGTTAAAAATGATTCAAAGGCTAATCCAGCAGCACCACCTTTGGATCGTGAGGCGCTTAATGATCTACGCAGGAAGAAGCTTTGCTTCTATTGTAAAGGTCCATATGATATCCATCACGATTTCCCTTTGAGACCAAAGGGCAAAGCAAATCGTGTGATGTGGGCATATTATGAGGATGCGGAATTAGAAGATTCCAAACATCATGATAGTTCTGAGGAGGCAGAGGTAGATTCAGAACTTCATATACAGGAGGCACGCCTATCCAGCATTCAGTCGGATGAGTCATTTAGACTCCGTGGAGTTTTGGCAGGGCAGAAGGTTACCACCCTTCTTGATACAAGAGCCACACATAATTTCATAGATGCTAGATTTGTGGAGAAGCGTGGACTCACTACCGAAGATTTTGAGGGAATTAGAGTTAAGGTAGCCGATGGTCACACTCTGAGGTGTGAGCACATGATTAGAGACCTCCCATTGCGCTTGAAAAACTATGAGTTCAAGGCTAATTATTATGTAGTGAATATGGGGGACATAGAATTAGTCTTGGGTATGAAGTGGCTTCATTCATTTGAGGAAGTTACTCTTCGTCTCAAAGACATGGAGGTTCATTTTGAAGTTGATGGGAAAACACATATTCTTAAGGCAATACGAGGCAGTAGCTTCAAACATATGTTTTTTCATCAGATGGAGATGCTTATACTACATGACACGGTAGAGTGCGATGACGAGTGCACATTGGCACCAACACAGGAGAGATATGAGGACGAGCTTTGTCATGAGGTGAGTTTAGTTCAAGAGTTAGCACATGTGGTAGAGTCTCAGCTTTCTTTTACAGGTGGGTCACATGTTGATGACGATATGCATACAGGAGATAGAGGTGATGTGATGCCATTGGATGAAAGTGGTGATGGACAGGGCCTGGGGTTTGTCTTGGTTGACAGCACTGTAGATCGAGACTTCATTTGGGATCCAGGTGGATTGATTGGTCTATCATTCAGCGCATTGCTTGAGGGCAAGCAATTTTAGGAGGGGCGGATTGTCATGTCCCCTTTTTAGTTGACATGTCCAAAGTTGATGATTAGCCTATTATGCGACCCTCGTAGGCTGATAAGATGGATAGAGGGTCTTGATAGAGATGGGTTAGAATTCGTCCAGGCTCTTTCGGGCATGAATTAAGGGAGATATTAATATTTGATTGATTTAATCAAATATTAATTATTTGATCTAATTTTAATTAATTATTAATTATTAATGATTTGGTCTAATTTGAGGATGCAAATTCTAAATTAAGACTTGGTCTAATTTGAAGACCCTAGTTCTAATTTAAGGAAGTCTAATTTAAGGGAGTCTAATTTTAGCAAGCACACCTTTGGAGGTGTATAAGAATCTCTCATGGGAGAGAGTATGTATTCATGATTATTGATATTGATTCTTGTTAAGAAATTCTTCTGTGAAGACTGAGCCAAGGGTTCCAGTATTCCATCTGCAGTGGAGAACATCAACTCTTCATTGTGTGCGATTCAGAGGCTGTGAAAGATCAGCTGATCTATTGCCAAACTGCATTGAAGAACTTCAACTCTTCAGTGTGAGCGATTCAGAGGTTGTGAAAGATCAACCGATCTATTGCCGAATTGGGAGATAACTTCATCTAGAATCTATCACATGTACTTACAAGTTTGAGAGATAACTTCACACAGAAGCTATCACGAGGGTTTACAAGTATTTTCATTATTTGGGTTTTGATTCCAGAATTATATAGATATAGATCTTTTGTATTAGCCCATAATCCTACAGATCAGGATCAAGCATATAGGTTGAGCAATATCAGTAGCCGTACGACTTCCGTACAGATCTGTGAAAGTCCGTACGCATCGACAGAAAGTTCAGGTACCGACATCGGCGAACAGAGACTTATAGAGACCGACATCGATCGACTCATCACCGACATCGGCAAGGGGACCACTACAGGTCGATCGACGATGGCAGTATAACCGACGTCAGTGACTGTGTTTTTACACAGCAGGCCGAGACGTGCCAGATTCAGCCCAGTTTGCAGAATATACAGGAAATAAAGGCCGAACATTCGATATTCTTTGTATATTTGACAAAGGATCTCTATTGTAAGCTTATGAGCAAATAAATAAGAAATTATACTGTGATTTATTCATCTATTTGAAGATATTTTGCAAAAATTTAGATAAGCAATTTGGAGCTTTGTTTTGATATTCGAAGGGATATTACAGTGCTCTGATACCACTGTGATATCCCCTTTCAAACAGGGAATATATAAACTCATAAAGCTCTGATCACAGATACAAACTTGCAGAATAGATTCAAATAAGCATAAACAAATCATAACAAATATAGCAACACAAAAACTTTGAACAAGATATAACTTCTGTTGAATAAATTCAGAATAATCACAATAATATAGTCTCTGAATAGCAAATTACAAATCTTATCACTTGTCCTTTTAAACTATTACAATTGCCATCCTTTCTCATGCATACAAATATGAAATACAGTCTTAAAAACCCTGGCTTATCAAAACTGGAAGTGAAAATTGAATTCTGGAAGGTCTCGACCCTTCTGTGTCGACACACAGTCACCGTCGTCGATCGATATCCCACCGACGTCGGTCTCTGTCGGTCGGATTTCTGCCGACGTTGGTCTTCAGTCGACCGATGTCGGTCACTCAAACCCTCTGTCTACCGAGGTCGGTTCCTGAGCTGATCTGTACGAACCTGTACGGACCTTGTACGGTCGCCAATTAAGCACAACTTCCCTATTTTCAACCCCTGATCTGAAAATATACTTTTCTAGCACAAAAGATCTCTAGCTGTATAATTTATTGAATCAAAACAAGAATAAAGAAATACCTGGAATATCTGTAATAACTTCTGTGTGAAGTTATCTCTCAAACCTGAAATTCTGTGATAACTTCTGGATGAAGCTATCTCACACTTTGGCAATAGATCAGCTGATATTCCACAGCCTCTTAATTGCACACACTAAAGAGGGAACGTTCTCCAATGCAAATGGAATCCTTGAACCCTAGGCTCAGTCTTCACAGAAGAAATTCTCCAAAATCAATATCAAGAATCAATAGCATACATCAACAATGACCTCCATGAGAAACCCTTATACCCTCAAAAAGATATGCTTGCCCTAATTAGGGTTTCTTAAATTAGAATTAGGGTTTCTAATTAAAAATAGGTTAAATAATTAATATTTGATTAAATCAATCAAATATTAATATCTCCCTCAATACATGTCAGATCCTCGAACCGATCGAAGCTAATGAATCAGGGAGTGATTCCGCACATGACCATACCAAAATAAAGGGGCTCCGCTACATATCAAATATCCCTAAAAAGTAGGAGCTCATGCCAAATGTGTCCAAAATAACCTGAATGAAAATCAAATGTAGAAATTCTATGAATCAAATTCAATCCAAGCTCCATTATGACCCTCTATCCATCCTATTAGCCTACGAAGGTCGTATAATAGGCCAATCTTCAAATCTGTCAATGTCCATGAAAAAGGGGACATGACATTTAGTGTCTATCAGGGAGTTGCATAGTGATATTCTTGTGGCAGTGGGAAGGGTAGATCACCAAGCTAGGTTATAAACCTTCTCACATTTTGCATCAAATTCTTCTCCTATAGCATTGCTAACTCATTCAGATGGAGTTTGCAAATTATGGCATGAGCAGCTTGGCCACCTTAACTACCGCTACCCTAAGCAACTTTGCAAAAATGACATGGTCATTGGCTTGCCTCGTGTCCAATTCTCAAAAGGACTTTGTGAGGGGTGCTCCCTTGGGAAGCATCCTAAAGCAAAATTTGACAAAGGCAAAGCTTGGAGGGCTTCACAACCTTTGGAGTTAGTCCATAGTGATGTATCAAGACCCTTTTCCAAACCATCTTTCACAAGGGCCAAGTACATCCTCACTTTCATTGATGATTTCTCTAGGTACACTTGGATATATTTTCTCAAACAAAAGTCTGAAGTGTTTGAACATTTTATAGAATTTAAGGCTCTTGTTGAGAAGTAGAGTGAGAAATCCATCAAGGTTCTTCAAACTAATAATGGAGGGGAGTATGTCAGCATTAGGTTTGAGCAATTTTGCACCATAGAGGGGATTGATTTACAATGCACAATTACCTACAGTCCTTCACAAAATGAGGTTACAGAATGTAAGAATAGGTTCTTGAAAGAGATGGCTAGTTGTATGATTCACTCCACATCCTTAGCACCATAGTACTAGGCCAAAGCCATCAATTATGCTTGCTACATTCAAAACAAGGTTCTTCACAAAGCTTTGAAAGGGATAACACCCTTTGAAGCTTGGCATAAAAGGAAACCTGATGTTGAGCACCTTAGGGTTTTTGGATCCCCAACCATGCCATGCATTCCAAAGAAGAAATGCAAAGCTATGGAATGTCAATCCAAGCCTTGCATCTTTATAGAATATCTAGATGGTATTAAGGGATATCTCCTTCTAAATCCAGTCACTCATGAGTTGTTCATCGAGAGAAGTGTCCATTTTTAGGAGAGTTCTCGAGACTCAATAATTGACACTTCTTCTCCCTCATCGGATCTACTTCTTCATGATGATTCCTCATCAGATTCAGATTAGCCACATCAGGTTCTTGAGCTAGAGTCATCTTCTTCTTCATTGAGTTCAGATAGTAAGGACAGTGATGCAATGTCATCCACCTCTAGTCAGTCAGAGGATGAAGAGTTAACACCTGACTCACCCACTTCTGGGCCACTTTGGGCAAGACAGACACTTGAGAGTGCTGGCACATGGGTAGGAGACCCCACAAATGACAGATGTACTAGGGGGATTTTCAGAGAGATCCACATGCCTTCTTTACTTCAGTTTCAGATCCATAATCTTTTTGAGAGGCATCGGGGGTACCTAAGTGGGATAGTGCTATGGAGGAAAAATATTCTTCCTTAATCAAAAATCACACTTGGGATTTGACTTCGCTTCCTAAGAGAAGAAAGATGGTTCGATGTAGGTGGATATATCAAACCAAGTTTGCAGCAGATGGGTCAGTTGATAAGTATAAGGTGCAATTGGTCGCTAAGGGTTTCTCACAGGTGGCAAGCATTGACTACTGAGAGACCTTTGCACTCATTGCAAAGATGACTTCTATCTGACTCACCTTGGTTATTGCCATTTCACATGGTTGGGATGTGCATCAGATGGATGTGAAGAGTGCCTTTCTTCATGGAGACCTAGAGGAGGAGATCTACATGGAGCAGCCACTAGGATTTGTTCAGGATTCTTCCTTAGTATGCAAATATAAGAATTCTATCTATGGCCTCAAACAAGCCCCTCAAGCTTGGTATGCCAAGATAGATTCCTTCCTTCTCATAGTGGGTTTCACTAGGTGCCATTCTGATCCCAATGTCTACTTCTTACGACAAGATGAATCGCTCTTGATTTTGGTTTTATATGTTGATGACCTTTTGATCACCGGGAGTTCTTCATCGGCTATTACAGTGGTGAAGGCATCTCTTCAGGACAAAAATTTGACATGAAAGACTTGGGTTTGTTGCACTACTTCCTTGGCATCGAGATCTCACAGTTAGATTTAGAGATTTCTCTTGCACCACCTAAGTATGCTCTCGACTTATTGGCTCAATTTCACATGGCTGATTGCAAGCCATCTCTGACTCCCTTTCTATTAGGAGTCAAGCTTGAGACTGATTGTTCTTCACCATTGGTTAATGCCACTCAGTATCAAAAACTTGTTGGTAGTCTCATCTACTAGACTCACACTAGGCCTGACATTTCATATACAGTGGGGCTTGTCTCCAGATTCATGTAGGAACCCCATGAGCTGCATTGGAAAGCAGCTAAGAGGATCTTGCATTATATATAGGGTTCACATAGATGAAGGATTCATTATAGATTTGGCACAGAGGTTGACTTGGTTAGATATTTAGATTCAGACTGGGCTAGCGATTCATAGACTCGCAAGTCCACTTTCAATTACAATTTCTCTCTAGGTACTGGTCCTATCAGTTGGTCTAGCAAGAAGCAGAATGCTATTGCTATATCATCCATAGAGGCATAGTACAGGGGAGCTATTAATGTAGCTACTGAGACTATTTGGCTTTAAGAGATTCTTTTTAAGTTTGGCATTCCTATCAGGCAACCCATCATCATTTATTGTGACAATCAGAGTACCATATAGATTTGCAGGAATCTAGTTCAACACCAGTAGACCAAGTACATAGATATTCACATGCATTTCATTTGAGAGCTTATTCATAGTCAGGTCATTGACTTGATATTTTTCCAATCTTTGGAGCAAGTTGTAGACATCTTCACCAAACCTTTCACTGAGAGTAAGTTCATTCATTTATGAGCCCTTCTTGGGGTGCAGTCCACATCTACAACAACATCATCTTCACGAGGGGCCTTCTAGCCTCTTCTTTCTTTTATCTCTCTCTTTTGGGGGGGGGAGTTTTTTTCCTACGGGTTTTCTCTTTTTCTCTATCTTATGGGAGATTACATTTGTACATGGGTACCTCATCAGGCCTAGTTGCTGGGACCCATTTTATATTTCCACACTTCCCACCTAAGTTGCACTTATGGGGGGTATTAGTGTAGGTTTTTATTTTTCCCTATTTATTAATTAGGGAAATTGTATTTCTTGTGCATACATGGAGTTTTCCTAAATTTGTGGGATAGGCTAGCTTATGTGGAGGTGTGTGTCATAGATGTGTCATAGGTGTCATAAGAATGTCATAAGTAACTCCATTGATGGGAGTTACTTCTCTATTCTTAACACCTTGTCACCACCTTTCATGGAGGAGTTACTGACTATTTTTGGTGTGCCTTGTCAACTTTTTTTGGAGGAGTTACTTTCATACTCTCCTACTTATAGTCTTCATTTTGGCCATTCCATGCTAATTTAGATTTGATTTTCTCTATTTTGTCTTGTGTAATTTATCTTCATGTTATTGTCAAATTGCTTTAGCATCTTGTGGTGTGTACTTATTTATCTTGTGTGATCATGTCTTCATTGCACTTGCATTATCTAGATTTTGGCAACAATTCTGATAAGGTTAACCTTTAGAAGAGTTCTTAATCCCATTAAACACCCCTATCAACCTGAACTACCCCTCAAAGTTTAATATCCTCCTCCTAATTTGTACTTTGAAAAACTAGTAGATTTTACTAGAGAGGAAGAAATTTAATATTTTTCTAGTGAGGGAAGTCAAAAGAGTGAACAAGTTGAAGAAATTGAAGATTTTGAAGAAGAAATGGCTAGACCTCATGCTTTTTCTACATTCAATACAAAAAATACTATTCACCTTCAAGCATATCATGTTATTCCTCTTAATATCACAAAAGATATGCCTCAATTAAATGGTGAAATTCATGTTACATCTAGTGAGCATATTAGAGATGTCTCCAACTTATATAACTTTCATAATGTCACTCAAGAGAACATTTCTATCATACTCTTTGCCATGTCCCTTAGAGGGAAGGATCTTGATAGGTATAAGACTATGGAAGGTGCATGCATCATGTCATGGGATGAATTTGGAGTGGTTTTTACTATAAGATTTGGAAATGAGAGTGACCATGCCTCTATATACACCAACTTAATGTAATGAAGAGAGGACTTTAGACACCTAAATTTTATTTAGTGTCATAATTCACCTTATTTTATTTATTCATTCTTCCTAAATTTTATTATTCGTTCTTATTAATTAATAATTAACATTTCTTCCTCAAATAAATTAATTGATTTTTTCAAATACTTTTGAAAAATTCAATTGTGCACCTTTTATTCTTTATTTTAATTATTTAATTCCTTATTTATCAATTTAAACATCCCCACTTTAATCTCTTTCATCCCAACCAAATCCATTAAAACCTCCACTTCCTATGACTCCTCCACTAAGTTGTCACTCCATTTTGACTAAGTCTGCTAATAATCCCTCTTTTTCTCCACCTGGTTGAAATAGTTCATATCCTCATGGATGATGACTCATCCTCAATTGTTGATCATTTAGAACCTTAAACAATTTAAATTGATCCTCCACCATTGGATCATAATCTAGGCTTCTATAAATAATCTTGAAAATTCTCATCAAAAAAGAGATATAGATAATCATAGTCATAAATATTACAATCAGTCATAATCTTGAGAGATCACAAGAAAAATCAAAGTCATCCATTTTTGCATATAAACATTTCATGTTTCACCTTTGCCTTGGAAAAGTGAGCACCACATTTTAATAGAGAAAATCATATCTGAATCACACTAGAAGATTCTTTTGTCTAATCTATGAAGGTTTTGATTAATGTTTCTTGCATTTTCTTCTCTAACTTTGGTAGAATTTATCTTATATTAGACTATTCTTTATTTTTGCACTTTTTATTTCATACATTTATGGCACACCTGGTGGGACTTACTCATGTCTTTTAATCTTTTTTATTTTGTTTTCTTTCATGTTTTACATTTAATCCTATTTATTTTTGAGCTAGTATGGACTACAGGTTGTCTCAAATTTCATGTTTGACTATACATTTTTCTTGTGTAATAGCAATTTTGGAGCCCATTTCAACAATTTTGTTGGACTTAACAAGATTTTTGTCATATTTTCTATAATTTTGTGTTATTTTCTATCTTTTCCAAGTGAATAGTGATTCATATCAAAACAATGATTTTATTAACCAACAATGATATTGTCCTACTTTGTAACAGTTTTGCCTTTCCTTGTAGTGATTTTGTCATTTTCAATAGCAATTTTGAGTTTTTTAGTAGTAATTTTTTATTTTTCTATAGTTATTTCATCCAACAAAGATTTTTTTCTTATGTGTAGCAATTTCATTTGGCATAAAATTGATATTATTTCTGTAAGTTTTTTCTATTTTCTATCTTTTTCTTGCATGATTATTTTGTAATTTCACTTTTTTGACTTGGCTATGTAATAGTGATTTTGTCATAGAGGCTTTTTTTTTGTGTGTTCTTCATGGATTTTTTATTTTTTAAAGGTTATCATATTCTTCAGTCAAAGAAAAACAAACTAACCCCTTATTTGCAAAACACTAGCAAAAAATTTTTTGCAAAAAATCAATGAATCAACAATTTTTCTTCATTTGTTTTCACTAACATCTTTTGTTTTCAATCTTTTGCATTCCTAGTAAATAAATCACAGTTTATTTTCTATAGAGTAAATCTATTTTCTATTTTTATCTTTTTTTTTGGTTGAAAAGGTTATGTATGCACTTCCTTAGCATCATACTAGTGATGATACTTGGAAATCAAAAGAAATCTTGTAACTTATATGTTACCTTAGTTGATCTTGCATATGCTCTTTCTTTGGCATCACACTCATGATGATACCTAGAAATCAAAAACAATTATTAACTCCTTATTTTTATTTTATTAGGGGATCTATTGACCATGGATTTCATCACCACATAATAGGCCAAACCCTATTTTCTTGTGGGGTATATAACTCAAGACCTAGGTATTTAAATTATCTAAGTGGTTGTGTATTTTAAGCACACCGTGACATGAGAATATTTTATGCTCCAATACCCAAGGTTTTAATAAATGACTTGAGATCTAGTATTGTCTATTTTCAACACACTAAGACCCCTATGAGTATGTTGGAAACTTTGGGATAAGACTTAATAATGTGTGTTCACATATCAATCTCTTCCATGGTTTTATTTCCCTTGAGATGAGCTTTTGTATACCTTAATATTAGGATTACGTCTTTGTCATTAGACATTAGTGCATTAATTAGTAGTTAGCATCGATAAGTTATTTTCCCCATACCCTCAAAACTAGAATCATTGGGCCATGAGCATGGTATGATCCTCCATGGTTAGTGTCTTAAAATATTAGGTCGTAGTTGAGAGAACAAATGAGTAAGTGATAACAGAAAGCCCAACAATTGTTCAACACCCTTTTTTCCTAGTTTTTTATCCTTTCTTGTGCAAATTATCTATTTTTATTATCTCTTTGGTGTGTGTCTTAAATATTTTTCTAAAAATATTTGTCAATATGTTTTTTCCATTATAAAAGAATCATGCCTTCTTATAACAATAACAATCACAATTCCTTTCCAAATCACAATTTCAATAGCCCATTTTATGATATAGCATTTAATTTGTCTAACTTTGATTTAAGTTCTCAATTAAATTAAGTATGCTATCAATCCAACAAAAACACAAGTTAGAATATGCATTCAAAATTCAATATTAATGAAGTGAGATACAACATGGATGGACATTTTAACTCTCCAAATTATTCATTGAATCTTCATCAACAAACCACCTTCTATTTTCATTTACCCTTGAGATAGAATTCTCATGGCAAGATAGTATTAAACCATTCCCCTGATTACAATAACCAATTTTTTTTAATAGTCCTATGTCATCTCCTTAGCAAACATCACCTAACCAAAATCAAACCATCCATATAAATCTATATGGCTCAGACCTTAGTATTATTATGAACCTATCTTATTTTCCACCTTCATCACCATTTTCCAATACCCACATATATAAAAATACTTCCACTATTCAAATTCCAAATCAAGCAAGCCCAAACACATTTCATTCAAATTCACCTTCCAACATCCATCAAAATCAATCTTTCTGCAATAGTCAAAATCAACCGTTTGGTTTCACATCCACTTTGTCCAAAGGTTTAAATCCCCAATTTTTATGTAAATCCAACCAATCACTTTTCCTAAATCAAATCCACCTTTTCTATTCCATTTGCCACAAATGGAAATTAGAACACTTCATCATAGTACCCTTATGACACTAGTACACCCACATTTTAACCAAATAATTATTCATATGCTAAATACAAGGCTCATATACATCATTAAATGTCAGATGATAAGTATATTAGGCATAACTATCCATCCATCGATCACAATGACCACCTCTCCTATCTATCAAGATAAAAGATGGTAGATGTTAAATATATTCTGCATAATCCACATCTTTTCATACTTGATAAGTCATCCTTACAAGCATATCAAGATCTACATTCATTACTAAATAATATTTTTCTTCATCCTAATCAAAATGGGTAACCTTCATCCATTATCTATCAAACCACTATCTACAACCAAGCACCTACCTTTGACCAACATCCTATATACATGAAGACACTACCCAATCCACTAGTAGACTTAACATACCTTTTTATATCACCACCCAAAATTCCAATATAATGAATATCTCTTAATCCAAAATCAAACATTTCCAAAAGAATAATTAGAAAGAGTTGTGGTGTGAAGACAATTCAACAAGCTCTCTTGTTAGCCACATTTCAGCCTTAAGAAAAGATATTGTCAAAATCTGATATTTGCTTTCTCTTGAAGTTAAAAGAAAATTCAATATCCTCTTCAGTGCCAACCATCATTTTAATAGTAGACACAAATATAGATTAAAAATAATGTTATATAAAGAGAAAAATATTCATCCATTATTACTACAAACATAATTAACAATATAATAGTAGTTTTTTCTATCAACATCAGCACAATTCTTCCTTTTCCTATCAACATTACATTACCTATACATGTCAAATGGAACCCATAATAGAGGATACCATTATATTGGTCTCATGGAAATTTTTGAATAATTACATATATCAATCTTCATGAGAGCATCACTTTAAGAGAAACATTACTACAACTACTTGAGGCTCCAAGGGAGAACTATGAAATGGTCATGGATCAAAGAATTAGTTTTCTGTTACTTAAATATAGTTACACCTAGACTATTACACACATTTACTCAGTGAAGTGAGATACAACATGGAATTATCTCCCTATAATTTTACAAGAAAGAATTTTGACTCCAATATTGCGTACCTATTATATTGCATTAGTGGAATGGCATTACAACAAGTTAGATTCTCACTTTGAGATCAATTTTGAAGTTCACAATAGCTAATTTGAGTATTCTACATTTGTGAAGGAATTAAGAATAGTCAACACAAATCTATCCTTCTTTTAATTCTATAATATTTAGTGGTTAATCCATGGAAGTTGGGTAAGAGATATTGGTTTTTATATTTATGTAGAACTTATTAGTCCATGGTGCTTGATCCTTTTCAATAATATAGATTTAAATCCTTATAGATAAAGTTGTCTAAATTCAATGGTGGTTAGATGAACTATTAGAAGATTTATAGAGTTCATTTTTACCACTAAGTACATCAACATATGTTTTTTTGATAATTGCATCTTTTCAAGACAAATTAAAGTTACTACCAAACTTTGTCAATGAAATCTATACTTAGACATCTTTATCCAACAAGGAATACCTAAAAATGAAAGACTTTCAAGGTCGTTTACTAGTATTACTTGGTGGGTTTAGTAGCCTCATCTTGGTCATGTTATCTTCTGAGTTAATAATAGGACTGAAGTAGAGATTGATTAGGAATCCAATCTAAACAACATCATTTATCTAGATTCAATATGGGGTGAAATTAGGAGATCATGTACATACTGGACTTTATAGACTTTGTAGGATACAAATGCTAAAAACAAAAAATAAACATAAAACCATAAAAAAAATTCATATCAAACATATTTTTATTCATCAATATCATCTTAGTGTTTGGGGGCATCTTATAAATATGTCATTTTGTTGTCATGTAAATTTAGTTTTTATAAATCATACATTATGTTTAGTAATAATTTATCATTTGTTTACATAATAATAAAGCTTTCAAATGTAGCTTATCCATATAATTATTTTATTTATCACCTCAAAATTTACAATATATTAGGTCTTGATTCACGTGTTTATGATTAAAGTAATCATAATCATCATTATTTAAGATAAAGCTAGCTAGTTAGCTTTATCTTAAAAGATAGATTATGATAGATTCTCCTTTATTCTTAGGTTCTCCTTTAAAAAATGTATAAAACATTCCAAACATGCTACAATAAAAAAAAAGTGGAAAAGCTACTTGCCTGTCATTGTCTTCAATGATGAATCCTTGCATCTTACTAGTTGCATGGGGCCATGATCAGGAAGTATGGTTTACCCATATAAATCAAAACATCCATATTACAAATTTATTTTTTTCATAATCAAAAGTCAATATTTCTCGCCCTTCATTTATCTTTGGTGATGAGCCTTTGCATCTTATTAGTTGTGTAGGATTAGCATTAGGGAGAGATATCCTCAATCACCTTTTTATAGTCTTTAGTGATAAGCCCATGTGTCTACCTAGCAACATGAGATTATATATTGTGGGTCACAAAAGCAAATAAAAAAGTGAATGGATGATCAAAATCAAAAATAAAAAGTAATTTTTCCCAAAAAATAGCTTTTTGATATGACTATGATAATAAAGAGAGAAATTTATTCCATTTACCAATTCTATCAAAATCTTGTTCTTTCAAGATAAATCTGATAAAGCTAATAAATTCATAAATAAAAAGTGACAATGCATACTTTAATTATATTTATAAGAACCTTGTCATTATTCCTTTAAAAATTAATTTTGACCAACACATCTTCATCTCATTGTACATTGAGAGTTATATGTTATGTACACAAATGTTTAAGCTTTACTAGCAGAACAAATGATCAATGTATTTGACTGAATCTTGTATAAAATACTGTGATTAAAACTATTTTTTCTATCATCATGTGTAAAATGCATTATCTATAACTATTGTTTTTTCCTAGGGCATGATATTTGTAATAGTTATACTACATTAGTCCATTTGTGTCATTTTGTTTCCCTTGTAAGCATTTTTATAATTCTAAGTTGTAATTGCATTTGAAAAACTAGTATACATGATAATAGTTTGGTATATTGGTTTCCATAATATTTCCATTCAAAACATTATAAAATTACAACAACATTCAAAATGTTTTAGAAAAATCCCAAAAAAAAATTCAAAAATTCAAAAAAAAAAAACATAAAAACATCAACAAAATTCAAAGAAAATACATACAAAAACATTTATAAAACACAAAACAAAATGAGTCCAGACAAAGAAACCAAACAAAACCAATTCACTCATTCACACATTCTATAGAATAACCATAGTATCCAATACCCTTTCCTTCAATTTGTTTGTTCATTAGGTGGGTAACTCATGCATCATTTTCATCATACCCTTTGTTCACCCCATCAACCATCCACTTTTTCATCACTTCCCATATTTGGGAGAACTACATATGGTCTGATATCTACACATGAGCATTGTCTAAGTGGTTTATGTAGGCAACACTTAGAGACAAAGGGTCGATAGGGTCATCTCGGCAACCACCTTTGCCATCATCCATCTCCCCTATCCTTTATCCTTAGGCATTTTTTCTTTGGCTTATCTCTCATCTATCTAGTGTTCATGCTTTCTCTTGAACATGATTATTCTTCCATACCTTGTTTCTTTTCTTTGCCTTAGCCATTTATTTGGTTAATTTTATCCTTTGTTTCTTTGCCCTGGACATTTTTTTGGTTGATTTTTATCTTTTATAGTTTGAGAATCTTATCATTCTTGGTTTTCAAAATATTTGTTTCTTTAGAATGCATTCATTTAAATTTGTATTAATTATCAATAATCATTCATTTACTATTATTAGTTTATGTTTATGCCTTTAATTGTTTATGTATATCTTGTTTAACTCTTGTTTTACTATCTTGTTTATTATTGAAAAAATTATTTTTTTTAACAAAATACATATTATGTTTATGACTATATCATGACGTACTTTGCTTAAACATGTAAATTATTCTTATTTTATTTTTACATGTTTAAAACATCACAATTCATCATGATTATTTAACGACATACATAGTATTGTTATGACTATATCATGATGTACTTTGCTTAAACACACAAATTATTCTTATTTTATTTTTACATGCTTAAAACATCACAATTCATCATAATTATTCCATATCATCGGTGATACTATGTTTTACAGCTACAATAAAAATCAAGTTGATCACAATACTTTAAAAGTTTTGGAATGCCAATGCAAAGAATGGAATTTCATGTTATGAAACACAATTTAATCCATAATCATTACATTTTACAATCATGTGTCCATTTAATTTAATAAATAAATCATAAATTTCATTTCATTTCATAACAATCATGCATCTATACACAAATGGAATAAATAATACAAAAATAATGCTAGATATACAATTGCATACATGTTAAATACACTTAATATGCAGGGAAGTATAAATAGTGATTTCCATGTAGCCTAATCAAACAATAATTCAAATTCTAAAGTCCATAAATGCTAAAGTCATCATGTATATATATCAAAATGTGTTTATGCAATAGATACATCATGTGTATACATATATATAGATCAAAACTACATCTCACCATGTCCTTTATAAGTGGTTTCTAATCTCTAAAAAGTCTCTAGTTGTTGTGGGGTACCCTGTGGTGGTTTCATCTCTCTTGATATCTATCCTACAAATCTATTAGACTCTACTATTTGCATAGATCTAGTTGATGTTGATAATCTAATAGAATAATCTCTAAAAGATGGCTCACACTGATGTGCTAATGTAACATCCTCATATAGACTCTTATAGTAAGTGGCCTACTCCATATCTCTCATTACTCATTCTAAAATGGCTAACTAACCTATCTCTGCTAGATGTGTCCTCATCTCTACTTGCTCTATTTGAGTTGTATCTCTCTCTCTTGTCTATATCTATGTACAAGGGATGTATAATCTAGAGTTTGTGTCTCTACATCACAACTAATAACCATTTTCCTCACAGTAACAACATCCATCACATCTAAAATATCCTATAATCTATGAATCTCTCCTTATAAGTCCTCAATCTCTATCAATTGCTCATCTCTAGTAGTAGCTATACCCTATAATGAGATAACCTCATGGTGTATTCCATCAATCTCCCTATTCATTGATTAAATTTCCTCATGTATTCTCTCAATCAAGGCATGCTCCTTTGATGTCTATGAGGAAACTATAGTATCTCCTATGCCTATCTGTGTAATATGAGATGGTCATAATATTAAATCATACCTTGCATCCTCATGACTTGTGTCCTCCTACTCTATGTCATCCTCCCCCTCCACATATATAATAAGAGTGTCTCCTCCTAATGGATTCTTATTATCTAATTCCATAGCTACACCCACCTCTCAAATAATATCTATATCCTTTATAAAATTAATGGGAACATCATGCATCTAGATAATTTTAATAGCTCATCCTCTATCACCATCTCCTCTCTAGTCACCTGCAACAACCCTCCTAATCTAGGATCCAAAACCCATGCCTCAATGATGCCTATGCAAAATCTATTAATATTTATGAAATTAATGTGATTTTTAATGAAATTGTTGTTTACCCCAGTGATATCACTAAAATCATCAATGATATTACAATTCCTATAAAAGTGATTTCATTTTAGTCAATTTGAAACCATAATAAATGCTCAAAAACTCAAAAAATCAATAAATGTAGTGACTTACTAGAGGACCACTTCTCTCAAGTCTCTGGAAGCATCTCACTCACTTTGCATGATGCTCATGGTGAGGAATGTGGTCCATTTCTTCTCGATGGCCTTAGCATCAAGTTCTTTATAATTACTTCATTGGCACTAATTTTGTAGATTATTTGCACAAATGATTTTCTAAACCTCCCTGAACCTTTATTTATATTTTAAACCTAAACAACATTTCCTCTATTCCAACCCAATTATTATTAATCACAAAAACATTTAATCAATCTATTTTCACACAACTGTCAAAAAATTACAATCACTTATTGATGTGAACTTTTTTCTATTTATGCATTTGTTGTTTATTATAGTTGGGATATATCATTCCCATAACTGCTTCTTTTGCCCCTGAGCCATTAACAAATAATAATAAGCATGCAATGTTTGATTGATTTAAATTTTTGATTTTCAAATCAAAACTATGGTTACACTATCTAGGGGAAACCATTTTACATTACCTACACATTGTGACTTTGACATCATTCCTAAAATAGATTGATTTTTCATTCGATAGCTTAACTATTTCCTCTTTTAATCAATTTTGAGATTTTGTTTGTTTCTCACACAAACCCTCAAAGGGGCATTATCATACTCAATTTCATTCATTTGGGGAAAATTTTTGCTTCTCTATCATCAATACTCTACTTCTATTCTTTTAAATAGTATTGCTTCAGAACACCATTTCAAAGAGGGGCAAATGTAAACACCTAAATTTCATTTAGTGTTGAAATGTACCTTATTTTATTTAATTATTCCTCCTAAAGTTTATTAATCAATCTTCTTAATTAATAATTAGCATTTATTTCTCAAATCAATTAGTTGATTTATTCAAATACTTTTTGAAAAGTTAATTGTGCACCTTTTATTCTTTATTTTAATTATTTAATTCCTTATTTACCAATTCAAAAATTCCCACTTTTTTCTCTTTCATTTTAACCAAATCCATGAAAACCACTACTTCTTATGACTCATCCACTAAGTTGTCACTCCATTTTGACTAAGTCTACTAACAATCCCTCTTTTTACTCCACCTATTTGAAATAGTTCCTATCCTCATGGATGAGGACTCATCCTCAACTGTTGATAATTTGGAACCTTGAAAAATTCCAATTGATCCTCCAATATTGGATCATAATCCAAGATTATATAAATAATCATGAAAGTTCTCATAAAAAAAGAGATATATAAAGTCATAGTCATAAATATTCCAATCAATCAAAATCCTGAGAGATCACAAGTAGACTCAAAGTGAATCAAAGTCATCCATTTTTGCATCCAAATGCTACCCATTTCACCTTTGTAATAGAGAAGTGAGAACCACATTTTAATAGATCAAATCATATTTGAATCACAATGTAATATTCTTGTGTCTAATTTGTGAAGTTTTTGATTGTTTTTTCTTGCATTTATTACTCTAACTTTGGTAGAATTTAGCTTATAATAGACTTATTATTTATCTTTGCACTTTTTAATTAATATAAGAACCTAAAGAAACAATACATGATTTTAATTAGATATTCCAAAAGACTTGGAATAGACTACCTATTCCTATGAGGTCACCTCCCAAATTGTTTTTCCTAACCTATTTGAGAGCTATTATAACTAAAATTATTCTCATGCTTCAGTCCATGGGTGCTTCCACCCTCCCTACAGCCTATAAAATTACTATCAGAGCTGAAAATAATATCATACAAGATATAATATTGTCACTAAAGTGTCTATGACTCCATTTTATCATACTTATGTTTATGCTCCAACTATGGCTCAAACTCTTAGTGTTAGTACAATGTCTAAGGCTCCCCTTAGACAAGCAAGAAATAATATTGATTCTAAAGAAATGTTCCTAGCCTTGGAAACTCAAAATAGGTAAGATATTATGTAGCAAGGTGACTATCAAAATTCATATCCATATCAGCCATAGTATGTAAGATTAAGATACCAAAGGTATCGTAATCCCAATAGGCATACTAATGCATACAATCCTAATTCTACCATCAATATAAGATATATGGTACCCATTCATAGTAATTTAGTGTAAGGTGAAAATTATAAGTAAGGCCAATTTATGGATGTTAGTGAAGGTGGAGAGTAGGCTATTTTTTATCAAGGGTAAGTTACTTCTCTCCTATCTACTTAGGATGAGGTTATTCTGTAGACAAGTGAAGGTGGACACCCTCAAGAAGAGATCTTTACCAACTTCCTAGTTGAGGATGATTTTTTTCTTAATCAAGGATCCTTAGTTCAAAATAACACAAGATCAAAAATAAATTATTTTTGTGGTGATATAAAGATGCCTATTGGCTCATCCAATCCTCTTTCAAGGTAGCCAAGCATAGCTATAATTGGGATAGTTCCAATGGATCCTACACTTCCATCAAATTAGAATGATAGAAGGACTATTAAAATCACTCCAACTCCTTAGGATCCAAGCACTTGCCTCTAAGAATATATCAAAAATTAGGTATGGATTATTTAAGCATTTTAGATTCATTGAAAATTACTAAAACTTATATTTCCCTTTGGGATGTTTTGCATATACTTGGTTAGAAAAAGCTCCTATAAAATCAATTATCTATTATCCCTACTAGTTTCCCTCCTTAAAATCAAGTTAAAGTCATTTTATCCTTGAAATTTTTCTTAATACCATTACTAAACCATCCACCAAAGCTCAAAAATCTCCACCATTCTAGCTCACCCTCATAGTGGGTGACAAGCTAGTCCATAACTGCATAGTTGATAGCCGAGCTTCAACTTTGATCACGCCCAAGGTAGTATCTGATAAATTAGGTCTGAAGTATGAACCCCATAGTAAATTATTTTTCTAATTATATGGTATATCTTCCAATATGATAGGACTAATAAGAAACTTGAAAGTCTTCTTGCATGATTGTCCCAATTTTCTTATATTACAAGATATAGTTATTATTGATCTCCCAGCCCACTTTGCAATCTACCTCTTGAGGGACTTCCCTACCAATATTGATGGATATCATTTAGATGATTGGTATTTCATGGTCTTTATAATAAGTTATGGGACTAAGGTGATAATTAATACACAACCTCTTGAAATTTTTCATAT
The DNA here is from genome assembly GCA_037957365.1 of Torreya grandis. Taxonomy (NCBI): domain Eukaryota; kingdom Viridiplantae; phylum Streptophyta; class Pinopsida; order Cupressales; family Taxaceae; genus Torreya; species Torreya grandis. Next base: position 1,126,778 of record JARHVA010003337.1, read on the forward strand.
AGAACCTTACATTGAGACAAATTCTAATTTGAACTATGTAGTTTATGAAGAGAAGGATTCTATTGTAGATGATGTCACTTCTTCCAAACTTGAATGTATTATAGATTTGTTTCTTGATGAATATGGTACTAAAAATTATAATCATGATCTTGATGTTCTCATGGAATAAACTGATCTATGAGTATATTACATACATAAAGGAGGAATACCAACACCTCTACTTATCAAGGAAGAAGGTGAAGAAGATGAGATGTGGAAAATGTTTTTTGATGGTTTAAAAAGTATAATTGGCACAAGATTTGGTATCATGATAGTCTCCCCATCTAAATATCAATACTATAATTCATATATATTTCATTTTAGTTGTACTTGTAATGTAGTTTAGTATGAAGGTTTAATTCATGGCCTTCAATGGGTAAGGACAAAAGGAATCAATAACTTACAAGTGTATGGAGATAGTGAATTGGTTTTTCATTAGGTTAGGAATGTGTTTTCTACCAATAAACCTTTTATTAAGGCCTACAAGCATAGGGTATTAAATTTTCTTGAATATTTTAATGCATTCAACATACAGTCAGTCCCAAGGGAGTAAAATAATCATGTTGATAGACTAGCTGCCATAAGAGCTCAATTTGATACTTCAACTACTATAAAAGAAGAGGGACAAAAATATCACATTAAGATCATTATAAAACTTAATATACCTAATATTTATGTGTTTTGGAAAGTGTTTGATAGTTACAAGCACATTGCATGTTTCTTGCATAATTAAGATGAGTTCTCTTTAAGGAATTAAAAGAGATTGCAAGAGTAGTTTGGTGACTAGGTTGTGAAGCTAAGGAAAAATAAGATGCCTAAGGGTATAGTAAACTTATAAGGAGTATTTAAAGATAATTATTAGAATAAGGAAAAGTTGAGTATGTCTAAAAAATAAGATAACTATGAAAGAGTCTTGATGTTCAAAGATAGACTCCTCAAACTACGCAAGGTATGTTATACATTAGAAAAGAAAACATTTATTGATTTTTGGAGGGATTTTCATGACATATTTTATTGAGAATATAAATACCTAAAATGATTTGATCCTAGCCTAGAAAGACATATTATTGAGCTATAATCTAGAGTTACACTGGTTAGACAAAAATAAAGTCCCATCAATCCCAAGGTTGAAAAAATCATGAGGTTAGAGCTCACTAAACTCCTTGAATTTTAAATAATCTTTCTTATCAAACATTAAACATGAGTAGATAATATTTTTCCTATTATAAATAAGAGTGGGAAGTTAAGAATTTGTGTGGAATTTAGAGATCTTAATAGAGTGTCACTCAAAGATCATTATCCCCTACCTTCAATGGAGTATATGTTTCAAGTAGTTTTAGGTTCTCAACATTTCTCTCTTCTTGATGGATATTCAATTTATAATCATATCCTTGTGAATGATGATGATCATTATAGGACAACATTTACCACTGAATGGGGGATATTTTCTTATATAAATATGTCATTTGATTTGTCAAATGCTAGTGATACTTTTCAAAGAGCCATGGACATGGCCTTTAAAGGTTTGATTAATGAGATGTTGTTGGTTTATCTAGATGATATAACAATGTTTTCAAAGCATTCCAATGAACATATGCAAGTATTGAAACAAGTTCATAAAATATGTAAGAAATATGGAGTATCTCTTAATCTAAATAAATACTTCTTTGATGTCCATAAAGGTAAGCTCTTGGGACACATTGTTTCCAAAGTTTGTTTGGCTATTGATCTTGAAAGGATAGAGGTTATTCTTGGTATGTCATTACCCTTGCATAATAAATGGCTTAAAAGTTTCTCAGGCAAGATAAATTTTTTAAGGAGATTCATACCTAGGTTTGCATCTTTAATGAAACCCATCACATCCATGCTCAGAAATAATTAGGTCTTTTCTTGGACTAAAGAGGGTAAGAATAATTTTGAAGCCATAAAAAAGGTAATTTCATAAGCTCCTACTCTTGTGAATCCTAATTTTTCCAAAGAGTTCATGTTATATTCATTTTATAACTTTGACACTATCTAAACCATATTAATACAAAATCATGATGAGGGTGTGGAGTAGCTTATTGCATTCTTTAGTCAAGTTTTAAAAGATTATAAAGTTAATTATACCTTCGTAGAGAAACAAGTCCTCACTATTTTAAGAGGATTAAAGAAGTTCAGGAATTTGGTTTCAAATAATAAATTTCATGTTATGGTTTCTCATCTTAGTACCAAATATTTCCTCTTGAGAAAAGAACTTAGTGAGAAGAGTATAGGATGGATCACTAAGGTAATGGAATATGATATTGATATCAAAGTAATAAAGTTGGTAAGAGGGAAAGGTCTTTATGAACACCTAGTTTCATATTTTCAAGAGTCAAAAGAAGAGGTTCTAGTCAATCATGATTTCCCCCAACCAACTGGTTCCTTTAATATGCAGAGTTGGACACAAGATGTGATCAGATTTCTTCAAAATGATGAGTAATTTAATAATATGAGTAGATCGCAAAGGAGATATTTTAGATTGTAATATATTCCCTTTTGTCTTGTGAATGGTGTCTTTTTTAGAAGAGACATTAATGTTGTGATATTGAGATGCATTGATCATGATCACTATGGGGTGTTATTAGAGAATTTTCATGATGGGATGGAAGGAGGTCATTTCTCCCTAAGAACTATAGTTTCTAAGATCATGAGAGAAAGCTATTACTAGCCTAGAATTTTCAAATACTACCATGCTTGGATGATAGATTATGTATAATGTGCTTTATTTGTAGGAAAGAAGAAGATTGAATCTCTCCCTTTGAAGACTATCCAAGCTGATAAACCTTTCATGCAATGGGTTCTTGATTCCATTGATATGATAAACCCCTGATCAATTATTGTTCATAAATGGATACTCACAACAACTAATTATGTTACAAGATGGGTTGAGATAGTAGAATTGAAAAAAGCCAATGAGAATGTTATCTTAGAGTTTTATGATAATATCATAATAAGGTTTGGCACTCCTACCATTATTTTAGATAATGATCTTACTTTTATGGGTGCTAAGATAGCTGATAGGGTAAATAGTAATGGAATATTTTTGAGCACTTCATCCAACTATTACCCTCAAGGTAATCGGTTGGTTAAATCTACTAACAAGACCATGATCAAAATCATCAAGACAAACTTGGAACATAACCATATGGATTGGCACACCAAATTTAAGATAGCATTATAGGCTAATTGGATAAATCCTAAGAGGTCAATAGGGAATTCTCATTTTATGATCATCTATGGGAGAGAATCTAGGTTGTCTATTTCTCAAGATTTGTTTGCCTTAGAGTTAGAACACTAACTAGAGTTAGTTGAGAATACTATAATGAAAGTGATATTGATAAAATTAATGGATTTGCAAGAGATTAGAGATAAGGCTCATCAATCTTTAGAGCATCACCAAGTATTGATGAAGAAGCATTTTGACAAGAGGTGAATTCCTAGATCATTTCAAGAAGGTGACATAGTGTTGAAGTGGGATGAAAATAGAGAAAAACTAGGAAAACATACAAAATTTGAAACCCTATGGAGTGGACCCTATGTCTTCATCAAGTGTAAACAAAACAACTCTTTCTAGCTAGTAAGGATGAATGGAAAAGTGTTGTCTATCCCTATGATTGGGATGCATTTGGAACATTTCTATTGAGTGGTAAAGTTTTATCCTATAAATAGTAGATTATGTGTGTGTTTTGTTTTAGTTATGTGTGTAGTGTTCCCTAAGTGTTCTAGTTAAACATATGTTTTCTTATACTTTGTGTTTTGTCCATGTTGTTTTCTAGTGTTGTGTGTTGTCAAAGGAATTTGTGTGTCAATGTATTGTACATGTGAGTCCATATCCCAATGGATATGATTAGGCAACTGGTCATGGCATAGAAAGCATGCCACCCTTGGGAAATTACAAAAGATGTTAACCATTTTTATGATAGTCAAAATTTGTCAACTCCCCTATAGTCAAAAACTTATATGGGGGTCTGATATAATGTCATACAGTGTGTTTTAATTCATCTAATGTCATTTCATATGCTATTCTAATTTGGGTCATTACCTAGTTTATTTCATATCTTAAATGTCATTGTAGAGTCATGTATGGAAGTGGTATATCTTCATGGTGTTTAAATCATTTAAGGATTAATGAATAGGTTTACGTAGGCCTTATGATTTCATTCAATCTTCAAAGATCAAGCATATAATTTCTTACATGAGCTCTGTGGAAGCATACCATCACTAGGACGTCATCTACAAATGAATAGACTATCTCGTGCAATTTTTATCTTCACTAAGGAAGACCTTGAGATCTAGTTGAGTATACACAATTATATCTCTATATCCCATGAACATGCTCTACAAATTTCATGCCTGTGTGAGCCCTATAACTCAAGTTATGAAGACTAAAAGTTGGACCTTCAAAGTATAACATTCACACAAGCATCAATTTCAAGCTCTATAAAGTAGTCATTTATATTTAAAAGGCCCTTGAAGAGTTTTCCATTGATCAAGATTGATAGACCATAATTCAATATATGAAGATGATCTAATGGAGTGTGATGAAGTGAAATTGTCAAAAGGATCTCTGAGTGAGCGTGAAAGTGACAAGTGTCACATTCATGGAGCTTTTCAGCTAAAGACCCAATGAGCATAAGCCAGTTAGAGTTAATGATCAAGATTATCAGAAGATATAATGGCTCATGCTCAATCATGAAAAGGAGATCTAATGAATTAAATGGACTCAAATTCTATAAAGTGCTTGAGGTTTATTGACACAGTGGCAAGTTAAAGATCAAGCAAGCCAAAGAAGATTATGGGAGTGAAAGAGATCCAAAGATGAAAGAAGCAACTAAATTAGGTAAAAATGTCAAAGTTTAATCACCAAGTCAAATTAAAGAACATGTATCTCTGGAGATCCAATAACATGTAGGATATATGATATAAAAATCTAATGGCCTAAAAGAGGTCAAAAATTCAAGATCTGATAGTGAAGATTTGAAAAATCAATAAGAACACTGTGATTGGTCCAAGTTAACTTAGACGGATAAATGTCAAACCAAAGAGTAAGTTTTGATTAGAGAAAGTGAATATTATAGACATAACTTAGAAAATAATAAACAAAGTTGTAAGGGAATGCCACATGAGCAAATATGTAAGACCGAGGATCCTATAGTCAAGTAAGCTCTTTAAACTCATATGCCACCATGAAAGCTTAGTTGAGGTCTAAGATGAATAGTGACAACCAAATGTAAAGAGTGAAGTTTAAGAAATCAAAAAATGATTATAGATGGTGAATAGAGGTGTCTATAAGACAACTAGTAGTTAGGAGAGCATATTATAACTATCATAGCATGTTTCAACCCCCACGATTAGTGCTTATGTGTCACCTATCTTGATTTAGTTTCAAATAATCGAAGAATGATCCATGATGGAAATAGTTTCACAAAGGTTGGTACAAGAGTCATTACACCATTTTGGAAGGAATTCATCATGGTTAATGTGGGCATTTGGCTTGGAAGGCATTCTTTATCTATTTTACACTTAGTTACACCTATAATGTAACTATTTATCATGCTTGGACATGTGTTCTAGTGACCCTTGAACTTATTTATTTTCTCCTCTCTCAAAATTTCTATAAGTAGTAGTCATTTTATCTTTGTAACGGATACCACATCTATGTACAATGAATCCCTACTAGATTGATTTCATATTTTGCCTTTGAATATTAATGCAAGTTTGTTTTTGAGTTCTTGAACAATTGTCTAAGTGTGTAAGTGATCTATAGTGATAAGAAATGATAATATTTGATCCTTATTCCTTTTATCCTTTCATATTTGAGTATGATTTCATAGTCTAATAGGTCATATAGAGTGCATTCAAATGTGTCAAACTCTTTAAAGTGTATAATTTTCCTTAGAATGTGCAGCCTACCTTTTGGTTCTTTTTCCTTGTTTTGTTTCACATATCTCACCTCTATATTTTTAAAACACTCATGTTAGAACCTTTTAGGACTTTGAGACTAGTTTGTATGCCTTATTCCATAGTGCTTAGAATATGATAGTCTTATGGTAAAAATCTTGGTTTATCACGTCTATAGACTAGGTTTAATTCATGTTGTTTCTAACTCTTTCCTCTACAAGTAAATACTAGTTTAGGTGATAAACTTTGCAAAGATATATTCAAGGAGCTATCCCTTTAAATCTACACACTCATTTCCATAATAGGTACACCCAAATACCTAGATATGTTCCCATGTTGCTCAAATTTGTAAGAGGCTTGAACACCATCTTCTAGGGTGTAAAATTTGGTGATTGTTGATGCCTAAAGTTTGCACCTAAGGTTAGATAGAAATTCTATGGGAAGCTTTACAAGTGTGGGACCAAGTGCAGCCTATAAAGTGACCTCTAGGATTTTAGATGTTAACTCTTCATTCTATTTTTGGGGTGAAAAGGGATAGAAATAAAACATTAAACAACATAATAGAAAATCTAACAAAAGAAACACATTAAGACGTTTATGATTTTAACATGAACTTGCATAAAATGGTGTAAAATTTTAAAGACTGTAGACCGAAAAGGATCTTAAAAGAATGAACTAAGATCTATAGTACAAGTAAGGATTTACACTATATAAGTAGAAGAAAAGGGATAATAAATAGAGATAAGTTTTAATCCTAAATAACACATAACATCATGTCCTCTTCATTATGGATAGGGAATTGAATATAGAAGGTCATAGAAGGCATATGCAAAGCATCCACTAACATCCATGAGGCATACCGACTAAGGTTTTAGAACTAATAACTTTTTTTGTTGTTACTATTCCCTAGTCTATGTTGGCTATAGAGAGAAACTAAGAAATGTTGAGCCCCTAATGTTCGAAAAGAATCTCTAATATAAATTTGGAACAATCACTCAAAGATACAATAGTTGGAGACTCTAAACCTTGCCCATGATGTTATTGTAGCTAGAAATGATCTATAAATCATGAGTGAAGTTACTTCTAAAATATTGAAAATAACACAACTACCTCTTTTTATTATGGCCATCACGTTTAGGTGAAATGGAGTGGCTAACTATATGTCAACTTCTAGAGTTATCTAACAACTAACATCTTTCATGGATGATCATGGGGAAAACATGCATCAAATTGGTGATTATTTAGAGGGACTAAGGGTTTTATAGGCATGATTGAGTATATAAGTACCACATGGCATTAGTGAGATTGAATACTACATTAACTGCTCTAAAGGGGCCCCCTTTTGAGTTGCTAACTAATAGCACTATTTTGGGGCCTATCCCAAAATAAATAATTCTGAGTACTAGGGTGACACATGGTGAGTTGACATTCCTTGATGGATAAAGATTTCTTCAAGTTAGGTGAGGACCAAGCTACCATATGAAGACATCAAGAAGAGTTTGACACTTGATTAAATGATGAAAGGGGCCTAAAGAAGGAAAAGGGTTAGAAGGAGGAAGAGCCAATAGGAAATTAGAAATAAATTATTGTTGAGTGAGTTTGAATTTATAACTCAAACTACTCTATAAATTATCATTTGTAGATTTACAATCCACAGTTCCTAGTAGCTCATAAGGGAGTCTACCTATGGATGAAAGAACTTGAAAACTCTAGTGTCTAGACTAGTCGATGTAAAATCTTCAAAATAAGTGGGGGGGGGGAGATTGACACCAAATGTTTTTTCAAAGCCACCTACAAGGGTGCCCATTCTTCATCCTTTGGCTAGATCTTTTTATTAAGAGCTGTGAAGGCTCTATCCAAGTCAAAAATATCCTTAAAGGAGATGTTCACTAGGTTTTTAATCACTGACAACATCTAAAACTCTACCTAATAAAATGGGTAAAAAATCTTCTCTACTTCAAAAGCATTAGGCATTTGATCAAGGGCTAAAAACTTGGACTAGTCACTTTGATTCTACTTAAGCAGCACCTTGATTTAATCCTTTATGAGAACATTATTATTGACCAAGAAAGGAGAGGGGAGTCTTAACTATACCGATTTTTTTATGCATCCCTTCCTTTTTTGGACCACTTTTTCTAAGGCATTGACGAGTGCCTTAAATTTATTTTTTGTTTTATTATATCTTAGGAATTCATTCACCTTTTCCACTATCTAATTCTAGTCAACCATCCTTGCTATCTATAAAGCCTTAGAAGAGGCACTATAAAGCTTTTGGATTAGGATTTGTGAGTTGGGGACCTTGGGGTGACAAAGGAGATCACTTGATTAACAAATAAACTCACTTGGGTAGTCAGCTTCTATGCATTAGTGATGAAGACAAGCATCACTTTCAAGCTTATAGTCATGACTTTGATTCATTCCCAATAAGACCTATACAATTATTGGATCAAGGGAAGGATCTTTGTACCTTGAGGATAAGTGGTGAGGCCATTTTTTCATTTCTTGATATCTTGGTCCTTAACTGAGGAGTATTTCTATGTTGAGTTCTATAGTAGTTAGATATCCCAATCTACATCAGAGAGTTTCTAGTAAACTATAGACAACTCTACCTTTACCTCTTATAGTCTAGTCTCAATGGCTACTTCTTTCTTAGCTTCAACTTGGAAAATTTCCATCATGATGTAACTTTTGAGGTTAGTATCTTTATCTTTAGCCTCAACATTGAGGTGTTCAATAATGGCCTTGACCTTGATGAGTTCTTGTTAGGATTTATCTAATTAATGGGCTACCATGACATAGTTTATGGTTATTAACTTTTATGCTTCTTCCATAAGATTGACCCTATTAGCGGGTTGGGCCTATCTAAGGTTAAGCCCAAAATCTAAGATAGTGTAATCCCTCAATTACATTTGTTCTTGGGGCTTAATTACCTAAGGGGTCAAATAGGAGACCAAAAAGGACTTCTATTGAGGGTTATAAAATGACCTCATGTGGGGTTGAGCATCATTTTGGCTCATTTTCCCCTCTTCCTTTCCATCTAAGACACATGGGTTACTTTTTTGGATCTATTTATTGTTGTAATTGATCTTGAAATTGAATAATTTCATCCATGAAAGGGGTTCCTTAAGGTAAGACAAATGGTATGGCTAGCTATTTTTGTGAAGAAATGGATCCTACTCCTATGGGAGCAATTGAATACATTGTGAGGGATGAAGGTGAAAATGGTGGGAGCCCACATGGTAGGGAGAATGGTGATTATGCCATGAATGAAGATGTGGTGGATGAAAATGGTGGAGGATTGAATAATGTCATGAGATAAGAGATGGGAATGGTGGAATATAATACATTAGTTTTGATAGTGAGTTGAGTGGGCAAGGAGAAGGTAGGGGTTGATGAAGTATCAGGTTGGGTAGTGGAAATTATTGTAACCTATAGTGGGGCTATTAAGGCTGAAAAATATGTGATGGGAGGAACCAAAAAACTTGGTTGGGTGGTAGCTATCACTGTAAATTGTGATAGAGCTATGGAGGGGGTTCTGGAAGTGGTGAAGGAGGTGGAGATAGAAAAGAGAGGACCGTCAAGTTATGCATTCTTCTATGGGGGAACCATTGGTGGGTTGGAAATCATGGCCTTAGTCTTCTTTTTCTAAGATGACCTAGTTGTGAGGTGACCAAGGGGAACTTGTTATTGAAAGGCTGTAGCATAAGGGGATAAGGGTGATAGTCATGTTGGTAGAAGATAGGCCATCATAGCCTCTACTACTTTTCTTGGAGAAGTGTCCCTTATCTCCTCTTTTGGGTATCTTCTCCCTTACTATCTCCAAACACCTTAATTTATGGTGTGGATTCTCCTTCCATAATATATTAATTTTCTTTCAAGTGGGCCTTATCTCATATTTCTTTAAATATCTCATTTGGGGCATCTTCATTCAAAGTAGCATGTACTTTTTTAGACTCATATCTATATTTTAGGAAGGAAGCTTTCTTCTCTTCACTCTAGCCTAAGGCATTTAGCCACTACTTCATTTCCCTTGATATCTTCTTCATAGGGTGAAAATCTTGGACGTTATCATAAAAAGACTCCCATGGTTTTAGGGTATCCTTAGAGATCAGGGTCAGGTCCATGTAATTTTAAGGGAGGTCTTCTATGGGTGACCTCCTTTGATCTAGGTATGGCGAAGCCTAATTCCCAAGTGTACTGGTGGTCTTCAATCCCTCTATATATCACATTGGGTTAGAATCCCAGTAGTCATCTATTACATCCAACCTAGCTTTTCCAACTTAATTAGCTATGAAGAGATGTTCCTAGTGCCTTTTTACATCATGATGCAATTCCTTGAAAAAGGAATGTCACATAGCCCCTTTTTATTTTTCTTTACCTCATAGGTGGAGGCCATGTTATCAAGTTATCATGCCAAATTAAGGGTTGAGATCCTATTAATCAAGATAAAAGGGAGTCAAAAAGGATCTTTCATGAGACCATGTGTTCAAATGAATGAGAAGTGGTCATCCTAGAACTAATCAATCGAGATGTTGATACCCTTGATCCATGTTTGTTGTTCATTTCTAATTCAAGGAATGACATCTTACCTACTAAGATCCATGAGAATTGGAGCCATAAACCTCTTTAAGAACTCATAGTAGTCTGTTATGATTGATAGGGTGTGGGCCTGGATAGTGATGGGGGCCTTGATGTTGGGTAAAACATCCATGTCTATGGTATTAAATTGGATATATTTGGATTTTTGGTACAATATCAAGTGCATGAGGTAATACGAATACTATAAAGTACCTATTATCAATAATTTTTTTAGTTCCTCTCTCATAGCGGAGGTAATTGCTTTGGTGAAGTCCATCTTGAATTCTTCCATATTCTCTACCATTTCAATGATAAAAATTTAACCTAACTATAATTCTTTGATGTTGGCATCAACATCCGTGCCCAAGATGAATTCTAACATGAACAAGGTAACTTTTACATATTGTGTGGGGATATCCAATATGTGTAGGGGCATAAGAGGTAGTTTTATGATTTTATGGTTGAGATGGGATCTGAGGAAATATGCTTTATCCTCCAATTGAGATTCCCAAATTATCTAGAGTTTTTAAATGCTATAGAAAATATCATTGAGATCATGCAGGAGTTAGAGAATTGATTTGATATTATCTACAACAATTCTGATAATAAGGTGGGTACCTTATATGATTAATGGTTTAAGCACTATACTTTTCAGCACAAATGGTGACAATATTAGGGTAAGGGTTCACACAGGGCACCATGTGTTGTGATAGGATGTAGTCTTATATTTTTTACCTGAAGGAGGTATACTCCTTCTTACTAACCTTATTGATACTTTAGGCATAAGTACCCTCCCTCAGATTTTTAGGATTATGGGCCAACTCTAGATCAAAAATCTCATCCATTAAGTCAATCACCAAATCCTTATCTTCACAGGGTCCCATTATGAATGGTAGGGTGTTGGGGACCTTCTTTTTTACTTGGGTAGGGGCTAAAGTGTAGGAATTACTCACGGTGCCTATGGAAGGAGAGGTTATATCACTACTAGAATCATGATCTCTCTACTTTGATGGGTGTCTCCCACTTCTTGAGGAGGTCGTAGAATCTTCCATTATCCAAGAAGATGAGGATTGACTCACAAAATAATCTATACCTTTTCTAATAGGATTGGGTTGACATTCTTATTGGTTCTCTTCAATTTTTAGGCTTTCTCTTATGCTTGCTTTATTTTTTTGATACTCTCTTGGAAATACAAAATGTCAAATGTTTTCCTTTGGGTAAGAAGTGGTGGATTTAATGCATCAATGTGACTAGGTGGCTCATCATGGATAATTTATAAATGAGCACTTTCATAAAAGAAGAGAGTAATATGCATGTTTGAAGTGCCACCTTTCAATATATTTGTAGTGATTATTATAGGGAAATGTACATAATGGATTGCCTTGACATTAATGATAGGGGAAGTGGATAGATAAAAATCTTTGAAAGAATGTTTTGAACATGTAGAGAGATTCAGATGAAAACATGTGGCTATCCCACTAGTTATTTGTGTCAATGGCACCTACTCAGAAAAGAAACAACAAAGAAAGGAAAATAAGGGGGAAAACAACAATGAGGAAAGGAAACACAATAAAGGGAAAAGAAAACTATCTATTATGTATAAGGTATGTTAGGAAGTCAAATGAAATGCTTCAATTTGATATCATTTATGGGGATCTCTAAGGCATTACCCTCTAAATCTTCTAGTCCAAAAGAATTTACCTATCGATAACTGATGATGTGAAAGGGTCCTCTCCATAGAGAATTCAATTTCACATGCTGACCTAGTTTTGTGGTCTTCTAGTCATATTTGAGGACTAGGTCCCTAAATTGAGCCCTAAGTCCAATGAATTATTATTGAACCACCATTTTATTTCTTGTTGTCAGAAAATCTTTGCATCACTTACCAATTCCCTTGATTCTTGAAGCTTGAGTAATTCGATAAGACAAACCTCCATTGCTCCATTTTATTTAATATTGATGGCCTTTAAGAGATATTACACTAGAAATTTTCAAGACACTGACATCACCACTTCTTTCTCATATACAAGCTCATATGGCAACATTTTCAAGATTTGCTTGGGAGTGATGTGATCGACCCATAGAGTTATCCTTATATGTAGGTGCTAGTCTCTTTTCTTATCATCACCCATTCTCTTGATTAATAGAATCAAGTTTTTATTCATGGACTCTACCAATTCATTCCCTTGTAGGTAGCAATTAGATGAAGTCTTTAGGAAAATTCCATTCTAGAGTGAAAATATAGAAATTTTATCCCCAAGTAAGGCTTTTATGTTGTCTAAAATGATCATTTTTAGTGAACCAAATCTATCCTTGAGATCCTCATAGAAGTTAAGGATTACATTATAAGTTACCTCTTTTAGAGGGATTACTTTTGTCTACCTAGTGAAGTAATTAGTCGTTGTTAGTATCTAATTATGACCCATGCTAGAGATAGAGTTGATCATTTTGATGAAGTTCAGACCCCATTGTGCAAAGGGTTCATCACTCACAATTGGATTGAGAGGCATGGCCAAAATTTTCCTCTTTCCCATGAAGAATTGGTAGTTATAACATCTTTGACTACCTAATGATAGTTTATGAACATGGTTAGCTAGTATTATCCAATTTTCATAATCTTAGTTATAATAGTCTTGGTTGATAAATAACTACCTAGAGGAGTAGAATGCATATCTTGTAGAATCATTTCTACTTGGGGCTTGTCAACACACTTGAGAATATCTTCATCTAAATTCCTTTTGAATAAGACTCCCTAGACCAATGAATAGTTAAATGCTTGTAACCTATAAAAACATTTTTATGAGTGGGGAGATGATTGAGATACCTACTGGTTTACATGAAGTGAATGCATTGAATTGCCTAGGATTTTTTAGCTTTGAATTGGTTTATTAAGGCTAACTCAAGCATGTCTTATTTTTTAACTAAGAGATATGTGCACTAGGCCAGGTATTCACAAATTCCTTTTCCTCTAATTACCTTTGTTGGCTTGACTATGATGTCATATTATAAGATCTTGGTGATCTAATTGGCCCTCTTTTCTATGATTTCACCTTCCATTATATACTGACTCATGCTAGGGTATGTAATGTATACCATTATCTTGCTACCCACCATAAGGTGCTTAAACTTATTAAGCCCTTTGACAATAATAAAGGCTTGCTTTTTTAAAAGTTTCACTTGAATTCATGCCCATGAAAAGTAATAGAAATGAATGTGATTAGGCTTTCTTCTCTACCATCCTCTTCCTTTTGAGTCATAACTATCACAAGGATATGCTCACTTCCATATACATACATAATGAAATCTTTGGGAAAGTTAAGGTTAACAAGAACTAGTGTAGTGGATAACATGCCTTTTATCTTTTTGAATGTTTTTTTACCTTCAAAAATCCATTCGAAATCTTGGTTCTTCCACAACATTAACGTGCTTGGTCTGACCAATCTCATGAAGTTTGATACAAACCTGTTGATAAAATCAATCTTTCCAAGGAAAGATTAGACTCCCTTTTTAATAATTGGTAAGGCAAAGTATCTTATGGCTGTTATGCTCTCTAGATCAATGGAAATCTCATCTTTGGACACTACGTATCTGAGCAACTTACCTTGAAGGACTCCAAAGATGCATTTTTCGGGTTTAAAGACACTTTAATTCTTAACACCTCTAGAAGACTTTTTCTAAGTGATCAAAGTGGTCTTCTTTCTTTTTTGAAAACATGGTGAGATTCTATAGATAGATGAGGATGGTCTCATTGATTAAGCCTTTGAATGATACATCCTTCACTTATTGTAAATTTTCCCTAGCATTGGAGAGGCCAAAAGGCATCTTTGCATACGTGAAGGTTCCCCACTTCATGGTGAAGGTGGTTTTGTTTTGATCACCTTAATTTACACACACTTGATTTTACCTAGAGAATCCATCTAAGAGGGAAAAAATCTCTACATCTACTACCATCTAGAGGATCTATTCCATGCAAAGGATATGGTAATGATCTTTTAAGGAAGCCTTGTTTAGGTCTTAAAAATATACACAGTTATATTTCTAAACTTTCTTTCCACACAAGGAATTCATTGGATACCCATGTAAAATGATTAATTAGATAATTAATATTAAACTAATTAGCTTTCTAAGATCTTGGGGCTTTAGGGATTTGATCTTTAGATTCACTAGCCATTGTTTATATCAGACTGGTTTGACTCCCTTGGCCAGATCAATGCTATGTTGAATGACTTATTGGTTATATCCTTTCAGGTCATCATAAGTCCAAGTGATGAAACCCTTATAACTATCATAAAAAGAGATCAATCAATCTTTATCCCTATAAGAAACTTCTCTTCTGACCTTTAATTTTCTTCTAGCTTCAATGTCAAATTCATATTAATCTTCCCTACTTGTGACAAACTTTTGTTTGTCATTCCTCACATCATTAGAGTTGAAGAGGTTTTTTAAAGTGATGAGTCCCTTTGGTATATTGTTGGTCTTTAGCTACATGATCTATTTTTTTTATGCCTCCTTGATCTTTAGTTGTAGTTGTTCTACAAATTTGTAAGATTGTTGAAGGAACATGATGATTTGAGCATCATTCTAAAAAACCTTCCAATTTTGGTCATTATTTGGGATGGTAGGCTTGGTGATGATTACTATTTATTTGTTGGTGAATATGTCCATTATGGGGTTGAGTTAGGATCCTACCATTGTCATTCTATTATCTTTTGCATTTGACACCCTTAGGATGATCTGAATATTAAAGGCCTTGAAGGACTCAATTAAGTCCCATATGCAGTGGTAGTAAGACCTCATACATACATTTTTTACTATATATGTCCCTCTTAATTTTATTATAACCAACTCAAGTCACCAAAACCTTCATTTTCTTGATACCCTTATGCTTAGTGAGGTCAAGGCCATGGACCAAAGCTTCATATTTTGATTCATTATTGGTGTAAACAAATAAAAAATGGAAAGAAATGAGAATCTCTTCCCTAGAAGGGGATGTTAATTAGATATTGGATCCAAAAACAATCTTACATTTTGTACCATCACAATGTAGAGTCCAAATCTCAGACTCATCCTCCTCCCTTTTTATCTGGTCTATTCACTCCTTTATGACTTTGGAAAGGACCTAGTATTCATTATGGATGACATAGGTCCCAAGAATGGTGGCAAAATTTTTTGTAAATGGGTCATTCTTGATGAAATCATTAATGAGGTCCCTTTCTTATAAAATTTTGTCATCTTCCACCTTGTCTTCTTCAAGCATCTCTACATAGTGTGTCTTCATCCTTGAGAAAGAGGTGTGTGTCACCTCAAAGTTTACTATTAATTCATCCATGATGTGATCAAGATGGAAAGGCTTAGATAAAACCTTTATATTTGAACCATATATAGTACTTAGGATTAGATGGGACTAGTCTAGTGATAGATATCTACTAATCTTTATGGTGAAATATCTTGATATACATAGCTCAAAGATAGGTGGGATGTCTATTACCATAATGTGTTATGGTATAGTGATGTTTTAACATGAGAAGAAGATCTCTGATGATTCCTAAGGTTTGAACCCTTTTCTCATCTAGCTACATCACCCCCTTATTCAATGGCTTGTATTTTAAGTGTAGTGCATTGGTTATTTATTTAGGCATCATCATAATACTCATGCCTGAGTCAAACATGGAGTTTTTTAAGAACTTCTTACCTAAAATTAAAGTTAGATAGAATAGGGAAGTTTTTTATTTTCTTAAACCTTCCTTGGTATTGATAAATGTGGAGGATATCTAAGGTTGTTTTCTCATGCTATTTCTCTTCCCCTTCTCGTTCACCTCCTTTATGGGTGACTTATTTTTTATGGGATCCTCCTTTTCTTCTAAGGCTTTCTTTAGTAGGGACTTATACTCATGGAAGGATAGGACATACCAAAGGGAAACATTATCTGATGCTTTATTTAGCAACTCTACCATGTTATATGAATTTGTGGTTGGGGTGTCAAAATCCTTCAAATTATTTTACACCACTTCACTATGCCTCTGATGAACTATGGGTGGAGGTCAGGTGCCAAAATATTTTCAAAGGTTACTATAGATCTTTTGGAGGTTTTGGGGCTCTCATCCAACCTCTTCTTTGACCATGTGAAGTGGTCATACTATACTTGTGAGGGCCTATACATGAGAACCCTATTTTCAAAGATCTTGTCTTCATCTTATACCTAAGAGAATAGTGCATGTTATGAAACTATTTATCCCTCTTTCTCAAGGGACATAACTTGAATTTATGCCATTAGGATAGAATTTTCAATGATTAAGGATTTATGTGCATACCGTGAATATGAAGGATTACCTCACTATTTATATTCAATGATCTTTTATTATAAGTTGCCTGATGGACAATTTTGGGGCCCATGAGGTTCATTATAATGGAAATAACATCAACTAGAGTCATTGGCCAAGTTATTTTGGCTAGCCACTTGTTATTTATTTATGCTTAGTGTGACAACATACAATAGATCCAAGACTATGACCATTTGATTGGTAGGCTATCTTGTGGTTCATTACTTGATGGTTTCTTGATTTATTGTTTGGCCCTTGGTAGTTCAGCCTCTACCTCTCCTAGTACTACTTTTGGTAATACAAAGGTCTCCTCTCTTGGTAGTTATTATAAGAGGGATTTATAAGAGTGGCTTCTTTCATTTTGAGATTTATGATATCATTAGAGAAGTTCCTCAAAAAAAAATTCATGTCATTTATCTTAGCAATGAGTGAGGATATGGTAGGTGCACTCACCTGAGTGGGTGAGTATACATACATGGAAGGAGGTGGGGCTTCTAAAGTTCTTAGATTTTCTTCTTATAAAAGCAATGATATATCAAGGAACATTAGAACTAGTGACCAAGAAATAATCCTTCCTAAATCAATCAATTTATTTGTTACCCTTATCATGATTTTATATGCATCTAGTAGTGTCTAACCCCCTATGACTAGATCATGACTAAAATATCTAAATTGAGGGCCTTTAGATAAAATATAATGGCCACACCTAAAGGTGGATGATCCACCTATGAAATTCTTTGCTATGTATTTTCAAACTTGGTATTGAATTCAACCATGGTTTCTTGCAGACCCCTTTTAATGGTTATCAATTATTGTAAGAGGGAAAATCAATCTATCTTCTCATTAAATCACTCAAATAATTTATCACCTAGGTCATCCTAGGTGGTGATGGAGTTGTACAGGAATGATATATACTAGTCTAGGGCTCATCCTTTAAAAGATTCCAAGAGTAGCCTTAGGGCTACATTTTGGTTATTGACATAGTAGATGGTACACACATTAGCCATGTCTTGGATTTTTTGGCTACTATCTTGAAATATTATACTAAGAATTTAAGGAACACCTTTAGAGAATTTGAAGGTATGGGGTTCCATTGGGTTGGGGGTGTCATCAGGATCAGAGGGATACCACTATCCCATGACAAAAAATTCCTTGGTGTAGAATACTGTGATGTCCCTTACTTAGGGGCTCTTTTTTTCTCCTACAAAAGCTCTGGTATATAGCAATAAAAGCTCTGAACAACTATAATATCCTCTTCAAATAGGGAATATATAAACTCATAAAGCTCTGATCACAGATTCAAACTTGCAGAATAGATTCAAATAAGCATAAACAAATCACAGTATAATCTCTCAATAGCAAATCAAGATCTCATTACTTGTTCTTCTGTACGATTACACAATTGAGTCTCTGTTATACAAAAAAAGAATATTAAAATCTGGTCTTAAAACCTTGGCTTTTGCTAATCTAGCAATGAAAACTGGATCTGGAAGGGTCTCGGCCTTTCTGTGTCGACACACAGGCACCGTCGTCGGTCGATATCTCACCGACGTCGGTCTCTGTCAGTCGGCTTTCTGCCGACGTCGGTCTTCAGTCGACCGATGTCAGTCACTGTAGCCCTTTCTCTACAGAGGTCGGTGCCTGATGTGGATCTGTACGGACCTATATGGACTTGGTACAGCCGCCAACCTATCTCTTCTTAATCCCTGATAGCTGAACAGCCTGATCTCACGAATATAGATTCTAACACAAGATCTATCTCTGTATAACTTATTGGATCAAAACTAAATAAAGAAATTACCTAGAAAGCTCTGTGATAAAATTCTGTGTGAAGTTATCTCTCAACCTTGGAATTCTGTGATAACTTCTGGATGAAGCTATCTCTCAGATCTGTATCTCTGTGATAACTTCTGGATGAAGCTATCTCTCAATTTGGCAATAAATCAGCTGATATCTCACAGCCTCTAAATCACACACAATGAAGAGGGAACATTCTCCACTGCAATAGAACCCTGGAACCCTTGGCTCAGTCTTCATAGAAGAATTTCTTCAAAATCAATATCAATAATCTATGCATAATGAACAATGGCCTCCATGAGAAACCCTTATACCCTCAAAAAGATATGCTTGCCCTAATTAGGGTTTCTTAAATTCGAATTAGGGTTTTTTATTAAAAATAGGCTAAATATTTAATATTTGATTAAATCAATCAAATATTAATATCTCCCTCAATACATGTCGGATCCTCGAACCGATCGAAGCAGGTGAATTAAGGAGTGATTCTGCACATGACCATACCAAAATAAAGGCGCTCTGCTGCATATCAAATATCCCTAAAAAGTAGGAGCTCATGCTAATTATGTCTAAAAGAGCCCGAATGAAAACCAAATGTAGAAATCCTATGAATCAAAGTCAAGCCAAGCTCCATTATGACCCTCTATCCATCATATTAGCCTACGAAGGTCGCATAATAGGCTAATCATCAAGACTGTCAATGTCCAGGAAAAAGGGGACATGACAATCCGCCCCTCCAGAAATTGCTTGTCCCCAAGCAATCTCGAAACAATGAACTACTCGATCCACCTGGATCCCAAGGAAAAAGTTGTGTAACATCCATCATGTCACCAATCAACCCATGTGAATAAACCATCAACATCAACAGCATCAACAGTATCAAAATCAGCAACTGAAAAACTGCACTCGATACCCAAACAACTATCTGAAGATCAACTGTAGGTGTCGGTAGAAGAAACCACTTTGAGGGACTCAAGCCAACTAAAAAATCAACCCTGTCAAAATTGAAGTCCCTATCTAACTGATACTCACACCCAACTGGACCGTGTATATGACAATCATTGGTCCCTGAGTCACTGACACCAAAACTAATCTCTAAATGCAAAGAAAAATAAGGAGCATACCTCATCGTATGATGCTGGTAAGAACCCCCAAACTCTGCTACTGGCTCACTATTGCCAAACTGGGACTCAATGGATGGCTCCAATTTTGGCTCAACAAACATCACCTCAACATCCCTGTAAGGTAACATAGTAGAAAGGGTTTGTAAAATCTCCTCACCCAATCTGCTAATAGCACTAGAACCTCGGACAAGAACACCTTCTGTCATCTTATGTGAGTCCAGATGAACACCTGCACTATCCAGCAAATACTCCATGAATGGTTTAGTGCAGTAAAAATTATATGTGGAAGCATCAACATACTCCCCCACACACCCCAACTGATCTCTCTGTAAAGGTGGCACAACCAACTGTACCACACTATCATCCATGTGAGAATAATCAATCTAGAGACTCGACTCCACTAGTATCTTAAGCTCATCAAAATCAGGTACTCCCAAGTCTTGAATATATGTGTTAGCCTCAACAACATGCTCCTCATCAGCAGCTACAAAAACATACTCATCACCAATACTCAATGTACTAACCTCTAAGTATACCTCCACACTCTGAATGCAAGCATCAGGCTCATCCTCACTGTCTAACACCTGTATTAAACTCACCTAAAGACAAAGCTCATCCACAACATCCTCAACTACCCCTACCTGTGAAGATAATGCAGATAAATCATTACCTAAAGATGTGTTAATATCTCCCTGTACTGGATCAGCATAACTGTCAAACTCATCATGCAAGTGGCTGCATGTCATAGGGAAAGCACTACGATCCTTAGGCCTATTAATTAAAATCTTTAACCACATACAAGCTCTAGGTGAGACATTTTTCCCTTTTGTCCAGACATACCATAAATCTTCTGCCAAAAGTTTAGAGATTTTATCCTCCTCCTCAAACAAGATTGTGAACATGATAGAGTGCATGGATGCTAATACATCACTGGAATGAAACTCATCTAAAATAGTCCAAAATATTTTAAACATTGTGCAAATGCCACCAATACATCCTACTAACATCATAATGTTTTCAAATCCATACCTTGCAAAAGTGTCAAGTAATCTCACCCTCTTTGAGAAATGAGAGTCTCTAATGTCATCCAACTTTTCGAAGCTTTTCACCATGGCATGAAGTACCTCTCTCATAATCTGATCATCATAAAAATTAAAGCCAGCTATTATTCTCATGATTTCACTAATACAAGAGAGAGTTGCAAGTCTTACCACCTCATCATGATGTCTCAATAATCGGTGCTTCACCAAAGAATCAAACGCTAGAGATAACATTGTTTGTATCTCATAAGAATTTGACTGCTCAACCTTGCTTAAATAAATTTCTAACTCCTCCATAGTTTGTAGAAGGTCATCTGCTTATTGTAATGGATTTTCTAACTTCTCCTTTGCATTGTGCACTCTTTCTTCCAAATCTTTGACACCTGTTAGCGCCATGCTGATACCCAAACTACCCAACAGGATGGCAAGACATTAGCTCTGATACCACTTTGATGTCCCTTACTTAGGGGCTCTTTTTTCTCCTATAAAAGATCTGGTATATAGCAATAAAAGCTCTAAACAACTGTAATATCCTCTTCAAATAGGGAATATATAAACTCATAAAGCTCTGATCACAGATACAAACTTGCAGAATAGATTCAAATAAGCATAAACAAATCACAGTATAATCTCTCAATAGCAAATCAAGATCTCATTACTTGTTCTTCTGGACGATTACACAATTGAGTCTTTGTTATACAAATAAAGAATATTAAAATCTGGTCTTAAAACCCTGGCTTTTGCTAATCTGGCAATGAAAACTAGATCTGGAAGGGTCTCAGCCTTTCTGTGTCGACACACAGGTGCCGTCGTCGGTCGATATCTCACCGACGTCGGTCTATGTCGGTCAGCTTTCTGCTAACGTCGGTCTTCAGTCGACCGATGTCGGTCACTTTAGCCCTTTCTCTGTCGAGGTCGGTGCATGATGCGGATCTGTACGGACCTGTACGGACTTGGTACGGCCGCCAACCTGTCTCTTCTTAACCCCTGATAGCTGAACAGCCTGATCTCACGAATATAGATTCTAACACAAGATCTATCTCTGTATAACTTATTGGATCAAAACTAAATAAAGAAATTACCTGGAAAGCTCTGTGATAAACTTCTGTGTGAAGTTATCTCTCAACCCTGGAATTCTGTGATAACTTCTAGATGAAGCTATCTCTCAGATCTATATCTCTGTGATAACTTCTGGATGAAGCTATCTCTCAATTTGGCAATAAATCAGCTGATATCTCACAGCCTCTAAATCACACACAATGAAGAGGGAACGTTCTCCACTGCAATAGAATCCTGGAACCCTTGGCTCAGTCTTCACAGAAGAATTTCTTCAAAATCAATATCAATAATCTATGCATAATGAACAATGGCCTCCATGAGAAACCCTTATACCCTCAAAAATATATGCTTGCCCTAATTAGGGTTTCTTAAATTCGAATTAGGGTTTCTAATTAAAAATAGGCTAAATATTTAATATTTGATTAAATCAATCAAATATTAATATCTCCCTCAATACATGTCGGATCCTCAAACCGATCAAAGCAGGTGAATCAGGGAGTGATTCTGCACATGACCATACCAAAATAAAGGCGCTCCGCTGCATATCAAATATCCCTAAAAAGTAGGAGCTCATGCTAATTGTGTCCGAAAGAGCCCGAATGAAAACCAAATGTAGAAATCCTGTGAATCAAAGTCAAGCCAAGCTCCATTATGACCCTCTATCCATCATATTATCTTACGAAGGTCACATAATAGGCTAATCGTCAAGACTTTCAATGTCCAGGAAAAAGGGGACATGACAAATACACCATTTATTTTTATTGATGTAATTGTTATTGTGTAGTGTTATGCCCTTGAGCTCTTTGGTGAGTAGGGATCCCCAAAGGTGGTATAAGTATATGTGGATTGATCATAATATATGACCTTTTTATGGGCCTATGGCTCATAAAACTCAAGCTTATATTATAGGAAACTAGTAGATCTGTCTTAGTAGGTGTACTAAAAATGAAAACCTAGTGATGCCTAAATTTTGCACCTCAGGTTAGACAAAAATTCTATGGGAAGATTTACATGTTTGGGACCAAGTGTAGCTTGTAAAGTGACTTCAAAGATTTTAGAAGCCAAATCTTCATTCTATTTTAAGTTGAAAATGGATAGAAAGAAAACTTTAAATAACATAAGATCAGATCTAACTATGGCAATGTATCGAGAGGTTTAGGATTTTAACATGAACTTACATAAAATGGTGTAAAACTTTAAAGACCATAGACTAAAAAATAGCTTAAAAAAATAATTAATATTTATAGTAAAAATAAGTATTTACACTATAAAAGCAGAAGAAAAGGGATAATAAATAGAGAGAAGCTTTAATTTTAAATAACACATAACATCACATCCTCCTCATTACGGATAGGGATCTGAATATAGAAGGTTGTAGATTGCACATACAAAGCATCCAATAACTTTTTTGAGGTGAACCTACTAAGGTTTTAGAGCTAAGAACTTTTTTTTGTTGTTATTATTCCCTAATCTACGTTGGCTATAGAAAGAAATAATAGTACTAAAAAACAAAATTTCTAGCCCTTGTTGTTGGGGAAGAACCTCCAATATAAAAGTGGAACAATCACTTGAAGATATGACAACTAGATATTCCACCCCTCATCCATGATTTTTTTGTATCTAAAAATTATTTTGGACTCATGAGTGTAGTTACTTCCAAAATCCTAGAAATAAGACAACTACCACTTTCTATTATGGCCACCATGCTTAGGAGAAGTGGAGTGGTTAACTACATGTTAGCTTTTGGATTTATTTTCCAATTGACATATTGTATGGATGAGAATTGGGATAACATATATGATATCGATGCTTATTCAAAGGGACTAAGGGCCTAACAAGCATGATTGAACATATGAGTGCCACATGGCATCATCAAGATTGAATATTACATTAACTACTCTGAAGGGGCCCCCTTTTGAGTTGTCAACCAATAGCACTATTTTGAATCCTATCCAAAAATAAATCATTATGAGGAGCATCAAGGTGAAACATGGTGAGTTGGTGCTCCTCCTTAATGGGATAATATTTATTTAAGTTAGGTGAGCATTGGGACACCATATGGAGACAATAGGAAGAAGCTAACACTTTAGAAAAATGAGGAAAGGGCATTGAAGAAGAAAAAGGGATAAAAGGGGGAAGATCCAAGAGGCACTTATGAATTTATTTCTATTGAGTGAGTCTAAAGTCATAACTCAAACTGCTCCAAAAATTATCAATTATGGATTTACGATCCACAGTGACAACAATTCCATGCACATATTATTCAGTTTTCTTATCATTTTGAGGTGAGATAACTATTTTATCTTATTCATACCTCACATAAAGGAGGGGGGTATCACTCTAATAATGTCATATAATATTTTATCTACATTCAACATAATTTTCACATTTAGTCGAGGCATGCTTTAGAAGCATTTTCTCCTCACTTATTCAATATTTGGTACTTATATCAATTTTTCAGATTGAGTTAGGGAATGTCATATAGGCATGGATTAAACACATTCATAATTTTTGTATTCAGTGGTGGAATGTCATATAGGCATGGTCTAAACACATTCAGAGTTTTTATATTCATTGGGGGCATGCTTTGGAATCATGTTCTCCATAATTATTTAGTATTTAACATTTCTAGATTCAGTGGGGACATGTTTTGAAAACATGTTATCCACACATAAATAGTTTTTGAACTAGGAAAAACACATAGTTATATAATGAAGATTCATAGTTGTGGCACATTTCTATGCATTGGTACCATTATTATACATAGTTTTAGCCTGAAACATATCCAACGTTCATATCATGTATATTGGGCACATAATATTGAAAAATACAAATCTATTTTAGATTTAAAAACACTCTAAGGTACTATCATCACCCACCATGATGTAATTTTATGAACAATGTTGAGCCAATCTACTGTAGTAGTTGGTTCACTTTTGGTATGGTTCAGGTGACTAAATCACTCAATATTGAGAATTTTTTAGGTTGGACTTGATTTAATCATCTAGCCTTACCAATTTTATAGTATGAGTTAACTTGGTTCTCTCATTCTCATTAGGTTATAAGATTGATTGGGTTGTATGGTTGGGATAATCTCAATTATCAAGTGGAAATTCATCCTTTCTCTAAGGCTGGGGGTATGTGCCTTCCAATATCTATCTATCTATCTCCTTAGATATATTTATATAAATTTAAATTTGCTCACTTCATTGAAATCACTAATATCACTATTAGTTTACACTAATTCCATTTATCTAATTTATCCCTTTCTTAATCATTTATCTAATATCCCCCTTCATTATCCTTCATATACTAAAATTACTCCTACCCCACCTCTTCATTAATTTTCTTAAATCCCCATTATCCCATCATAATCTCACTTATCTATTATTTGGTAATTTTAAATTCCCATGACCTACCTACCCATGTACTAAGTCTATTCCTAGGACCTCCTACACCCCTAGTCCCTAATCACCTACCTAATCATTTTATAATCCCTTACCTAATATTAATTTACCCCTAAGATGATTCTATAATTCTATAATTCTAGAATCCTCCCTATTCTCACCCTTCCTCTCTAGAAGCCTCTAAATCTAGAGGCTTCTAAGGAATTTTAAATTCCTTTTAATTCTCCACCTTAGATCTCCATGATCCAACTTTAAATTTCAATCATTGAATTATCCCTCAGTTTAAACAGTCCATCCCTCCATGGAAACTAAACAATATATCCATGAATAACTTATGAATCTATGAAATATAATTCTAAATAAAGTCTTCATGTCAATTTAATCCTTTAATCATAAGCATCCATCCAACATTTGTGACTAGGAAATCACCATGTCTAAATTCTAAGTCTAAGGTAGTCAATCCAATCTTCTTGTTTTCATATTCCATTTAATCATGATTTAGAGAATTTATCTTTAGGATTATAATGTTTATTTCAATTTTGAATTCATCTATTGCATTTAGTTGTAATGGCTCTAAATGTTATGTAGGTAGCTAGACAGTTTGTATTTTAAACTACATTATTTAATCCATTGTGCTCAAATTTCCATCTACATTTTTGGCAACCATGATGGGACCAAATTTCTCATAATTTAACAATTTTTCTTGGAATAAGTGTTTTTGGCAGCCTAAAGGATGAACTAGTGGAAGGTAAGGGTCAAATTTTTGAAGTGTTGCATGTACAAGTTCAATCTATGGTAATGCACTAATATTTGTGACTTTATAGTCATGGTTTTATCTCATAAATCATGATCTTGTAGTAACCATCTAACTAGACCACTAACCATTTTTCTATGAATATGCTAGGTTTTTTACCTTAAGACAATAACGTGACTTGTTAATCATAACCTTGCCTTGATATTTTTGATATTTCCTATTTGAGTCATGATTTTGTTTAATTGTTAATGGTTTCATTTGTAGGTTTATTATATTAACACAAATTTGAGAATCATG
Source organism: Torreya grandis (assembly GCA_037957365.1). NCBI lineage: Eukaryota > Viridiplantae > Streptophyta > Pinopsida > Cupressales > Taxaceae > Torreya > Torreya grandis. Next base: position 1,153,115 of record JARHVA010003337.1, read on the forward strand.
TTATTTCCCTAAAAATAGTGATTTTGTACTATTAAATCATGGTTTTATAAGTCCTAAACATAGCCATAAAACCATCTATTTTAGCCATTTGATTATCATTTTATCTAACCCTTGAATTCTCATCTTGTGTGTTTTTCAAAGTTTTAAATCTCTATGTGTAGGGTAGACAAATTGGTTAGGGTTTAGGTTCTTCTGCCCTAAGACTCAATATCACTAATCTTATATTAGTGGTATTTCCCTGTAACTATAGTATTGTGGCCATAAATCATGATTTTGAAATCTCTAAAAATAAACATAAAATCATTCATTAGTGATCCTTTTCTGACCCCCAATGTGCTAATATTATAGTTTTTGCTAAAAATCAAAGGTTTTTATTTTTTTGTGCATGATCTAGGTAGGAAAAATAGTATCAAGGAAGAGTATATATGAAAAACCATAAAGATGAAAAAATGTAATTCATAGAGTCATGTTATTTACTTGATAACCATGATTTTGTTAATGATAATCATGATATTTTTTTCCCTAATAAAATCATTGACAGTTTACCTTTGATCTCTGCCCTATAGTTTTTAGTCTTGATCTTTTATATTTTGCATGGATTATAGAATCATCCCCTCTTTTACATTTTGATTACATCATTTAGGTCTTAAGGGAATATTTTTGGCTAACCACATCCTATAACCAAATTTGGTCTTTGTCAGTTTTTAATGTGTGATTGGTAGGGTCAGAAAGAAAGGGCAAAAGGCAAGAGGATAAGGCCCAAAAAAACATATCCCATTAAACATTTTCCCATAATTTTTAAAACCATATATCATGAAATTTTTAGATTCATGACTTTGTCCCGTGTATTGGTGATTTTGCTTAGAGATTAGCGATTTTTTTTTTGGAAATTTTTTCCCATTTTAGACTTCTATTCTATTTGCATATTATCTTTAAGGCATATTTAGGACAAATCTTACTTGCTGATTATAATTTTAACTACTTTAAAAGTCTCTTAAGATATGTTTATAAAACTTATGATATATCATAACCAATTTTTATATAATCCATAATCATCTATAAATAAGCATTTCTAAGAATATAGGCATTCTATCATAAATCTGTCTAGGTATCTGTCCAAGTCAAAATTTTGAGGTTTTTTACATTATCAGAAAACCACTAATCTTAATTTTTATCTATTTGTGAATTTTCTCTATTAAGTATCAATTTTTCTTAATTATCGTTGTTTTTAAATCTTTATTTCCATGATTACTTAACTTTTACAAGATTGTAAATCATGATCTATGATTTTATTTTGTATTTGTGATTTTGTGATTTTTAGTTGAAATATAAATATTGCACTTTGTATTTTTAGTTTAGAAAGGAGTCATCGTTTTGAAAAGTTTAAACTACTAACCCATTTTTGGTTAAAGACCCATCAAGATCATCAATAATAACTACTAATCAATGTCTTGATGGTTGCCTATTTAAAATTGTCAAATCAAAACTACTAACCTTTGTCTTACAAGCCATCTATCAAAGACTCCTTTTTAGAACTTTAAAAATAATTTTTGAATCATTTCAATCATCTTGTTTATTGTATATATCATTTCCATCATTTTATCATGTATATATCTATTTTTATATATTCTTACATCTTATAAATATCTCACACTTATTTATAATCAATTAGTTAATATCCTTGTTATTTGCCAATTTATATCGTCAAGGATACAATGATGTATTATATCCCCATTGTGTCCTTGAGGTGATTCTTAGAGGATAAAAATCCACCTATAAACCTTCATTACTTTTCATTTCTAGGGGTTGATGGCATGGATTTCACCACCATGCACTAGAACAAACTCCATGTTCTAGTGGAGTATAAAAATTAGGAGAGTTATTGTTAGATGCCAAAGTAGAATTGCCCATAAAGGGTTCCATTGAATGAGGGGAATTTAATCTATAATACATAAATAAATTGTACAACATCCTAACTAGACTTGCATCTCACTATACATTCATGTTAGCAGGGATACACTTAGAATCCTTATTCAAACCTAGTTTATGAACCTTCAGCCATAACAAGCATCTTTTTGGAGGAGGAAAGATCAACTCCTAAGTATCCATTAAGTGAATATGGGTTTGAGAGGGTTACATCAATTCCATAATGGGTTACCAGCCTATAGCCTTACCTATGAAGTCATTATATGGTGTGAGCATTGGGTTATAGGCCCTTAAGTTTACTAATCATATTTTTGTGGTCTTCTTGCTTGGGTGAGTGTCATGTTAAACCAGTGTTATTTGTGAATCAAGTCAACCTTTTACCCATACCTATATACACCTATTGATGTCCTTTATACATATCATCTTGTATATTATTACCTCTATATTTTATATATATCCTCATATCATATATCCTTTGTTTTTTCATCTTATCATCCTTTTGTATCCTTTTCATTATGTTAATCCAATCTCTCACTTTGTCTTTATCTTTCCCTAGTCTAGTCATCTTCACCCTTCATTGTTCATACCATCATCACCTATATATCCTAATCACATCTTGTCTTATCATCTATATCTTATCCTAAGTCCACCTCATCCATAACCAATCAACTATCTTAACCTTACCTTCATCACCCATCTAGTCTAACCATGCCCTATCATAACCTAGTTGGGTCTTTAGGTCACATCCATGTCCAAACCATCCCCATAATTACCCTTCATCAATTCATCATCACCTATCATCATAATTTTTCTTGTCCCATTATCCTAATTACCTTCATCACATAATCCTATCCCCTCCCATCTTGAGTAAATTCATTTAAGGCTTGAGATAGTCCTTTTGTACTTTCATATCATCCCATCATTTTTTTCAACTATCACTCATCATTAAATTATATTTCATACCTAATCAATATCTTGCTAGCATCTTATCACTTTGTTGGTTTCAATATAGCAACCCATCAATAATCAATTTAATCATATATAGTTAAATCACCTTGCCTATTAATAACTAACACCTATATAATCATCCTCATACTAGTTTCAATCTAGGCACCCATCAAACCTCCAATAATTTTTCTAGTTTAAAAACTAAGCATTGCTAATAGGGCATTAACACGTATTTCACTGTCAATTTGAAGTTTGATCCTAGTATTTGATCTATTCATCTATTTCATCCTCATCATCCGCTATCATACTATATTGGTCATTCATACCTAATTTTTTCAAGAAAACATATATAATACTTAGTATACCTTTATATTTACCCCCTTCATCATCCATATCTTATCATCTATCCCCATGGATTTGGACCATGTTCTCATGGAACAATACCTCTTAATGAACTCCTTTTGCAAGATCTAGAAATGGGTGCTCACCTACCTTCTAACCTTGCTCTCATTTAGCTCAAACTAACATCCCACATCCTCCCCCATCCATAATCCCCTAGCTCATTAGGGTCAAACACATCATTCAATAATATGGCTTTTGTACTCAATAAATACATCTTGGATAATAAGGATGAATTCCTCTTACAACTATTGAATATGGGTGACTACTTTCCCAATGATGCTAACCCTATAAGACTAAATTCAACTTTAGGCAAGTCCCCTATTAACCCTCATCCCCATATCATTCCATTCCACCATCCGCTAGTCCTCATCCTAGTCATGACCTTCACAGCTCACAAATTTCCTAGTTTAATAAGTATCTTGATGAAAACCCATGACTAGTCTTCTTAGGACTCCTTGAGATAGGTGTCTAATTTACCAAAGGTCTTCACCTTATTTAACAAACATTACCCCTACCCCATACCCATCCATATTTAAATCCTCCATCCACTTATCATATATAATCATCTACCTCTTCCTACACTAGTAAAGGGAATCCAATATTTACCAACCCATCTACTACCAATCTATCCATCCAGACACGTCAACAACCATTTGATCAAAATACCAAGGATTTTACATCTTAAAGTGAAGTGGGTCCTTATACTCCCCTTAATATTCCCTTGGAATCCCTTTTATAACAACTTATTGCCATTAACATGATGGTATATGCACCCATATAACACCTTAATCCAAACAAGCTGAAGCCTTCTTGGTATAAATATAATCACTACTATGCATATCACTAAACTTGGGGGAATACCATTAATCAATGTCAAAATTTTCAATACTATGTTTAAGACCTCATTAAACATGGTTACATAGTAATCAATGATGAATCAAATGAATCTATATCCCTAGGTGAACAAGAAAAGGAATGCCAATATTTCATTCCCAATAATGATCAAGACCTTCCCTTTCTAATCCAAGGTTAAGACATCCCTTCCCTCCTTCATGATCCCCTAATTTTCAACCAATCATCCATCCAAAATTATTATATTCACCACACACCAAATCCTCCCATATCTCCTTATAACTCCTTCCATGAGTGCATATTTATTGAATCTATTATCCCTCCATCATCTTCCTCTCGTAAATCATATCAAAAACCCCAAGTTAAGAACTCACTTGCATGAAATCAATATTCTACTTTCAACCTTGCCTCTTGTATATAAAAGTGAGAATCAAAATCAATAATAATTTTATTTACATCAGGGTCATGTTCATCACTAGTATCCGAATCAGATTCCTTATCAAAAACATCATCCATAATATATTTTACAGTAGATGATGATAATGCATGTTCTTTTAAAGATACCCATAATTTGAATGACAATCAATAACCAAGCATATATTTTGATCCCAATCAAAATAATGAAATGAAAATATAATTATTCTAAATTCTATCTATTAAAGATTGTCAGAGTGAATCTGATCTTATTTTGGATGCATCTACTACATCTAGTCTTAGTGATATTTTTGTTGACCGTGAGGAGATTTTATTTGATATCAAAACTAGGTCTCCTAAGACCCCTTATAAATACCATGTTTCCCCATCTCCACTCATTAACATCATCACATCATATCCCCCACCTTCATCCATCATAGGCCCCTTTCTTCTTATCAATTATCATTTAGTTACCTCCCTTTATAGGGATGAGCAAGAACATACATCATCAAACCCTTGATCAATATAATTTTTGACACAAGTATGAAGGTCCAAGACCATATTCCAAAAGTCATAAATAATAATCAAATCATCTTTGATCCCATAATTAAAAATCAAATATAGTTAAATCATCAAGCTAATCTAATGTGTCTTCCCATAGTGAAGCCCAATATTAGGTACTATAAGAATGTCAAAATAAAAATCATCATCATTCATCAAGTCAAAAATCAATCCCCCTTGGTGAAGCCCAAAATATGGCATGAGGGGGATATCAAATTCAAATCCAATCATAAACTCAAAATAATGTCAAAACTAGTATCCTAATGGTTAATCATCCATCAAATAATCAAATCAAAAATAGACTACAAAGTCAAAATTTCTTAGATCTCTTGAAATATTTTGTCACATGTCACCAATCAAATGAGGAATGCCCAACATCTCCAATGGTGTATGAAGCTACTAGTCCCCCTTTGCAATCATCCATCATCACATCTTATCATGATATTATCATTCATTTCATCCCAATACACCTTGAGGAATCAACATCAATATCTAGTTGAATCGATGCCTCACATCACCTTCTTAGGCAACATCATCTCTTATAGGGGTAATGAAGACACCTAGCCTAGATATCTAGTGGGGTCTTCATCAATAATCAATAAAGGTCATAAGGACCCAGATACATCTAGTGGTGACAACATGATCCCAACCTCACACATCCCAAGAATAGGGGTTAGTTGAAGATCACAATAATGTCTACATCTATCATCTTGTACCCTTCTCTAATAAATAAATATTCCTTCCAAAAAAAATTGTAAAAAATAGTCTTTTGGTGCCTTGGGCAAGTACCAGGATGAAAACTAAATTTTGGTATCATGGTAGAATAATTATTTGTCTACATTTTACCTCAATACTTCGAGGTAAATTTTGTCTATTTTATATCCTTTGACAAACCATCAATACTAATCAATTCATCCCTTATCCATCCCCTCAATCCATTCTTCCAATTTGTCATTTACCATCATGCCCTCTATCCTATCTATCATTCCTTCCTATCTTGACCTTCGTAAGGAAGTGAAATGTGTCTTGAGACATGTTATCCCCTCATCTTAGCATATCCTCCAATAGATACTTAGGCAACTCAAAATCTAGTTCCTTCATGATTTGGTCTTTGGAAATCCCTATTCCTTTCTTTCTTGGTCTTTATCCCCCCTTTTAGAATCATCATCATACTTTTGTCATCCCATCCATCATCCATACATCCTTCTCCTAGTTTCTAGGCATGGTAATCCCTTTGATAGTAACCCCATTTTTATAGTGTACATACAAATTCCAAAAAAAAATCTAAAAAATAAAAAAAAGTGTTATCACCAGGTATAAACTCTAATCACTTCACAAAATGCACACTAAGAATAAAATATGATTTCACAGGGAGTCTCTTGAACATGGTAATAGAACTTACCAAATTATGGATGTCACCTAGGTACTTTTCATAACAATTTTCTTGTCTTCATGGTTTGCATTTACAGTATTTAACTCTAAATATTACCCTAATTTCTGAGTGAGCATTAGTGGTAAATTGGTATTTTTGGATCTCTTATTTGATTTAATGATGAAAAAAATATCTTATAAATTTTTTAAGAGTTATTTCATGTCATAATTAAGAATAAATTAGGTCTTGAGACCCCATATATCTCAAGATATGGCCTTTTCTTGTAAGCATAAGAGAGCTAGTATGGTGCTCAAGAAGAAAATGGATGTTTTGGATGAAAATAATGATTGTAAAGATATTATAAACATAAATTAAAGGTGTTACATCATTTAAGAAATAAATTTTATCAATTGACCACCATTTAGACTAGGCATACAGTAACACCTAGATTGGGACACTAGATCCATAAAGTGTTAATGTCCACTATAGGGTGATACTATCTAGTAACCCCAACTTTAGGTCAGTCCAGACTGACCAGACTAGTACACTAGGTATAGTACATATCTATATAGATACAGTCATAGGTTTTGATATTTATGTTCAGATTTTACTTGGATTAAATCTAAAAAGTAAAAAATTTCAAAAACCCTAAAAATCATATAACTTTAAAAATAAAAATAAAGTGCATGGTGTCTTGTTTTATACCTAATCCCCCACTCGCATCCATCTCCATGTCAATCATCTTTCACAATAAATGAAATCAACCTCATATTTTCCCATGTGTTATCCACCTTCCTATCTATTATCACTTGGATTTGTACCCTTTGAGGATATGTCTCAACTCTCTTCATCTAATTGGCACAATTGAAATAGCTCTAGGTTGTGGGTAGCCTAAGAATGAGGTGAATCTTTAGATAGGGCTGGCTTCTTTGATGTACCACTTGTAAATCACTACTACACCTAAAATTTGTGAGGGAAAAGGGAAAGAAAATTGAAATTAAACTATCCTAATGGAGGTGATACACCAAATTAGTTGATGACTACCAACCAACTACATCTTACACATGAGAAAAAGGGACTAATCAAACATACACTTCTCCAATCTACATCTTATCACGTCAATATATAATTATGAGGTTGTGATGAATGTTTAGACTAAGAGGACTAAACAAGAGACTTGGGATGGAACTATTTGAAAAGAATAACTCACTCAACCTTGACACTTCCTAGAACACATCACATGACATGCAAGAATAATATTTCCAACTGAAAATAGGTTAGAGAATGAGACAACATGCTAAGAAAACAAGAGTCATCCCTAAAGCAAGATCAATCATCCAATTAAAACACACTATGAATAGTCAAGGAAGAGATAAAAATAAGTAGTATTTATTTATCCATGGTATGCAAATGAGCAAGGCATCTCCATACTCAAGTGGAGCATAACTTACAAAGGCTAAAATGGATAGATATTATATAACTTGAGAGAGAGGGGAGAATAATGAAGTATAAAGGTCAGAAGGACACTTGTAAAGTTGATAAAATGAGTTATATATGCATGAGGAGAGAGTGTGAAATTGATCGTGTGAATTTAGGAAGCACAAGTATCACCCCAAGTCATGAAGCTCTTGAAAAGTGGTGTCAGATTTCTCATTCTAGATTAGGAAACTACCTTCATGAATTATCCCTATTTAAACATCCCAAAACTAACCAGGGATAGGTATGATGATTTAAATTATGGGTAAGGGTTACATAATTGCCTCTCCATTTATTAGTTATAGTCTTGGTCATTTGAAATCATCTAGAAATGAGCTATCACTACTTGCACTAACAAAAATCCTCTTTCAATCACCCCTCACACTCGACATCCAAAAATTCACTATTTTTGCATGAAAATTCATACAATGGAGTGGATGAAACTTTTTAATACTATCCATGGCCTTAGATTCATTAGGTACACCTTTAAAATCCATCCACTTGAAGTTTTCATACTTCTCACCACCATGTTCACTATGCTAATTATGATTAGGTAAGATGAAGTAGATAATAGGCACACTTTATTATTTTTTTCAAGGCATTAAATGGAAATGGGTAGTTAGATAAAGTCTTAATATTCCCTTCCATGTGATTGACATCTCTTAAAACCTCTTATTACTTGCATAGTGCACAATATAGTCAAGAAAACCCTATTTTTTTACCCCATCCATACAATTATATATAGCTAATCATATTGGTATGGATACTAACTAAGGATTCTATAACCTCCAATCACCATCCTAGGAAAATTATGCCATTTAGGTACACTAATTGCTCCATTTTATCAAATTGGTTACTAGTAAGTATTTTTGGTGAGTTTAAGCCTATAACACCCTCTTAAGATTCATTCATAAATATAGGAAATTGGAATTTCAAAAATTCCAATAAATAAAATTTCATGATGTCCATAAACCTCCATAAAATCCTTATATCCCCTTGCAAGGTTCCAAGGGAGATATAAGCATTCAAATTTGCCCTATCGAGCTCTTTTATCCATTCTAATAGGCTTGAGTTATATAAAGTCCAAAATTGAATTTCTAATGGTTTAACCTACATACCAAAAACTTATAAATTTATATTATTACACTAAAAACATGCCTAAATTTATTATAAATCTCTCATATAGTTGGAAGTGAAAATGGCATCCTATTTGGCTTCTGGGCCTAACCATGCCTAATAGGCCTACCTACAACTTTGAAGGTATATACCTCCAATATGGGATTCATAATTTTATGTTATATTTGTCATGATTCCCTATATTTTATTAAACTTACCAATTCACCCTAAAACCTTCCAATTACTCCTCATCTCTTCTCCATGTTCACAAACTAGACCTAGTGGAGTTTGTTTGGTTGAGCTATGTGTAAGAGAGTTTTGACCATTTTGAGAGGTAAAAATTTGTATAAGTATTTAATAACAAAAATTATCTTCCATAAACATCACAATATGTTCTTTGAGTTTTTTAAATCCTCCTATTAGGTCCTTTACTCATTTTGGCATCATTTACTTGTCTTGTCAAAGCTCTAATTTTCTTGACTGGTTATCCTCTGAGATAAAAACGTGAGGTATATCCCTCATATCTAAGGAAAAATTAAGGTTTTATGAGTTTTAATATTCCATAATTAATATTTTAATAAAATTACTAAGTTATATTAATCCATTTAGGCACATAAACATCTCAATCTCTCCAAAAAAACCTCTAAAATAGGACTATTTTTTGCATTCTCTCACTTCCACCTATAAATGACTTATCAAGGATAAATAAAATGTGCTTTGTTTCCTTGAAAATTTTATCCATATTAAATTAAATATAAAGGATATTTAAATTCATCATAACCCCTGTAGACACCGCAAACGTGTCTGCACCTTGGTCCTCCCCCTTGTTCGCCTTAAACCCATATCCTAACCCTTGGCCTTCATATGATTAAAATAACTCAAATATTTTAAAGTGGCCCCCTTTCCACCCCACCCTTTCCACCTTGGATCCTCCCTTGAATCCCTCCACCTTCCCCCTAGCATTTATTATGTCAAATCTCCTCATTATCTTCCCCCCACGCCCATTTAAGCATCCTCGTGACCGTTCTTCCCACAACCCCTTGCCTGGTGGCGTGCAAGAATGTGCAGAGGCTATTTTTAGCCTCTGTCCCTGTTCTGCGACTGCCGACGTCGGTGACCCTTCGGCTGACATCGGTGAAACTGCCGGTGTCGGCAGCCTTCATTACCCCTTTCTGCATCCGTTGCAGCCCCTGGACCCTTGAGCTCGCAAACAGAGTTCTCTTGGCATTTTGGCATTCGTCTCTTCTCCATTTGGACCTCGTGCAACAGCAGCAATAGGTGCAAAGGCTCTAGACCAAGAATCTCCTCTTGCAACAAGCCTTCTGTGGCTCCAACAACAGCTCTCCCACTCTTCATTCGACAAACAAAAAGGTAAGCACAGTCTGTTATTTCATTTCATTTCATTTCTTTAGCTTCCAGTTATCTGGTATATCTGCTGTTTCCTGATCCCTCTATTCTTCCCCCTGAGAGGCTGAAAAGCCTTCTCAGGCCCTGTCCTCTATGCATCTTCCTCTCACACTGTCCCCTTTTCTATACAATCCCAGGCAACTTCCTCATCCCCCTGTCAACAAAGACCCTATACAAGGCACCTAATCAGAACTAGCCCATTCCCCAGTCCATCCAAATTCGTCTCCGAACTCTGTCTCGCCCCTGTTCATAAACCGAACCCGTTCACAGTCCAAAAACCAAACTAGACCCGACCACAGGCCATAACCCCGACCGACGCCGGTCACTTCCCCAACCGACGTCGGCAGATCAGATAACCGACAGCGGCAACATTTCCGACCTCGGCGACTGTCATCAGCCCAACATCTCCTTCAGGTAATCATTTTGTCTTTTCTTTCCTTTTTAATTTGTTTATCACTTCTGTATCCTGGCATTCTGTATTTCCTTGGTCTTTATCTGTCTGTTATCAGTGGGTTGACCTCCCTTGAGGAAGTTTTCACACTTCCAGGAACAAGCTTTTGCTTGGTAACCCACCACCTATCCATCTAACACCTTTTTGTCCAAGTTTTCTTCTTTACAGGTGTCATTCCTCCACAGCCAAAGAGGGGTGCTCACAAACGTCTGGATTACGGTGCGCGATCTTCATCCAGGTACTTCACATGCCTTGTCCATTACCTCTTTAGTTTCTTCTCTCTCTTGAATCTGAAAAAGCAAAATTTGAATAGAAACAACCCCCTCTTCTCCCTTAGATTCTTCATTCTTACCAATTAAGCAACATAGGTCTCTTGATGCAACTATATGGACTATAACCCTATGAAGTCTAAGCCTAAGGTACCAATTCAACATTTGATATTATCTTAGATTTCTTTTAAAATCTAAAAAATTTCATGATACATTTAAACACTATTGTCAAGGCTCTTTGGAAGCTTCTTAGTACTTGCATCCTTCAACCTTCATCAAGACTAAGCACTCAGCTATAGGTGCTCATAATACCTAAAGAAGTATATATAAGCTTTTTTTACATTTTTAAGAGCATATATATGTCATAATGGTATTAAATAAAGTTTTAATATGTATATTTAAACTCTCCCTTAACCTTTACATGCACTTTGAGCTCACCAAACTGAATACTCTCTCCTGATTATGATACCCTACCTATTTGACTCTTGTAGGTACAAATTTCTCTAATAGGGCCTTTATCATGATGTGTAGAGACCCTTATTGAATATTTAAGGTCAAATATTAGCTTAATATACCTATTTTCACCTTGTATAATCTAAATCATATCCAAGACACCATGCTTGGGTCACTATCTGCCTACTCAGCTATAAGTTCTCATTTTTTCTTGAAGGGACACCTATAGGTGTGTGTTAGACTCAACACCCTATTTATAAATTCTTGTTGGAACATAATTGACATAAAATTACCTATTAAACCATTTTAAACCATTCACCCCTATTTTCATAGTCTAGTTTTGCATTTTTAGGTGAAAAAGACTCTTTTAGCTCAAACCTATATGTGATCGCTACTTGAGTTTAGTGCATAAAAGCACAAATTTGGGCCTCCAAAAAACAATCTCCATTGATCATCTACCCCTTAAAATTTTTAAATTACTTTTCCTATATGGATTATTAAATAAAATATCATCAAGATGCATACAATTAAGTAGAAACCTTGTTGTATGTCATCTACAAAACTTTTAGGTGCTCTATTTTACACTTTTAAGGAAAAGAGCCCTGAATACAATCATTTGCTCCTAGAAAGTGATCCATACTTTCAAATGCAAATTTGACACTCCAAAATTTTTTCCATAGTCAAAATTACCTACTAGGTCATCAATAAGGTTCTATCATGCTTCAACTTCCTCATATAAGTACCTTAGTCCTCTACTAATGCCACCTATAGGTGGATATTTTCATGTACATGAAGTAATGTAGGATGGTAGGCAATGAGCATCACATTTTATCTTAATGGGTTATAGGCATACATAAATTCCTTAAAATGACCTCCTCACACTTTAAAGGGATTAAAACCACCACCAAGGCTCTCATTCTTATCATGACATCATCTTGAGATACTTGTATGTGTACCTTAGCTAGTATGTAGGTAGTAAGCATGAATTAGAACAATGTACCAAAGAATATTATTTTATAGTCACTTAAATTAATTTCATGATGTTGAGATGAAACATAAATATTTTTTAAAGCTCAAGATAGTCTCTCACACTTCCTTTTCAATGTGACCTCCTCGATATGAGCACCTATGTATGATAGTTAGAGAGTAATGTGACTGTATGTTTCTTATGACTATATCTTCATAGAGTATTTATTGGAGAAAGAGAGTAGAAGGAAAATGAGACCAGAAATACATTATAAAAATTATGATGAACTTATCACAACCATCTGAAGCCATTTTCAAAGCATGAAGATCTAAAAATGGTGAAAAACTACTTGTAACATAGAATGGTGAATTCTTTTGTAACATGAGATGATTTGTATATCTAAAAACCTTTAAATTATAAAAAAATGATGAATATAATTAGATAATATATCAAAAATAATATGGATTCAACATCATCAACTAGATTATATGCACTTATCCAAATGGAGCAAAACCTATAGGGTGTAGGAAACAGTGAGAAAAAAAACATAGTCAACTTGTTAGAGATGGTTCATAAATCATGGTTGACTAATCCTTGAAATATTATTATTTAAAATTATCTCTCTAATTTTAATACCACATACCAAATTTTTTTAACCTGAAACATCTTTCACTATCCATACCAAACACAAACTTGCTGACCACTTCTATGTGTCTATAAAGGCAAAGAAGGAGTACAATAGTTTTGTACATTTTTTTATCACTTATAGAGTAATTAAAACATATAAATGAATCTTAATAAGATTAATATTCAATACATGACCTTATCCCATGCGTCACACTCCCTTATGGGCTGTACAAGTGTCAAACTCTTCCCTTTTTCAATAAAACTACATTTTTTTTAAGAACCTACCACTTTTCAATTAGTAATAGTTACTAAAGACTTATTAGGACACAAGGTACATGACATCATCATTTTTACACCTTCAAATTTCCCAAGGAGGCTATAAAACTCATTTAATGCTCATTTTAACCCTAAAAAAGACTCAAAAAGACATAAGGACTAAAATTACTAAAGACTAAGGCTAATATAACATGAAATAAAACTAAATGACCTATAATAGACCTAAATACATATGTATTAGACCCATGAAACACCTAAAAATCAAGTTTTTTCCTATGGGGGTCCCAATTTGACCTACAAGGTCAAATTTGGTTAATAAATTAGTGACTCATAAGGGTAGAATGCATGTTATACTAAAGACTAGTAGCCTTATTAGTCCATGATAAAATGTAAAATGTCTTTGCCTATGGTAGATTGAATTATAACTACTTCCACCCATTTAGTAAAGTATTCTATGATAGTGATTATGAATTTATGTCAATTGGTAGACTCAGGGTTAATTTTTCTAATGAGATCAAATCCCCATAACATGAATGGACATGGAGAGACAATAGGTTGTAATTGTTGTGATGGTGCATGTTACAGATTACTATGTCATTAACATTTATCACATAGCTTTACATATTGTAAGCACTCATCTTCCATGGTATATTAGTAGTATCCCTATCAGATAAGTTTGTGTGACATGGATTTTTTGCAAAAGTGACCACCACATTCAATATCATGTATTTCAGTTAAAGAAATTTTAGCTTCTATTGAGGTTGAGCACTGTAGTAAGTGTCCATCGAAGGATCATTTGAAAAGGTCCTCACCAATGATTACATAACAAAGTGATTGCTTTTATAACTTATGTTTATCATTTTGGGATAAAGTGTCTAGTGTAATAGATTTGTTGAGAAAGTTTTAAATGTTAATTAACCATTTTGAGGTTATGGAGCTTTGTGTGGTAGATAAAACAAAGAGAGTAATCAAATATATGTTAAATATTGATGGTGTTTGTAATCATATAATGGTAAATATTTCTTGATAATCATTGATATCAAAGGGAATTAGAGATGTTGTACTAGCCATTGTATCTACATATCTATTATCCTTTTAGGGAATGCTCTCAATAGAAAAATAATCAAATTGTGAGGATAGACATTGTACCATATTATAGTATGGGATAAGGTGTTTTTATTCTATTTTGATAAACACCATTGACTTGATTAACCACTAGTTGGGGATCCCCAAACATTTGAATAAATTTGATTTTGAGGGATTGTGCAGTAAATAGTCCTAAAATGAGTGCTTCATATTCCACTATGTTGTTAGTGCATGAAAAACTTAATTGGCATGCTATAGAAATTATATGGCCAAAGGGATTGATAAAAACAATGCCTACCCTTGCACCAGATACAGATCAAGAGTCATCAAAGAACATGGTCTAGGAATTTGAATGAGTAGAATTTGTAATGAAATCATCTCTAAATGTGTCACTTAAAGGGTTGATATCTAATAGTGGGCTTGATACCAAATGGTTTACAATGATTTGGCCCTTAATTTATTTTTGGAGGACTATTTTTAAGTTAAATTTTGTCAATAACATAACCCATTTTGTGATGTGGTTAGAAAGACATGGTTTTTCTAGTAAGAACTTTAAAGGGTTTGCCTTTGTGATTACATGAGTTTGATTATTGAACATGTAATATTAGAGTTTTTGTGTGGCAAAACTTAATGCTAGACATAAATTTTTTTATTGGAGAATAATTTTTTCATTATCGACCAATGTGCAATTGATGTAATAAACTACGTGTTTGGTATTTTGATCATCATGTTGTGCTAAGAGTACTCTTAATGCATAATCAGTTGTAGAGATATAAATGAGGAAAGGCTTGTCTAGGATAGGTGGTACTAAAATAGGTAGATTAAGGAGATATTCCTTGATTGTGTCAAAGTTTTTTTGACAGGCTTGGTCCCAAATATGCTTTGTATATTTCTTTAGTAATTATGTAAAGGACTATGTTTTATTAGCAAGTTGAGCTATGAAATAGTGAATTGATTAGATCTTACCTTGGAGGGATCAAAGTTATTTTATATTGGTATGGGGTGGCATATCAATAATAGCTTTGGCTTTCTTAAGACTAACTTCTATGCCATGTTGAGATATAATAAAACCTAGGCATTTTCTTGATGTAACTCTGAATGCACATTTATTTAGGTTTAATCATACGTTGTATTGTTTGATTCATGTAAAAATATTTTGTAGATAAATAGTGTGATATTGTCATTGTTTGGATTTAGCTAGTATATAATCAATGTAATCCTCAATTTTAGGGTAAATTAAGTCATGAAAGATGTGCATC
The DNA here is from genome assembly GCA_037957365.1 of Torreya grandis. Lineage (NCBI taxonomy): Eukaryota > Viridiplantae > Streptophyta > Pinopsida > Cupressales > Taxaceae > Torreya > Torreya grandis. The sequence continues at coordinate 1,168,977 of JARHVA010003337.1, forward strand.
ATAGTACATTGATATGTGTCTCCATCATTTTTTAATCTACAAGGCATAACATTGTAACAAAATGTGCTCCATGGTGTTGGAAAAGATGTTTTTTCTTGATCTTCTTAAACAATTTTAATTTGATTATAATCAACAAAACCATCCATAAATAATAGCATTTCATATCTAATTGGGGAGTCTATGATCATGTCAATATTAGGTAAAGGGAAATAATATCTTGGGCATAATTTGTTTAAATCTTTGTAATAAAAACAACAAATTTTCCTTTTAGGTTTGATGATGATAATAATATTGGAAATCCATTCAGGATGTGCTACTGGGTAAATGAAACCAACATCTAACAGGTGTTGGATTTCATCTTTGACTAAAAGAGCCATGTTAGGATGTATTTTATGAATTTTTTATTTAACTTGTTTAGCATTAGGGTGTAAAGGAATTCGATGGAATACTATAGATGTATCAATTCCTAGCATATAAGAATATGACCAAGTAAAGAGTTTGGGGAATTTTGTTAAAGCTTGACAAATATCAACATCTTCTTCCTTTTTTAGAGTAGTGGCTAATAAGACAATATGGGGATCCTTGTCGATCCCAAAATTAAAATTCACCATTTCTTCATTAAGTAATGTGGAACAATCGAGTGTGTATGGACTTTTAGGGATAGTATCATCGAAGTCAACTGGTATATCAGGGGAGGAGTCGATACTTTCTCCAAAGTATGTGTGGGCATATATGTGGTTTGGAAATTGTCTTTTGTGGTAACAAGATGGGAGATCCTCGTATGAGCCAAGAAATTGTAGGAGGAATTCAACATTAGAGAATTCATTTAAAGAAAACATGTTTGAAGCTATGTTATCATTAAGATCAAGGTAGATTAATGATAATATATAAGTATGATTGACTGTATTATTAGTGCATACAACAAGCAGATAAAATTTTATGTATTGCAAAAGGGTGGGAGAGGATTTATTATGGTTAAGGTGGAATTGGTATCCTAGCCCCTATAATTTATGTTGTATAGATGACTCGATTCGATTAGATCTTCCTTGTTCATGTTTTCCAATTCCTTTGCCTTGTAACCCATCTTATTCAGATATTTGAGTGCAAATGGTGAAGTAAATTGGTTCTCTAGTGAAAGTGTTACAACAAAATTTGGAATTGTTTGATTTTGTGAATGGTTTAAGGGTACATTAGGATTAATTGATAGTGTAGGTATACTACCTAGATGAAAGTGCTAAACATAATTCTATGAAGATTCAAATACTTGATAATTTTTAAAAGGTACATGGTCTATTGAGCACATATATATGTGACCTTTGTGATTAAATTTTAGATAAGCATGGAGTGTGGAAGTAAATGCATGCATATCATGAATCCAAGGCCGACCAAGTAATACATTATAATTAAGATCAATTGGAATGACTTAGCAAGTGGTTTGTAATGTCTTAGTCCCTAGGGTAAGATTCAGTGTTATTTGACCCATTAATTTTCATGGGATGTTGTCAAAATCTCTTATGTTCATATCAAAATGGTCTAAATCATGAGATTGTATGTTAAGATGTTTAAGAAATGAGATGTTGCAAATGTTAAGGCCTAAACCATTATCCACCAAAATTTTTTTGGCCCTGACATCATTAATTTATAATTGAATATACAAAGGTAGATGTCGTTCAATGATGTGTTGCAGGGGTAAATCCTCTTTTTCAAAAGAGATATGCTCTTCATCCCACTTCATTGTGTTGCAGATAGATGTAACATAGGTTATTTTAGTGGAGATAGGAATTTTAGTATTATGAAGGGTTGCATATAATACATCCTTGTAAACATCTGATTTTTGGAGTTTGAGAATAGAAACTATGTTTGAAGGGGAGCTAACCTGAGTAGTAAATCTATAGCCCTATGTAATATCAACCTACCTATCTCTATAAAATTGGATGATATTATGGTCTGCTTGATCTACTATAGGCATAAATCTAGTAGTAGGTGTGGGATAAGAGCTAGATGTACCAAGTTCAAAGGAGGGAAGGATGTATATAACCACTAGTGTTTGATGTCATCTACTAATGATAGGAAGATACTCAAAAATAACCAATGAGCTATATGCATTGAGGTAAAAAAAAATGAATGTGAAGTGAAATGCATGTAATTTGGGTGATTATGTGTGTAAAGATATACTTATAAAGAGTATGGTACATTCAAGATAGCAAGTAAGAGGTAGAAAATGTTACATTGTACATGAATATATAGAAATTTTTGATATGCAACATAATATTTTTCATTTGTTGAGCATAATGAGTCTGGAAATGTTTCCATATGACAAATAGAGAGTAAAAGATACATAGCATGATTTTATGTCTAACTGCATATATAGCTTTGAGTTTTAACATAATATTGCTTACATGTTGAACATAAGAAAATTGAAGATTATTCCATAGTAGAGATAGAGAATATGCAAAAGGCATGTGGAAATCTTGTATAATTTTAGCAATGAATGTTGTAATATCATCCCTTAGTATGAACATAAGGCATGAAGTGCACAGAATGAAAATTTGTACTAACATATGATAAATTTCATCATTCATGTACATGATAGGATTAATAATGGAATATTTATGATTTTCAAGAAATGTAAGAAAAATTTGTAGATTAAAGAACATCATTTTTGGAACTTTTGTATGAATGTAGGGTGATACCTTTAACAACAAAGAAGGAGCTAGTACATGCAACTAAGGATTTTTCAAAAATATTATTTGTAACATACTATAGCTTTTTGAATTTTAAATTGATTTTTTAATTTTGATATGCAACTAAATATTGAAAAAATTATGCAAAAAGTACTAAATGTTGATACTAAAATTTGCTAGGAACATGTTTGCTAAAGGATTGAAAGCTAAGACTGATTGGTTTGATAGACTATAAAACCATTATAGAGCATAATCCTTTAGGTTTCATGGAAAGAGTTTGGTAAGTAGCTAGTAATTGGGTACATAATCGAAACATGCTACATGAAAATCTCTCAAATGTATCTCTAGATCACCCTTGTCATCATAAAGATTAAGCTTCGGTTGAACAAATCCTTGTGATAAGGGTGTAGAAACAATGTGATGTGACAATGGTGTATGAAGTAAACCAAAAGAATCCAATTCCTATGTAGGTCTAGTGGTGCATTGCTTAAGATGTTGCACCTTGGATTGAAGATATCATATCTCTTACACAAGGGTTATGGTATCAGGATTTAGGGATGTATTAGCTACAACTGGTAGCATAGAAAAAGCTTAGGATATTGTAGGGGTGGTTAAGACATAGTTTCCCCTGTGGTGTCATTTTTAACTAGCTACTTTGAATGATTGGAAGACTCAACTTGCTTATCCTTTTTAATCTCCATGATATGAATTAGTGTATGATCTTTAGGTTTTCCTTAAATCTTTATATGAATTTTTGTAAAATCAAATCTTTGTTGAGTATGACTTCATCATTGATAATGGTTGGAAGTAGATCAATATTCCAATGTGGTGGAGCATGAACATTAGTGTGCACATAATCATTTTTATTTTCATATTTCTCTTTGTCAAAATTATCTTTATTAAAATTGGTGTAATCTATATGTGTAACATCTATGACTAAAACATGAATTGGTTGTTTATCCATGGTATATGGTCAAGTTACAAGAATTTAAGTGAACTCAAGAGGATTTCCACTAAGTCTTGAATTTTATATTGAAGAAAGAGATGAAAGGAACTTAGGTGGCATAAAGAAAACAACTTGGATGATAGTATCAAAAATTAAACTAATATAATCTAAGCACGTGTTTCATCTAGTATCAAGTACATGTTACACCTCAACAAGAAAAATGGAGCTAGTACATGAAACTAAGGATTTTTTAGAAATATTATTTGCAAAATACTATAGACATTTGAAATCTAATTTTTGATTTTTATATGTAATTAAATTTTTATAAAATGATGTGAAAAGTATTGAAAAATAACTGAGAATGCATTTGATGAAACTAGGGTTTAAAAGATTTTTAAAAAAATTAGTAAAATAATTTAAAAAAATTTATATGAATTTGTATAATTTAGCTTGAAAAATTTAGGAAAAATATGAAAATACTTCTAAAATTAGCAATATATTTTTCCTAGTGGTTTGAAAGTGCTTGTATGCAAATAGGACCTAGTATATGCAAACTAGGGTTTGGGTGAATTTATTAAAAATATTTCAATTAATTTATAGTTTTATGATTTTTAAATGTAATAAAAATTAGGAAAATATTTAAAAAAATCATTAATAATTATCCCTAGGGTTTCTAGGGTTTTTGTACAAAAATTTGAAGTAAGTCAGGTTCGCCAAATGTTTTATTATTTTTGGGAATTAGGTGTTTAATTCCCAAGTGAATAAAGGTATGAGTAAATGTAAATCATTAAATAATGTGTCTCAATTAGATGAATAATTTTTGTAAATAGATATGTATTTTACCTTTTATAAAAATAGTAATAAGTGTGAAGAAATCAAACTTCGCTTATTCTAGGCTGAAACAAATGATGATGTATCTAGAAATTAATGTGTAGGGATGGAAGACTATCATAAATAGGACCCAAAAATATATTTTTGGATTGGATAGGAGTGAAAAACTAAGGACACCCTAATACTTGGTGTTATATTTCAATTTCATCACTAATGTCCACTTCAGGCGTTAATGTCCCAATGGTATGGCTTTTTAGGGTTCTATTTGGTAGGCTTGTGACACCTTAAAAGTGAAATATTGAAGCCTAGGTTTGTGCAGATCTTGATGTGTGTTTGATTCAATATTAAAAACCCTTAGTATCTCTTGGTACTTTAAATTGAGTAGAAAACATGGGAAATAGAGGAGGGTTTAGCATGTAAAGGATACGCTAGACATACTTCACACTTCATGTGTGGGCATGCTACCTACATACCAATACTCTAAAGAGGGAACAAGCTAATGTAGTTATCCCATTTGAAGTGCTTGGTGAAATTGTGTGACATATGTAACTATATGTGAAAATAGAATGTACTTTGGATGACTAGGGATTGGTATGAGTGTTTGAATAGTCTTGAATTGGTCTTGGAAGGCTGTATGTAAAGAATAGGTAAGAGTGTTTGAGTGTACTTACTTGTATTCTTGTTTTTCTCTTGTGAATGAGTGACAACCCCTATAAATAGACATTGAATGGAATTTTATAGGGAAAATAATTATTTTGGGTTAGATGATTTTGCATAAGGCTAATAGGGGAAAATATAAAGATTTAAGAAAATCTGGCTGTTTGAGGCTAAAGTGAACTTTGACAACAACACCAGAAATAGGACACCCCTAAATTTTGGCACTCCTATCCAAACTGGGTGCTATTTTCCTAAGATTATGAGACCTAGGGGGTGTATCTATGTCTAAGATGGATACCTGGGTCTCAAAGATCAAATCCCAAGAAGCTATGGGTGACTAGGAACTAGTGAAAGTCTAGCTGAGAAGGGTTGAGTGAGCAAGAAATAGGACCTTTAAGTTGGTTGTTATTATCCAAAGTCATCTAATTTCACATTGTATATTATTACATGTAATTACTATATAAAATTGAGCTAAGGAACATTAGATTGTGGACATGAGTGCCCCACACATTTTGTAAGCTCTCCATGTGGTAGATGTTTACATTAGGGTCGCTCAAGAGTCATAACATATACCCTACTAAATTAATTTTAATGTCCATTTTAGGTTTTTATTACCAACAATAATGCTAGTGTTGGTGTCATATCTATATTCACATACAACAATGATCTTTATGAATGGGTGCACAAGAGACACCATGTATTAGTCTAGTGTAAAGCTCTAAATTCTATATCTGAATGACTCAAAGTCATTCTTTTAAACCTTCTTGAGAATTCAAGCATGGGCACCCTACCTCAAGTTCTTTGGGTTCTTGGCCAATTTAGGATCAAATATCCCATGTACATAATCAAGGGCCAATGAAGGGTCCTTGAAACACCCCTTACAGATGTTCTTGATATTTTGAACCTTGGGATTTAGTTGCATGAAGATAGAAGCATATGATTTACTTATTGCATATTGTGGTGGGATGCATCCATGACCACCTGATCCATGAGTTTTTTAATTCCTAAGATGTCTTCCACTATCGAAAGAGGATGTAAAAGTTTCCATCTTATAACTTCTTTTCAAAAATTCCTTCTTCACTCAAGGAAAATAATGGATATTGGCCTTTTACTCATAACTCTTGAAATTCTTCCTCAATTCTCTTGGCTCAATATGTTTTGCTTAATTCCTCATTTCTCTTGGAAATTATTAGGCATTTAAATGTTTTACTCAATTAGAAGAGAGTTATTTATAGGCCAATACTTCAATCATGATCATGATGTATATTTTGAATTTGAGTTCCCCATATGGGACACACACTTGAAGAATGTCTCACAAGATATTTTTGGTGACCCTCATGGGGGACCATGCAATATGACTCATCTAGTATTAATAATAAGGTGAGTGGGGTAGATATCTATCTATCACTAGGTGATTCAAAATTAAGGGAGCCAAGACATGGAAACTTGGCATCTGAACAAAACATTTGTGTTAATGGCAATTATTTTTGAGGGAAACAACAATAAATAAAGGAAAGTAAACTAACAAAATGGAAATGAAGTACCTATATACAAAGAGGGACTGATAGATTAGTTTAAATGTTTTAAGTGGATTTTGTTAATTGGGATCTCTAAGGCATTGCCTTCTTCATCCTCCAACTTGATTGCTTTCCCATACCTATCACTAATGATGACTAAGGGGAATCTATAGAGGGAGTTAAATTTTGTATGTTGACCCATATTTATGGCCTTTTGTCATATTTTAAAACCCAATATCCTAGCTTAAGTCCTAGGTCAAATGCTTTCTTATCGAAACATCACTTGACCACCTATTTTTTATTAACCTTAACATCATTGGTTCATTCTCTCACTTCTTGGAGCTTGAGAAATTCTACCAACCTAACCTCCATTGATTTTTTCTCTAATATTTTGATAGATTTTAAAAAATTTAAAGTGGAAATCTCCATTAATATGCGCATGACTACTTTTTTTCCATATACTAGTTCATATGGCGATGTCTTTAATATCTGCTTGGGAGTAATTAGATTGGCCCACATATCTACTTTGAGATATATATGAAATTCCTATTATCTATCATCACCTATCCTCTTTATCAACCTTATGATATTCTTATTGGCTGATTTGGCCAACCCAATCCATTTTGGGTAGTAATTGGACAACATTTTCAAGAAAATGTCATTCTTAAATGTGAATTCTAAAATCTTGGAACTAAGGAAGGCCTTTGCATTATTAAAAATGATCATATTGGGTAGGTAAAACCTTACTACTAATTCCTCCATGAATTTGAAGATCTTATATCTAGTTGCCTCCTTTATTGGGTCTGCCTTGGTCCACCTTGTAAAGTAATATGTGGTTGTATCTATATGTGGCCCATACTAGATATGGGGTTTATCATCCCACTAAAATATAAGACCCATTACATGAAAGGCTCATCAACCACTACTAGATTCAGTGGCATGGCTGAATTCTTCTACTTTCCTATGAATAATTGACATTGCTAAAGTTTTTTGACTCCCTGATGACAATCAAATAATATGGTCAGCTAGTAATATCCTGTGTGCATAATTTCAGTCATGTTTGTCTTTACAGATAAATGTTCACTTGGAGGTTTGAAATACATGTCATATAGGATCTTGTTAGCCTAGTTGTTGTCAACACATCATATAAGTTCTCCATTAAATTTTATTTTGAAGAGGATTCCCTGTACTCGAGTATAGCTAGCTCCCTACAATGTGTAAAATATTTTTTTGTGTAGGGAGGCCATTTAGATGTCAAATAGTTTACATAAATTAGGTCCTATTAGAAACCCAAGATCCATCAAACTCATGTTAATTTACCAAAATCAATTTTGAGGTATCTTATTCTTCTATTGGGCCATTTGCACATTAGGCTAGATACTCAAAAACCCCTCTTCCTTGGATCACCCTAGTTAACCTAACTTACACATCATACTCTAATATCTTAATGATTCAATTGCCCCTCTTTTTAGTGATCTTTCCTTCCATTATATACTCTCTAATGTTGTAATGCACCACATACACCATTATTTTTCTCCTTACAACCAGGTGTCTAAATTTATTGGGACCCTTGATGATGGTGAAAACTTATTTCTCATTGAAATTGTTCTTAGTTTCATACTTGTATAAGGTTATTGAATAGAAAGAAATCAGGTGATAGCTTATCCCTTCATCTTTATTTTGCATTAACATAATTACCAAGTTATGTTCACTCCCATAAACATACATGATGAAGTTTTTAGAGAAGTCAAGATTGACTAGCACAAGGGAAGTGGATATCACAACCTTTATTTTATCAAATGCTACTCTCCCTTCAATGGTCGATTTGAAAGGTTGTTCCTTCTTCACCATTAACGTGATTGGCCTAACTAGCCATATAAAGTTGGCTATGAATTTACTAATTAAATTTATCTTTATAAGGAAATATTGGACTCCCTTTTTATTAACTGGTAATGCTAAATCCATAATGTCCTTCACTCTTTATAGATCAATAAAGATCCCTTCTTTAGATACTATGTATCCAAATAGCTTGCCTTGTATGATGTTGAAAACATATTTTTTTGGGTTAAGAGATACCTTAAACTCTAATAACTTATTAAAAAAAAACATCTCTAAATGATTGAAGTTATCTTCTTTCTTCTTGGATAATACCATAAAATCATTTAAATAGATAAGGATGATTTTGTTGATTAGGATTTGAAAGGCTATGTTTATGGCTCAATGAAAGGTAGCCCCTACATTAGATAAGCTAAAAGTCATATTCACATACATGAAGGCTCCTCAATTTGTGGTGAATTTGGTCTTATGTTGGTTTTCTTCATTAACCCATACCTTGTTATATCTAGATAACCCATCCAATAGAGAAAACATTTTCACACCCATTATTGTCTAGAGGATTTATTCCATAGAAGGAAGGGGTTAATGATGAATTTAGAGACACTTTATTCAAATCCATAAGTCCACATATAGAAAAATTTATCCATTCTTCTTTCTCATTTAAAATAGGTTAGATACCCAAGTTGAATGCTTGATTGGGTATATGATTCTTGAGTCGATTAGTTCCCTTAGTTCATGAGCCATGAGAGACTTAATTTTTCAGTTAACTAGCCTTTGCTTCTGATGAATAGGCTTGCATCCTTTAACTAGCTCAATGGTATGATAAATGACATCATAGTAATATCCCTTTAGGTCATCATATGTCTAGGCCATCACTCCTTCATACTTGTTACAAAAAGACACTAGTTCATCCTTATCCTTTTCAAAAACTTTTTTCCCTACATTCAATTTTATTCCATCTCCAACATTGAGCTTAGATTAGTCACTTTTATCTATGACAAACTTTCATTTTTCATTCCTAGTATCACTAGAATCAAATAGATTCTCTAGAGTGATTATACCCTTTATAATTTTTTTGGACTTTAGTTGCATGATCTGATCCCCATAGGCTTATTCAAATTTTGATTGCAACTACTCCACAAATTCACATCACTACTAGAAAAACATGATGATTTGGGCATCAATTTCAAACACTTAATAGTTTTGTTCATTATCTAGAATGGTAGGCTTAATGATCACCTACACTACTTGTTCATTAGCGAAAAATTGGTCATCAGATCAAATTTGGAACCAATCACCACTATTATATCTACTTCTGAGTTCATGGACCTAAGAGTGATTTGAATACTAAATGATTTAAATACTTCAATCAAATCCCATATTTAGTGGTGGTAAGATATCATATAGAAATTATTCATAGCATCAACCCCTCTTACTTGTCTCACCACTAATTCAAAATCATTGAACACTTTTAGCTACTTCACATCCATGTGTGTAGTGAGGTTGAGGCCATAGACAAACACTTCATATTTGGATTCATTATTCATGCAAGAAAATTGGAATAAAAAGAATAGTAGTGTCTCTTTTATAGTTAGAGACACCAACCAAATACAAAATCTAGAGCTAGTTTTATATTTTTCATCATTAGAATGTAGAGTCCAAAAATTGAACTCACTTTCAAGTTCTTTGCTTTGATCCCTACTCTTCTTCATGACCTCTAGGATGGTATGATATTCATCATAGATCACATAATTTTTAATGTCATTGGAATTAAAATTCATGAAAGGATCATTTTCAAATAATTCAATAACGAGGACCTTTTCTTATGGGTTCATGCTGTCTACCACTCTTTCTTCTTCAAGATTTCTATGTAATGTGTTTCCCTCTTTGAAAAAGAAGAGTGTGTTGCTTCAAATTTCATCATAGCATCATCCATTGTGTGATCTAAATGTATTTTATCAAATAAAACTTTCAATTTCATGTTGTATTTGGTCCTTAAGATCAAGTGGGACTAATCTAAATACATGTATCTACCTATCTTGGTGGTGAAATCTCTTGATAGACATAGCCCAAAGACTAGTGGGATGTCTATTATTACAACTTCTTGGGTAACCATGATATTAGGACATGAATACAAGGTTAGGGGAAGATCTATGATAATACCTATTTTCTAAACCTTCTTCCCATGTAACTACATTACCCCTTTACTCAAAAATTCATACTATAGTTATAGTGTGTCCACAATATGCTTGGGCATCACTGTGGTGCTAACACTAGAATCAATCATGAAATTATGAAACATATTATTTCTCATAATGAGAGTTAAATAAAATGGGTTAGGCTTTGTTTTGATTATCCTTGTATTAGAATTTATGAACGTAGATAGAACATAAGGTTATGAACTACTACTAGACTAATTTCCCCTATTTTATATTGGCTTTGTAGTTAGGATAGCTTGTGTTGGTTTCTCCTTATATCTCAATGTTTATTTTAGAAAATATTTCTACTCAGGGATAGACAAGACATCCTAGAGAGAAATATTGGCTAGAGCCTTCTTCAACTACTCTACTATATTTAATAGCCCTTAAAGTTGCATCTTCGGGCCCATTGTCTTACTCTGAGATACTTCACTCCACTTTTTATATGTTGGAGGTGGTAGTTGGGATCTTGTTGTCCCTAAAATTGGCCACTCATTTTTTTAGTCAACATGTTAACTCTTTCGGTCCTGTAGGCCAAAAAATAGTTTCCTTCCTTCTCAAAAATGTTTAGAGCAGTTAAGTTATCCAATTACCTAGGTTTTTTTGGAAAAAGGAAATCTCTCATTTTCAAATGGTTTTCAGTTGGGAAATGAACAAGGAATAATTCAAAAGACTTGAAGGCGTTTCCTAAAGAATTGTTAAGTAAGGTTCAATGTCAGAGTTCAACTGTACATGGTTCATAAGAGAGGTTTAATAAGATGAAATAAACTATAGGGACTGACCATTGAACCTTTTTGAACCTTTGAACTCCACTTCAAGGTTCAAGGTTCAAGGTTCAACCGAATAGTTCAACCAAAAGATTCAAGATGAAGGATCAAGTGGGAGGTTTAGAGAAGTTGGTTCAAATGACACATTGAACTCATAAGAAGACCGAATGAATGTGACTATTTGAAAAACATAAGTGTTGAGCCATTGAGCCATTAAAATGTTGAACCGATAAACTCCAAAAGAATGGTTTAAGGTTCATGAGGTTCAAAGCAATTGGTGATGTCCCCACAGACATCAAATTTAGGATAATGGAATAACTATTGATTTTTAAATAATGCAAACCTATGGACAAACTTAGCAATCTACTAAAAAAGGAGCCAAAGAAGCTAGCAGAAGGTGAGAAGATAGCCCTAAGAGCTTAGATCACTAAGAAGGGACAAAATATAGAAAGGAAAAAGGGAATCAAATAGAGAATCTAGAAGTGTCGATAGAAGAGTTGTTCCAGTTCGTGGAATAGTCCACCAGGTGGTTATCATAGAGTGCAAGCATTCAATGGTGTAGCCTATTTTTATTCATTTGAGTAAAGATGAGTCGACAGTCATGTAAGTATCATAAACAGGAGTGACCTTGCCTTTCAGAGGATCAGGAAACCCATGCTTTGGAGAAGAAATTTGATATGAGTTAAATGCCAAAGTTAGGATTGGTAACATGCTCCAGCATGACCCCTACACAGAACTTCCTCTTTTTAATGCATTAAATGCAACATAAGCCATTTTGTGAAAACAAGTGTCAAAGTCTTTCTTTGGATTCTATATATTGTAATCTTCCATTTTAGATAAATGGGGATCTCTCAATTATTAGAAGCAAAACTCTATCCAAATTGAAAGGCATTTTTGAGACTTTGAGCTCAGATTGTTAATCATATTTTATCAGGCGAATGATAAAGCAAGTGACCTTTCAAACTTTGTGTTAAAATAACTTGTGTTATGTAGGAAATTATTATTATCTCTTTTTATTAAATACAATCTTATCCATTTGATCAAATAAAAAAAGCAAGTGAAAATAATTTGGAAGATGTCCTGAAGCTGATTATGGAGACTTTGTGCTACCATAATTGTCTTTAGCTTGTGTGTTTTGCATTTCAGCATAAAGGATATTGGGAAAGGCTTTGAACTACCTGTATCTTCTATTGTCTTAATCTATTGTAGTGTGTGGTGGAGACTTTTGCCTACACTTCATTCTATGGTGTCCTACATATTTAATCAGTAAGAGAAGCAACAAAAGACTTTGTGCTTTCGTTGGTTTCTTGTGGATCCAGTTACTACTCGAGAAGTTTTCTTGTTATTTTATGAACATCATTACTAAAAAAAGAGAAATGGATTTAGTTATTACATAAGAGTATTCCTTTACTTTTTGAACATCATTTTTGAAAAAAGAGAAATGGATGATGTGATTCTAACCCATAGTTAGTATTTAGTATAGGTTTAGTTCATAATAGTTTATTGGGAGCCTCCCCTTATTGAGAGGAGAGATTTATCTCATCATGTTATGATTGATATAACAATTATGTCTTCAGTTAGTTGATGACAAAATTTTCACCCAATAGCTTTTTGGTGACTCCACTAGGGAAGAGCACTCAAGTTGAATCCTCACACTTCAATTTGAAGTAGTTCCAATTCTTTTCCATTCTACACTCTGGCAGATCCATAGTATATGTAAATCTAGAGAGCTCAAGGTATTGTTGATCCTATATTCAAGTGGGTGCAGCAAAATAACTTTGATCTATTTCTTCCTCGACCTCATCTTCAGTGAATCAGGAGTTTCCTACCCACCAACATTAGATCTCCAATACCAGGTGAAGCTTGTCCTTTCTCTACTAGCAGAGCTTTGTCTATACATACTACACCAAGGTTTTTTATCCCTCCTTTCAATAATCATATTATGGCTTCCCAAGGCCCTTGGGGTAACACTTTTGGTCCCTTGAATCTAACCCCACCTTTACATGAACTACCTCGTAGTTTAAGAAAAAAAATTCCCATGTTTTATGGTGATAAGAAGGTTCATCCTGATGAGCATATTCCTAATTTCTACATAGCCTATGGTGTGATAGGTGTTGAATATAAATATATAGTAGTAAGGATATTTGTAGAGAAATTGCAAGATGCTGCAGTAGATTGGTTTTATCATCTTCAAGCTTAGACTGTAACCAACTAGGACACTCTCAGGACCAAGTTTGAGGCTAGGTTCAAACTAGTAAAAGATGCACATGCCTTGTTGGCCCAGCTTACCCAAATGAATAAATAACCTCACAAGCCAATGCAAGACTTCATTGCCAAATTCAATAAGCTAAGGAATAGGATTCTTGTAATTACCCAACCAACACCTAAGAATCTCAAGTGCTTCTTTATCAATTCTCAACTTCTCAAAGTGAGTTTTCTATTAAGATGGGTTAGCCATATAGATCTTTCTGAAGCTCATATTTTGGCTACCAAGGTTGAAGATGATCTTATCCTTATAGGTAATATAAGAAGAGATCCTAATAGAAATAAATTTTCTTTACTTGTTGAAAATTCTTCTACAAGCACCACTGATCCTATGGTGCAAAAGTAAGAAAATGAGTTGTTATCTCTGAAAAGGCAAATGACCCAAGGAATGTTTGATCTTATTTCTTATCAAGATATACAAAGGAAGACATTCCCTAACCATTCATATCAAAGTAATACTTCTAGGAATCAAGGGCAACCCAATTGCCTTCCTCCCACATAGGGGAATCTTGCCATTGAAGCAACATCGGCTAACTTAGCAGTTTGTTATCATGAAGCTAAACATGATTTCTCTTTCCAACCTAAGATGGACTAAGAAGATGATGCTAATCTCTTTGTATCAGGAGAAGAAAAATTAGCTGGTGACTCTAACATTAGTTTTTTGAATTACCAAGATGAATCTAGAAGAAAGAGATAAGTGTTTGATGGATCATACACTATTTTTACTGGGTCCCAGAACTAGTCAACTCAATAAGCTGATAAGGGAAAAGTAGGACAAGAACATTAGCTAGTAATTTCAATTGATAAATGGGGGACTTCACTACCTTTCCAATCAAAGGACCTAGTGATCAATAACAAAGTAAGTACCTCAAACAACCCTGTACCTTTTGATTCCATTTTTTAGACCAGTCCCACACCTAATAAAACCTAGATGGATTGACTTCCTTCCTCTATTTCTAGTTGATTCCAATCATTTGACATAATTGATCATACTAGGAAGACCAAGATCTAAATGTCTAAATTTGAATGCTTACAAGCCAACCCTGAGCAATTGGATAGGTTGACTGAATGCATCAAAAACAAAACCATCCCTGCAAGACAAGATTCTCCCAAAGCAACTCATGATCCACTGAAGAACAAATCCATCTAAAATAATCTTGTCATTACTTCTCTGGTCTTCTCTAATAAAATAGAACCTTTCTATGTTTCTCTATTGATTAATGGTCATAAGTTGAGCAACTATATAATAGACTCTAGAGCCTCTAACAATGTTATGCCCACCAAGGTAGTACCTTAGTCTTACCTTAACTAAAAAATTTGGGAGATGTTTCTCCATGGAAAAAAAGCAAGTGCCACTTTTAGGTCAAATCAAAGATGCCCAATTTGTATTTGTGGCTTTTCCAAATAAGAGGATTAAGTTGATAGTCTTAGTGGATGATGTTTTAGCTTCCTATGGCATTCTAATCAGACGTAATTTTTGTAAGGATGTAGGTGGAGAGTTTAATATGGACCTATATAAAGTAAGGATATATGTTAAGGGCATCATGTAAAAGTTGCTTCTTGAGAAGGAGTTAAAATATACTATCACCCAAATGTTAGACCTTGAAGCTCAAATTTTGTTTAAATCTTCTGGAATGGGTAATTATTTTTTGTCCACTGAAGATATTCTCATTTCATTAGACCAAATTTCATTAGGTAATATTTTAGATGATTCAGATAGGAAATCAAAAGAACTTGTGGAGCAAAGTTTAGGTAAAAAGGATCTTCACTCCCTAGCGAAAAAAATCTATAAAAAGATCAGATTCTAATGATGTCTAGATTCTAAAATTTGATGGTAGCTACTCTTTTATTAGTTCTAGAGCTAGAATTGTTTTGATATCTCCACAAGGAGATATTTTTCTCTTTTCATATAAGTTATATCTCAACAACACCAACAACACCATCAAGTATGATTCTTTATTACTCAGATTAAAATGTGCTCATGCTAAAGGTGTTAAGATTCTTCATGCCTAAGGAGATGCTGAATTGGTGGTTTATTAGGTAAGAAATATGTATCAAACCAAAAATGAAATATTGAAACATTATCAAAATATTGTATGGGATTGTATTAAAAGTTTTGATACTTTTAGTATTTTTGTGGTGCCTAGAGAGTTTAATGATCATACAAATTCATTGGTTGTATATGTAACCCTCACGGTTCCTCACAAAAATTTCAAAGGGAACAAGTACACTATTAAGCTAGTCTTTAGATCAAGTGTACCTGATAATGCCAACCATTGGTAGGTGTTTAATGGGGACCATCAAATCATGTGCTTGATTGGACTAGAAGAGCAACAAACCATGGTAGTGGACCATGTTGTTACACATCAAAATTAGGTAAAGAAACTCTTCAACAAGAGAGCAAGGATTCATGGTGTTTAGATTGGAGATCAAGTCTTATTGTGGGGCAAGAGGAGAGAACCAAGAGGAATGCACAAAAAAATTGATTCTTGGTGGAGAGGTCCATTCACCAATCATTGATTTTTGGGTAAAAATAGTTTCTTGCTGATATATCAAGATGAAATGCCATTTTCACTACCTCACAGTGGGCAGCATCTAAAGCACTTCAATCCTTGAAGTATTAGATAAGTTTATTTGTACATTTGTATAGTCTTTATCTATTTTGTGTTGTTCATTTAATTTTTTTGGGAATATTCTCTTCTTGGTGGCATGACTTCATGGCCCAATGGCATGGAAAAAAGGCACTTAGATTCTAGTTTCTAATCCCTTTGATTGTTTTAGAGTACAACTAATGGAAGTTCCCCAACTAGAGCCTGTTGTTATCCCCAAAATTGACCACTCATTTTTGTAGTCAACATGTTAACTATTTTGGTCTCGTAGGCCAAAATATGGTTTCCTTCCTTCTCAAAAATGTTCTGAGCAGTCAAGTTATCCTATTACCTAAGTCTTTTTGGCAAAAGGAAATCTCTCATTTTCAATGGGTTTTTCAGTCAAGAAAATGAACAAGGAACAATTCAAAAGACTTGATAGCATTTCCTAAAGAATTGCTAAGTAAGGTTCAATGTTAGAGTTTAATTGTACATGGATCATTAGTAAGGTTTAATAAGACAAAATAAACTATAGGGACTGACCATTGAACCTTTTTGAACCTTTAAACTCGACTTCAAGGTTCAAGGTTCAACTGAATAGTTCAACAAAAAGATTCAAGCTAAAGGATCAAGTGGGAGGTTTAAAGCAAT
This sequence comes from Torreya grandis, assembly GCA_037957365.1. Lineage (NCBI taxonomy): Eukaryota > Viridiplantae > Streptophyta > Pinopsida > Cupressales > Taxaceae > Torreya > Torreya grandis. The sequence continues at coordinate 1,185,917 of JARHVA010003337.1, forward strand.
TGGTTCAAATGACACATTGATCTCATAAGAAGACTAAATTAATGTGACTCTTTGAAAAACATAACTGTTGAGCCATTGAACCATTGAACTGTTGAACCAATGAACTCCAAAAGAATGGTTCAAGGCTCATGATGTTCAAATAAATCTGTGATGTCCCTATGGATGTCAAATTTAGGATAATGGAATAAAAATTTATTTTAAAATATCATAGACTCAAGGACAAACTCAGTGATCTACTAAGAAAGGAGATGAAGAAGCCAACAGAAGGTGAGAAGATAGCCCTGAGAGATCAAATCACCAGGAAGAGACAAAATATAGCAAAGAAAGAGGGAATCAAATAGATAATCTAAAAGCATTAGTGGAAGATTTATTTCAGTGGGTGGAATAGTCTACTAGGTGGATATCAAAGAGTGCAAGCATTTAATGGCGTGGCCTATTTTTTTTGTTTGAGTAAAGACAAGTGGATAGTCATGTAAGTATCATAAAGAGGAGTGGCATTTCCTTTCAAAGGATTTGGCAACCAATGATTTTGAGAAGACATTTGATATGAGTTAAATGCCAAAGTCAGGACTAGTAACATGCGCCATCATGGCCCCTAGACAAAACTTCCTCTCTCCAATGCATTTAATGCAACATGGGCTAGTTTGTGAAAATAAGCACCAAAGTATTTCTTTGGATGTTATATATTGTAATCTTCAATTTCAGATAAAAATGTATCTCTTAGTTATTAGAAGTAAAACTCTACCTAAATTGAAAGGCATTTTTGAGACTTTGAGCTTAGATTGTTAATCATATTTTATCAAGTAAATGAGAAAGCAAGTGACCTTTCAAAATTTGTGTTGAAATAACTTATGTTATGTAGGAAATTGTTCTTATGTCTTTTTTCTAAATATAGTCTTATCTATTTGATCAAATAAGTAGAGCAAGTGAAAATAATCTAGAAGACATCTTGAAGTTGATTGTGGAGACTTTGTACTACCATAATTGTCTTTAGGTTGTGTCTTTTGCATTTCAATACAAAGGATATTGGGAAAGGCTTTGAACTACCTGTATTTTTTGTTGTCATATTCTATTGTAGTTTGCAGTGGAGACTTTAGGCTACACTTCATTCTATGATGTCCTATGTATTTAATTAGTAAGAGAAGAAATGAAAGACTTTGTGCTTTCATGGGTTTCTTGTGGATTTAGTTACTACCTGGGAGGTTTTCCTATTGTTTTATGAACATCATTTCTAAAAAAAGAGAAATGGATGGTGTGATTCTACCCCCCAATTAGTATTTAGTATAGGTCTAGTTTATAATAGTCTATAGGGAGCCTCCCCTTGATGAGAGGAGAGATTTATCTCATCATGCTGTGATTGATATAACAATTTTGTCTTCCATTAATTGATGACAAAATATTCATCCAATATATCCAAAATTCTTTTTAAAAGTCACTTTAGGCCCTATGAAGGCTTGTTGGGACTCAGCCAGTCTCTTCTTAGATTGAGTGTAATAGTCTGATTGGACTCATAGGACTTTTAGTGTTGAGATATTGCTTGGATAAACTACATATTCTCCCTCTACCTAGGAGAAAAGTGCATGATCTAGGGTTATCTCCTCTTCTTGATCTAAAGACATTAATTATATTTGGGTCATGAGGATAACATTTTTAACACCTAGGAATTGATATCCATTAGGAACTAAGTCAAGGGTATTTCCTTGTCTCTATTGCTCATAAATTTTTTCATATAGGTTGCCTCTTAGGCATTTTATTGGCATATACACATCATATAATAATAAGTACCATGAATTAGAATCATCTACCAAGTTATTTTGGCCAATGACCAACTCTCTGTTAGAACTTGGTGAGACCATTTACAAAGGATTGGGAACTATGATGATTAGATTTGTGGATCTTACTTGATGATTCAACACCTGATGATTTGGTGCCTGATGATTTATGTTCTACCTTTCATGTTACTAATTATGTTGATATGGTTCCCTTTCATTCTGATAATTTTGGTAAGGGGGATTTAGGGGAATGGCCTATTAGCTTTTGAGATTTATGATCTCACTGGATAAGTTATGCAATATGCTTTCATTTAGTTCATCTATGTACCTAGTGTGTGTATGCAATCATAAATGCATCATGTCCATAAATAAATCTTGAATTATATGGGATAGAGCACACCTAAAATTCAAATTTGGGCATATAATCTATAAGCATGATCATGACCAATGTGAGTATCTACTAGACCTAATTAGGGGATCACTTAACACAACACACCATATGAGATAGGGTTGCAAAGCCTGTAATCTAACATAATTGTATAACAATCCTAAATGAGTCCTATGATTTATTATTTAACTAATCTAATAACAAGAAAATTAAATCTAATCTAGTGCACACCAAAACTTGTGGCACAAAGTGAGGGGTTATTAAATCAAAGCAATCAAAACATGTATAGGGAACTTTAAATAAAGTAAGTATGAGTGACATCCTAATACATGGAATATGAAGAGTAATATTATTTGAGCTAACAACTATGATACTTCTATCTACTAAAAGAGAGGAGAACAAAGTTACAATATACATACTTGAATGTAAACCTATCAAGACTCAATCTCTCCCTTGGCCAAAGGGGCTTTGCAAGAGGTTGTTGTTCATAAGGATCACTTTGTCAGGACAAAGCATCCAAGACCTATCCACAACACTATATTCTCTAAAATAATAAACCTAAGTTAAGTCTCTTTAAGTATAATGGTGGAATACTAGATTGTGAAGAAGCACAAGGAAATAATTAACTCTTTATTGCATATATTAATAATGACTGAAATGACCTTATATATATATATATATATATATATATATATATATATATATATATATATAGGTATAGCTTACACTAAAATCATTTGGGATTGTTCATTGTGCTAGGTTAACCCAATAAACCTAGCACATTTTCAAGCTAACTCACTAGGTCTATGCTAGGTTGGCTAGGAGGTTAACAAACCAAAAGATAAAAAAGGTCTGTAAATTATACTAGGTTGACCAGGTTGACCTAGTATGTTAAACAGGTCAAAAGGGTGCCATGTAAGGAAATGAAGGATAGAAAGAGGAAAAATATTAGAATATTATGTAAGGGAAGAGAAATAACTTATATAAAGGTTTTGGGATCTATTTGGATTGGTAATAATGTGGTAAAATGGGACAACAATCCTATGAAGCACCAAAGGTATGCCCACCCCTTTCTTGGTATACCCTTTAAGGCATGCACTTAGAGAGATTAATTATTGATGGGCTCTTTCAAGATTTCAAGTGTCAATAATTGATAAAAGTGTGAAAATATTATGTTTATACATATTCCCCACTTGAATCTCATCACATCTCACTAAGGTGTAATAGGGGATGGTGATTTGAGAAATAAAATAAGGACACACACAATGTTGATGCTAAAAAAATTACAGTATTTTAAAAGCATAAAATAACTAAAAGTAAATGATTCAAAGGGAAACTAATATACAAATTAAATAGCTAAAAATTAAATGTAATGCATACTTTGACTTACCTTTTATCATGGGATGGTTGTCTATTGTGTTATTTTTTATTGTGTATGGCATAGATACTGCTCTCAACAAACCCAATAATGCAAAACTAAAGAGAAATAATAAACAAATGCAAAAGAAGCCAAAATAGTTGGTAGGATGAGGATGGAACATACTTAGGAAATTTTACAAGATGGGGTGACAAGTTCTATGTTAGACCAAATGACCAAGTCAAAAAATAAGATTAAATTAGGTTATCGAAAAGCTAAGGCTACTAAGGACCGAAAAACTCAGACAAGCTACCTTAGAATTAGAAAGGAAAACTCACCAAGTTAAACCAAGGATACATTTCAAATAGGATGGAAACATAAAAACAAGACAAATGATAAAAATATTAACTAAAAAAATAAAAAAAATGGTAAAACAACATTGCTGAGTGAGTAGTAACAATCAACATCTCAATCATCAATGGAAAAAGGATGCATAAAATGGAAAACAACATTGTCGAGTGAGCAGTAACAAACAACATCTCACTAAATAAAGGAAAAAGGGGTATGAGTTCAAGTGTTTTTAATAACAAGACAATAAAATTATGATAAATGTGAAAAGGAAGGTAAAGTAAGTGTAGTAAATATAAAGTGATAAATAAAATGATCCAAAGTTGTTCAAACATGTTGTTTCACTCTAAGGATAGATAAAAATGAAACAAAGTAGTGCTAGCATGTTTTTAATAGATGAAGAAGAAGGAAGATAAGAAGAGGAAAAACATATTGGGAATCAAAATTTGTTTATCAAGGGGGGAAATTAAATGGGTAGATGGGAAAATGAAGGAAAAACCAAGGTAGAGAGAACTCTTTATCAAAGTCAAGACACTCAAATTAGGTTTGTCAAAGCAAGAGGAATTTCAACCTTAAGAACTATGAAGAACTTATCTTAGTGACACAAGTCTTGGATTAACAAATGGAGTATATAGATCATCCCATGAAGGCTATATGCATGAAAATTAAAATTGACCTACCTCCCCATGACATGTTCCCTATTCTTCAGGCCCCCTTATAGAGCCTTTAGTCTACTTCCAAGATTGGGTACTTGAATGAGAAATTAATTATCACCATAAAGTTTTTTGAAGTCCCTTATTCTAATCTACTAGCCTACCACATCTCAAAGGAATTTGTCTCTATGTGAAGCCAACTGTGGAGTTTAAGCTTCAATTAGATATAAGAGATGTGCTTTATATCATGTCATTTGGTGTGATTTTTACTTTTGATATTTGTATGTTGCCTTTTAGATATCACTTCCTTTTATTTTTAAATGATTTGCATTTTAACTTTTTTTTAATGGATTTTTTTATTCCTCCTCCATAAAAATTTGGAAAACCACACATGGGTGCTAAAGATGACTTTCATTTGAAAAATTGGGACAAGTTTGGTAAGAGATAGAACTTCAAAGAGCATGGGGTCTAAGAATCTCATAAATCTAGGTAAAATAAAAGTGATATCTTGACTTTGACCTTGTTTTATCTAATGTGGAGCTGAGAGAAAGGGTAAATCAATAAGAATGACACATGGAACCATTTGAAATGCTTCAAATTAAAATAAAAATAAAAATGTGTCAAAGGGTAAAAATAAGGGATACAATGATAGTAAAGTGTGATTCCTTATCATAAGAAAGAGGGAAGTGGAAGAAAACATGCTAACATAGATTTTTATGTAGATTCCATCTAGAAAATGAAGCAAAAGAATCAAAACATAAAAATAATTGTAAGTTTATGTGGATTGTTGATTCCTATCCATGGTCTTACAAAATAACTCATAAAAGAAAGACCCACAAGGGTGATAATAAGAAATAGAAAAGAAAAGTGAGGGAGTGTTTGTACAAAGCACCTCACAAAGAAAAACCCAAAGGATGCCAAAATAAAATTGGTAAATAACAACAAGAGAATGAATGATAATATGATGGTGGTTTTGTGAGGGATGTTGGGTCCTATCCATGGTCTTACAAAACAACTCACAAAAGAGAAATCCAAGGGTGCAAAAAATAAGAGAAAATACAAGAAAAGAAAGAAGACTATGGTACATCAAGAAACTAAAAGACAAAAATGGAGGACCAAAGGTTTGTGAAAATGAGGAATTATATTTAGGAAAATTACTTTTTAAGGAATTTAGCATTGGTCGGCTCTTTGAAAACATGACCTTCATTAGTTTGAAGACAATAAGTGCTTAGACCAAGAATGTCTCTAACTAAATATGGGCCCCACCATTTTTGGGCATATTTGTCTTCTTTGTCATGGGTGTAATCTAATTTAATGACAAGATCACCGTTATTGAAAGTGAGGATTTTAGCACATTTTTTATGTTGTCAGGTAATGTGAGCCTTGTATTGGTGGTTATGTTGCAATGTAGATAGATGATTTTCATCAAGAAGAACAAGGGCATGAAGGTGAGATTTAGATAATTCTTCATCAAGAATAATACCATGAAGAGATATAAGTAGAGAAGGAATATCAACTTCTAATGGAAAGACTGACTCAGAACCATAGACTAATGAAAATGGAGTTGCCCTAGTGGTAGTATGAATGCTAGTCTAATAGGCCCAAAGTGTAAGGTAAAGATGAATATGCACATCTATACAGGTTTTATGAACTATTTTTTGTATAATTTTATTGGTGGCCTTAGCTTGACCATTGAATTATAGATGATAAGGCATGGAAAACTTATGATTGATCTTTAATTTGGTATAAAGTTGTTTAACAAGTTTATTTTTAAAATTACCACCATTATCTAAAATGATAGTATGGGGAATGCCAAAATGGAAAATAATTTTGTTAAGAATGAACTTGGATGTGGTAGGACTACTAAAATTAAAAAGGGGCATGAATTCTACCTAATTGGTAAATTTTTTGGTAATGGTGATGATAAATATGTGCCCATCTTGGGAATGAGGAAGTTTACCAATGAGATCAAATCCCCATGTGGAAAATTGCCAAGGAGATTTGATAATTTGAATCTTGGTAGGAGGTGAATGGATAAGATCATTGTGAAGCTAATAAGGATTGCACTTCTTATAGAATTTAATTTCATCTTTTGCAAGAGTATGCCTAAAATAACCCATACGTAGACATATGCGTGTTGTAGCATGTCCACTATAGTGACCATCACAAATACCCACATTTACATGTTTGAGTAGAGGAGGAACTTCATCTTGCATAACATAATAGAGAAAGGTACCTTCGATATTGTGATAGTAAAGGATGTTATGTATAAATACATACTTGAAAGCTCAGTAATGAATGCATGTCTTATCAAGAGAATCTAGATCAAGAGGATAAGTTTGATGTTTTAAGTATTGAATTATATCTTGCTACCAAGGACTTTATTGAATAGACATAGCTTCAATGTGAAGATAAGTGAATCATGTAATTAGATAGATGATGAAGTGTTTTTGATTTGTCTAATAAAGAAAGGATTAGAAAGGACTTGATGAGAATGAAAGAGAGAAGCTAAAGAGGCAAGAGAATTAGTAATGGAATTTTGGTCTCAAGGAATAGGCTCGATAGTGAAATAGATAAAGTCCTAAGAAACATTGGATACAATTTGATGATAGGTAATGAGTTTGTTACTTTTACAATGATAATCACCATTAACTTGGTGACAAATGAGATGAGAATCTCCTAAAACATGAATATATTGGATGTCTAGATTAAGAGCAGCTCTCATGCCTAAGATAAGATCTTCATATTTTGCCATATTATTGGTGACATCAAAGGTAAATAAAAAAGCTAAAGGAATTATTTTACCAAGAGGACTAGTGAGAATGTAACTTGCCATAGCTCCTTGAAGGAATTTATCACCATCAAAGTGAAGGGTCCAAGTATCCTCATGTAAGTCAACATTAATTTCAAGGAGATCTTCTATAACTACCTTTGATTTAGTAGTACCAGAGGGAGGGGAAGATTATTCAAGTTGATTACCTTCAAGATCAATAGTAAAGCTATGAAAATAGTCTTTTAGGGATATATCTTGATTAAAACCTTTAATGAAAAAGATATTGTCATCGAGAAGATCATCTTGAAGTGGAGAAGTGGTTGAAATAGGAGATACGATAAATTGGTCAGCTATGACTTACCCTTTAATATATTTTTGTGTGATGATACATAGATTTAATTGCATAAGTAAGACCATTCATTTGACAATTCTATCTCTAGGAAAAAAGGCTTTAGATAATAAGTAATGAAGGGGGTCAAAATGAATGATAACATAAGTAGATTGGTATAGTATATAATGTTGAAGCTTTTCAACCATAAAATAGATAGTGAGTCATCACACTCAACTTTGGTATACCATGTCTCATAATCATTGAGGCCTTAGCTAATGTAGTAAATAACATACTCTATTCTTGAATCATCTTGTTGGGAAACAATTTCCCCAACTGAAATAGGTGTGGAATAAGTATAGAGAATTCATGGTTTATCATTGGAAGGGGGACAAAGTGTAGGTGGATGAAGTAATGACTCTTTCATATTATTGATGGATTTTTGACATGGACCTATCCATTCTAAATTTATACCTTTCTTAAGAAGGGAATTGATGGAGTGAATTGTGATAATTCATTTTAGGGAAAAATCATCTAATTGCCCCAAGTTTGCCTAAATAAGTACAGATATCAAGAATTAATCGAAGAATGGGCATGTTAATAATAACACTAATATTGGCCAGGTCAACATCAATGCCACAAATTGAGACTAAGAATCCTAAAAAATTTAGATGTGACTCTAAAAACACATTTGAAAAGATTAAGTCTAATATTGTATTTAATGAGATGGTCAAAGATGATATCAACATCAAAAAGATGGTTCTTACGATGTTTGGATTTATAAATTAGATCATATACATAAGTTTCAACAATTTTATGGATGAGATCATGAAATATGTAAGTCATAGCACATTGATAGGTAGCTTTGACATTTTTAAGGCTGAAAGGAATTTTAACATAATAATAGGTGCCCTATTCTGTGGTGAAAGTAGTCTTATGTTGGGCCTCAAGAGTGATGTGCATCTGATTGTATCTTGAGGAGCCATCCATAAGAGATAATATTTTGCAACTAACCATGGAATTGATGATGTAATCTATTGAAGGTAATGGGAATTTGTATTTAGGACAAGTAAGATTAAGGTTGCAAAAATCAATACAAATGTGAATGACCATAGTGACCTTCTTCCACATAGGAACAATGTTAAAAATGCTTTCAGAATAGTCTACTAGTTTAATGAATTTAGCATCTAGTGATTCAATGATTTCCTTATGACATATATTAGTAACTTCAGGTGGGAATTTTCATTTATTTTGATGCACTAGCTTAGGATCAGGATAAGTAATGATATTATGAACCAAAATACTAGGGTCAATGCCATGCATGTCTTGGTAAGACCAAGTGAATGCCTTTAGATATTCATCAAATAATAAGATAAATTTATCATGCTCAGTTGCTAAGAGTTTTTGAGAAACCATGATTAGTTGAGGAGAGGATGGGGTACCATAATAGATATGATTTTTTTATTTGATAAGCATCGAATTGTCATCTTGAAAGTGGTAAAGTGCATTAGGTAAGGTAAAAATTGGATTTGTTTTAGGATAAATGCTAAGAACAATGTTGTTAAAGTAAGGAGTTTTATTCTTGAAATTTCTAATTTTATGATGCTATCAAAGAAGTTGAGGTTCTTGAGAATGAATTAATTCAAGAATAGATTCATCACTAGGCAAGATCAAAAGAGGACCAGAATAAGCACCATCTAATTCAAGGTCCATAATTTTATTGCCATGGCGACAATATTTAGAATGAATCTGATGGACATCAGTTGCCTTGGCATCTAGTGTAATTTCAAAAGTAGATGAAGAGGAATGATTCTAAGAGATGGGAGTATTGATAAACTCTATGATGGGAGAAGAATATGAAGAAATGATAGGATACATAAGAGGTAGAGAAGATGTAGGATCATTTATAGGTTTGAAAGGTGTAATTTGTTCTACCGCCCAAGTATCGATAAGAAGAGGATTGGTGGGAGGTACATAACCCTCAAGATCTAAGTCATGATTTGTAGATATGGTATGTACATCTTGATTGAAGGCATGAATTTGGGCTAAAATATTTTGATAGTGCTAGACATCTAAGTCTCTAGATTGAGCTTGGCACATGATACAATTATTGTCATATGTTGGAAAAATCATACATGCTTGAGAATTAGGGGGAGTTTCAGAAGGTAAAATCCCAATGTTGTTAAATGTATGAGGGGACATGGTGAGAGAATATTATAATAATTTATCTACTCTAAAATTATTAAATGTGAAGACATATTCATGTAAATATGGATTATGAGCATTGTATGGAGGGGAAAATCAATAATCTCATTTATGATAGGAATAATATGATCTTGGGATAAGAAAGAAGGAAAAAGCCAATATGAAATATATGGGGGTAGCTTCTTAGTATTAAAAGTGTGGTGCAACTCATAGGGATAATCATCATAAGAATCCATAAGAATAAATTGAAGATCAAGATTCAAGTTGATGAACCCAAGTAAAGGAGCACAATATTGATTTTAGAAAATGTAGGAATTCAAAATTGAGGCTTAGGATTGGGAAGTTGGAGGTTCCATGGGTTAGGATTAGCTTCATATTTGTAATTTTTTCCATTATGTAAGAATTTAATACAATGAATACTAGAAGAGGTATTTTCTCTCATCTGATGAGTCCATGGATGACCAAGAAGAATGTTATAAGATAAAGGAAGATCAAGGACTATAAGCTTCATTCTAATAGTCTTAGGTCTAATGGTCAATGAAAGCCAAATGTAGCCAAGTGGCTTTTGATTAGTCTTGTCAAAGCCATGACAAGTAAGATGGGTTTGTTTAAGATGATCTTTGTTATAACCACGTTGTTGAATGAGCCATATAAATGTGACATTAATACCAGAACCTTTGTCAACTACAAATATTCAAATAAGGGTGGTATTAATGACTACTTTGATAAAGAGAGGTGGATTGTCAACATGAAAAATAATTTTGTTATTGATCATATCCTCTTAAAGAAATTTAATGGAAGGATTGGAAGAAGGACACATAGTCTCAATAGTATATACATTAGTTGGTTTAGAATCAATAGAAGGTGGTTCTTCATTGATGGAAGATGGATCTTCAATTTCTTGAAGTTGTTGCATAATAAATTTATGATGATAAGGTGAAGTGCAAACCAAATCCATAAGAGGAATATCATAAGGCATAGAGTTGAGTTCTTCAAGAAAATTCAAATATGTTTTAGAATAATCAACACAAGGTTTAGAAGGTAAATTAGATTTAGGAGTTATATATGTGGTGGGAGGATTAGAAGGAATTTGTTCCTCAGGTCCTTCTAAATCATCTTGAGTGGTAGTGGTATCTTTAAGCAATATTCTTATAAAGATGGTTTTTTAGACTCCATAATTGGATCTTTGTGGGCCAATTTATGATGATAATTAACCTTAGTAGAATTGAAATATTGAGAATTGTTATAATATAGGTCATAATTAGTATCAATGGCATAAACATTCTTGACATTTGAATGATTATTGTTTGAAGAAGATTTTTGATTGTTAGAAGTAGAAGATTTAAAGTTTTGTCATTTTTGAGATGCAGGAGCATATTATTCATGATAAAGTTTGATCATATCCTCATGTCTGAATGAGTCACCAAACATATAAGAAATGTCACACTTAGTGAGCCCTCTACAAGATTCATGAGAATGCCTAATATCAGCATGAAACCAATAGAATAGATTGGTATCATACCAATTAGGAGGAGCATTGGGATAAATGAAAGGTTTTGATGGAAGTAAAAATTATTGCATTTTTTGATTGAAAGAGGTGTATGAGATGGTAAAGGAACATCAGATTTGGAAACTCCATGTTTGGTTTGGGAAGTATAACTAGTGACAACATCAGATGTTCAAAAACATCCTTTAAGAAGTTTATGATTTGGTTTGAATTGCTTTATAAGAAAGTCTTGATGTTTAGCTTGGTCAAGAGCTTCATTAGGAGTTTTAGGACAAAAGGTTTAAACTTTGTATTGAAGAATGGGAGTAAGAGTGGTAATAAAGAGTTTAAATAAATTTTTATCAGTCATATTATGATCAACTTTATGAACTAAGGATTTATATCTTTTAATATAGTCATAAGCTAAGTCATTGGGATATTATTTAGCATTTACAAAGTGACTAAGATTTTTTTCAGGAAGGTCATTGTGTTGAAGCTCTTTAACCAAAGGATTGACCAAATATTTAGGTTACCAAATATCATGTTGAGGAAGTTGGTTATACCATTCTAATACATCACTAGTGAATGTTTTGACTAATAGCTTAGTTGTGGGAAATGCATTAGTTTGGATCCACTCTTTATAAAGGTTACCAAAAGCTTTGAAGAATGAATTAGGGTCTTTATTTTGATCATATTTGATATTTGAAGTTATGTTACCAATATCAATGGATATAATGAAGGAAGCTAAAGACACATTTTGAATGGTTTGAAGCATCTTGTTATTCACTATGGGTTGAGGAATAACATTACTAGAGGCATCCCTAAGAGGTAGAAGAATATAATTATGATTAGCTTGAGGATGAATAGTTTGAGGTTGATTAGCCACATTGATTAAGTGTTGTTGAAGTTGTATCATTTTGTTGGTATTAAAGTTTTTTATGATATTAATTAATTGGCTGACTTGTAAGAGTTGGATTGTATGGAGAGGTGAGTTAGTGTTGGTTGGAGTACTACCCAAATTATTTTTAGGGGGAAGATTATTATTAGAAATATTATTAGTCGGATTGTTAAAAATATTTGTATCAATCACTTCCACATTGGTTTAGAGAGCTTGATAAGTATGGAAAGGATTGGATCTATCAACTTCATTTTGAGGTGTTATTTTCACCATGTTATAGTTCATAGATTAAGGAGAGAAGAAGCTCCCCAAGAGTGATGGTTATCTTGAGAGGAAAAAAGAGGGAGGAATGAACATCTCATATAGTATTTAAATGGATTTAGGTTGTCCAAAAAGATTCTAATAGGAGACCTCATTCTGACTAGATAGAGAAGAACAAGATGCAAAACTAGAGAAATGGGATGTTAGATTAAGAAATAATAAACAAAACTAGGTTGACCAGATCAACCTAGTGTAGAAAATATGGCTTATAGATTGTACTAGGTCAACTAGCTCAATCTAGTGCAATGCACAGAAGCTAAAAAAAGTATAGTATCGACCAAGTCAACCTAGTATAGTGAACAAGGAAGAGGAAAATATTGATAAAAAGTTTGGAAATGAAATAAGATAATTTGCATCTAATCTAAGAAAGTAAGTGTAGAAAAGAAACACATAATTGAATTAATTGATGTTGGCCAATTAAATTGATGTACACAAATAAAAAATTTTCACTAACATTGGCTGATGAAATCTTTTACACACACAATTGATCAAAGAGAAAGAAAACAACTTGAAATTAAAGATAGATATTTGGTCAACCTATAATGTTAATTAGATTATTAATAATGATTTTATGTGTAAAGGGATATTGCTATAAACAAGGTACTAGATAGCAATCCAAGGATGGTTTTAGGTAAGTTTAAGATGAAAGGGACCATAGTGGCAATGATACAAGCTTGGTATTGGGGCCTACCCCCTCAATTCACACACCAAAATGATAAGGGTGTTGGGTGCTTGGACAATATATACCATTAATCATGCTTTATACTTGACTAGAGCATTAAGTTAGCTTCCCCCTTGGTGATGACATCCAAGTAGGTTGGTTTGCGTAGTCAAATTTTTAAATTCTTTTTGATGTTTGTGTGGTTTGGTTATTGTGAAAAAAGAATAGAAATAGTGAAACTAAATGATTAATTGAAAACCACCTAATTAGACTATGTGAATTATTCTAAGCATACAAATAGCTAAAAAGAAAGATGTAATTAAGATATATGGTTATTTCTAACTTTGAAACAAGGTATAATTAATAAACTATATGGATAATCATATAGAATAGGTTCGATAGGGTTGAAGCTATACTATGGAAGCAACGTCTAAAAATGAAATAGGTCAATCAGGTCGATCTAGTTATTTAAAGACACACATAACATAGAACTAGGTCCACAAGGTCAACCTAGTTGACTATGTAGAGGTAGTTTTGAAGATTGTAAATTATGAAAGGAAAGTATAGAAATAGAAATATATAGAAGAATATAAACTCAACTAAGTGGTTTAGAGATGAAAATAGAGAATATTTATGATCAATAACATAGAAAAAGCTATAAAAAACCTACAAACTAGGTCAATATGGTTGACGAAGAAATATAGAAACCTAGTAAAAAAGTGTTGAAAATACACTAGGTCAACCTGGTGGACCTATTTGACTGAACAAGAAGTCTAAAAATTAGAAAAACTACACTAGGTTGATTTGGCTGATCTAATTATCTAAATAGAATTTTACAAGTTCTAAAACCTATATTGGGTTAAGGTCATTGAGCTAGTTACCTATTCCTAGAAACTTCTGCATAGAGATAAATAAATGGGTATAGGGTCAATCTAGTATAATAAATATATGATAAAAATAATGATGAATACAAATGAAATAAGTGAAAAAAATCCTACAAGGGTTTGATTCATTTCTAGTTCACCAGAATGTATATAATAAAAAATCCATCATGTCCATAAATCAATCTTGGATCAGATGGGATAAGTCACACCTACACTTCCGATTGGGGTATACAATTACTAAGTGAGATCATTACCAATGTGAAGATTTTTTAGACCTTATTATGGGATTAATTTTCATAACACACCATGCAAGATAGGGTTCCAAAGCCTATAGTCTAGCACAATCACATAATAACACTAAAGGAGTCCTATGATTTATTATTTCACTAATCTAATAATGAGAAAACTAAATCTAATCTAGTACACACCAAATCTTGTGGCACAAAATGATGGGTTAGTAAATTAAAGCAATCAAAACATGTATAGGTAAATTCAAATAAATTAAGTATGAGTAACACCCTAATATATGGAATATGAAGAGTAATATTATTTGAGCCAACTCTTATGATACTTCTATCTACTAAAAAAGAGGAGAACAAAGCAAGAATATACTTACCTAAATGTGAAGCCATTGAGACTCAATCTCTCCCTTGGACAAAGGGGATTTGAAAGAGGTTGTTTTGGTTCATAAGGATAATTTGTTAGGCCAAAGCATCTAAGACCTATCCATAAGAATAGATTCTCAAAAATAAAATACCGAAGCTAAGTCTCCTCAAATAGAATGGTGAAAGAGTAGATTGTGAAGAAGCATGAGTGAATAATTAACTCTTGATTACATATATTAATTGAAAAAAATAGCCTTGTATATATAGGTATAAATTACCCTAAAATCATTCAAGAACATCAGTTGTGCTAGGTTGACCTAGACAACCTAGCACATTTTTGGGCTAACTCACTAGGTCTGTGTGAGGTCAGCTAGAAGGCTAATATACCAAAAGAGAGAAAAGGTATGCAAACTATATTAGGTCAAATAGGTCAACCTAGTATGTTGAATAGGCCAAAAGGGTTCCAAACAAGTAAATAAAGGATAGAAAGAGGAAAAAGACTATAAGATTATGCAAGAGAGGAGAAATAGCTTAGGGAAAATTTTTGGGATCTAATTAGATTGGTACTAATGTGTCAAAAAGGGATAACAATCTTATGAAGCACCAAAGTTCTACCACCCCTTTCCCAATGCAACCTTTAAGGCATGCACTCAGAGAGATTGAGTCTCGATGGGTTCTTTCAATATGTAAAGCATCATTAATTGATAAAAGTGTGAAAATATTATGTATATAGTGTGGATGAAGAGGATGCACTTGCTTGAGTAGGTGAATATACATATAAGGATGGAGACATTTTTGAGGTGATTGGAACTTCTTCTTATGGTATCATTGATATTTATGGGAACATTGGCATCAACAGTCATAGGGAAAGCTTCCCAACATCTATTAAGTTAGTCTCTACTTTGACAACTATTTCATATGCATTTAGTAGCATTTGACCTCCAAGTGACTGAATCATGATAGTGATGTCTAAGTCTAAGGCCTTGAGGTAAAATACAATGGCCATATTGGGACGTGATCAATCCATTATCAATATCTTTTAATAGGTCCTATCAAACTTGGTATTGAAATATATAATATCCACTTATAAGGATCTTTTAATAGTGATCATTTGCTATAGGAGGGATGAGTGATCTAATTTCTCATTTAATTAATTGAAGAATCTTTTTCCCAAGTCATCCCAGGTGGTGATGGAGTTAGATGGTAAAGACTAATACTAGTCAAGATCTCTCCCTTTGAAAGAGGTGACTGGTAGCCTTAAGGCTACATTCTAATGCATGACATAACATATAGTGTAGACATTAGTGACATGTTGAAGATGATCTACTATTCTATTGAAATCATCCCTTATAAATTTAGGGAGTGCCTTTAATACATTGTGAGGAATAAGATCCCATATAGTCGGGGCTATTGGATGGATGATTGGGCTACCACTATTCCATGCTAAAAAGTTTCTTAGTGGTCCTGTGATAGCCATTTGTCATTTTTATTACATTATACTTGACCTTGTGGTTATTTGGTGAGTTAAAACTACTAGAGGTGGTAGTAACAAGTTAATATTATTGGTTATTTGTGACCTTGTAATGGGTCTATGTATCATAAACTCTAGCTTCTAATCAAGTTATTTTAGGTTGGTCCCACTAGGTGTGCCAAAAAAGAAAGAATTTTTGATGCCTAAAATTCTCACTCTCAGTAAATAGTCTTCTTATAGGAAGCTTTGAAGATGTGGGATGAATTTTTGGTATGTAAAGTAAAATTTGGGATTTTAGAAGTTAACTCTTCAAACTATTGGAGATAAAAGGGGAGAAGAAAGAAATGAAAATAAATTTAAATAACCTAACTAAAGTGATGAACCAATATTTTAATGTATCTAACTACTATTTCATAAAATATCTTGATCCCTTCCAAACATCATAGACTATTAAAGGAGCATATGCATGAATTAAAGTCTGTAACATAAACAAGAATCAATACTATGGAAGTTGAGAAAAGAGGAAATAGACAACAATATATTTCCACTCAATTTGATATAGAACACCACATCATCTTCAATTTTTTGTTTAAAACACCATACAAAAGTTTGAAGGCATAATATATAGTACAACCCTTCCCATGAGGGGCATCTACTGAGGTCCTAAAATGAAAAACCAAAATTGTTGGTACTTATATTCAAGAAATAACTATTACAATGGTTTATATAGTACTAATAATTATATAAAATTTCCAGCCCTTTTCAAAATAAAATATCTCTTCTTATAAAGGCCTAATGGCCTCTTAAGGAAGTGACACCTAGAACTAGGCACTTGCACTCATGATGAGGCCATTGTAACTGACTAGGGAAATTTAATTTATGAATGTAGTTAATATTTAAAAATATTTGATATTGCACAACATCAATTCCTTATGATGCACACAATACTTATAAGTGTGGTGGGGACATGTAAATACCTTTGTAATTGCCTCTGGAATGCTTGTCAAGAAAGGGGGCCCACTTCTGTTATTCAATGATGCTACTTGAAGGTCTGATAGGAAAAACTTCACCTTAGACAAGCATCATGATGCCACATGGAAGAATCAATTCCTCTTCATTGTAACCACACAGTGGATCCCATTTCTAACTTTGTTGGCCAACGGCACAATCCAAAGCCTTGACAAAATAAACCCTTGTTTCCAAGTAGCATCATGAAACTACATGATAGGCTAGCACTAATCCTAGAGAAATTGAGCATTCCTTAGTAAAAATGAATGTATGGGAACCACATGGAAAGTCCACATCCCACTCTATTGTAAATTCACCATGGGTCCGATTCCTAGCATCATCATCCCATGGCACCTTTTGAAGGTATATCAAAAAGGAGCCTATCTTGGATAAACACTGTGATACCACATGTCAAGTTGGTATTTCTCCTTGTGAGGTTGAGAACTTGTTAGTGTTGAATAAGCATCGAGATACCATGTGGAAATAGTGAAAGGAATCTAAGACTTATATAAAATAAAAAAGGGATTTAGGGAAGAAGAGGAGGCCAAAACATAAAATGTCAAACTCACCAAGCTTGGCCTTCAAAAAAAGTAACTACTCCAAAATAGAAAACATGGATTATGATCCACATCTACTACATTACTACATAATGGTATACTATTCCCTATTATTCCAAAATTAAATATTAATCCCTATAATTAGTGAAAAATCATGTCTTAATCATTCCAAATCAAATAAAAATCCATACATTTAAAGTATCGAATCCAAATTAAAATCAAAATGCACATTTTGAGTGAACATAATTTCTCAATCAAACTTAGTGGGAGAATTAGGTGTGGCTTGATTCCCTCCTAAAATTATATGGGTTCATAGGCAATGATCAATCATCAACCTATGTGGTTGGGGTCATTACATTTCCCCTTCATATTTGTAGGTTTCAAGATCTCACAACTACACATAGGGTTTTCAAAATAAATATAAGGAAAGAAGAGGTTTGTGTTTGGCATTAATGACAGAATTATATTTTATCCCTCTCAGAATACATTGGTGTAGGTACTATTATAGTCATAATTTTTGTCATTTTAACAATAAACAAACCCACAGTCAATGGATAAGGCTACATTGTGTAGCTATCTAGGGAGTGTAGACTTATCCAGACATAGGCATAAACTCTATTACTAGATTTGGGCTATCATGGGCCTATTTTAACATGATTTTAACTAACATTAACCTACTATAATCAAACTTAAACCATAAAATCTAAATATTTAATTATTTTTTGTACTTAATATATTTAACATATGCCACTTATAAATCAATATCAATTAATTTTGGCTTACATTTAAATTTATTCTTAATTGCCATATATTACAATTTGAATATTATTTTAAATTTTTATATATAAAAAACATTATAGAATTGAAAAAGGGTAAAAATATAGCCTACGAACACCCAACCACCCCTATTTTTTGGCATTCCTTATTATTAGTTTTCGTAATACGACAAAGATAATAAAAATAATCACAATCACTTATAGTAAGTGTAATTGCATATCACATTCAGACCATTCATATGTGATTAGAAAAAATGGTCAAAATGTGGCTTAAATATGCATGATGGTAGTAATAGAGGTAATTTATTGACCTATGCACACCCAACCATTATTTTTTTATAATATTCCATGTGACTAGTGTTTAACTCTAAAATGGTCTAAATTGAGGTTATCCCAGGTTAAAGGGGTAGAGATATCCTATGGCACAAAGATGATAGACTATCTATAAACTAGGTTGATTAGATGCCAAACTCAAATATAACATATATTAAATTCATTAAATTGAGATAGGATAAAATAGTAAGTACAATTATACTAAGCATATAAATGACAAAGAAGTAATATACTTAGCTAGTTATTATGCTAATGTAGTTGTATATTTATAATAGCCAAGAAGTAGACAAGAATGTGATTTTGGAATAGTCATAATATTCTATATTTAGTGCCTCTAGATCTATGAATACTAGATTCAACTTTAAATGGTCATGTCAATGTTACTGTTTGAACTTGATGCAGGTGCCCCTTACAAAATACCTGTTGGAAAAAGATGCAACCACTTAGATGATTTTGGCATTTTCTTTGTCTTTATTTTTGTCAATTCAGATTTGGGTCATGGAGTATCACTCCTAATGAAATTGTACAACCCTAGTTCTTCTTATTCATAGTGACCTTGGGGGAAATTGGTTAGTAGGCACATGATGTTGATCTAACCCCAAAGACCCCTTTGTTAATGAAAAATCTCTACATAGAAATAATCTAAGGAGGGCCTTAGAATAATTTACTTCTCCCCTATGTGTTTTAATTTACATGAATCATGCAATATGTAGAAAATAAGTACAATAGTAACATAAATTGTAACTTGAAAAAATGACTCCTAGTGTACCCCTTCAATACGTCAGACCTATGTATGTGATATTCCTATGACTAATATGAAAATAGGAGAAAATAGAGAAGATTTAATTTATTAAGTGCTTGATTTAATGATTTTTATAGGTTATCTTAGTAAGTGTTATATCTTGTAGGTTAGGAATGAATGAAGTTTGATCTTTTATTTATATCAATCCATTTGGATAAGTAAGCCATGTTAAAGAACTTAGGTTAACCATTAGGATATGTTTCATTTGAAAATTATCTAACTTTGGGACACTCAACACTTGTATTATAAAAGGACACCTACATCAATGCAT
The DNA here is from genome assembly GCA_037957365.1 of Torreya grandis. Taxonomy (NCBI): domain Eukaryota; kingdom Viridiplantae; phylum Streptophyta; class Pinopsida; order Cupressales; family Taxaceae; genus Torreya; species Torreya grandis. The sequence continues at coordinate 1,205,814 of JARHVA010003337.1, forward strand.
GTGTCTATCCATGATGCTAGTGTTTAGGGAACATGAAAGGATGTATAGAATCAAAACATATAGAGGTGGAATATAAACAAGTTTTAAGAATTATAGGAAAAATAGAAGGCTTGGGTCAAAAACATAAGACTGGTCAAACCAAGAGATAGGCCAAGAGGCAAAAGATAAATCAAAGTGAGATTTATAAAAGTGGGGAAGGTCCATAATTGACAAGAACAACCTATTTGCACATAATATTTTCAAACTTTATCAATTATTGATGTTTTTATCTTCTAGGAACCTAACTAGTCTTAATCTCTCTAAGTTCATGCCCCAAGGGGTGTATTGAGAAAGGGGTGGGTAAACCATTAGTGATTCATAGGATTGTTGTGCCTTTTTTCCACTTATCATCTATACACTTATCTCCTAAAACCATTATCCTAAGCTTTGGCTCCTATTTTTCACCCTCATCGAGTCTTTTACCACCTTCATTAGCTCTTTCCCTAACCTAAACCCCTTTTTGACATTTTACATGACATAGTTGACCACATCAACCTTGTATTTTTATTGATAAAGCTTATTAGGGACTAGATCAGCCCATGGATGATATAGTTTGTTTTTGTCCATTACTATACTAGGTCAACTAGGTCGACCTTGTCAACATAAAATTTTTAAAGGGTTTAGGGTTAGATCAACATATATAAACACATCCATTTTTCCCTTCTTAGAGATACAACAAGAGTTAATTATTAATTTGTGATTTTTTACAATATACTTTTCTACCATAATAATTGAGGAGTCTTATTTTAAGGTTTTTACTTAGTTAAGAATCTTGTCTTGTGGAGAAGTCTTGGATGCTTTGGCCTTTCTTAGTGATCCTTAAAAACTAAAAAAAATATTGAGAAGCACATTTGGCCAAGGGAGAGATTGAATATTTATGGGTTCATCTTCAAGGTAAGTATCTCTAACTTTGGTCCTCTCTTTATTAGATAAAAGTAGCATAAGTAATGGATTTTGAATAATATTTCTCTCTCCATGCATTACAGTTTTACCTATAGATAGCTTAATTAGGATTCTCTTATGTATGTTTGATTTTATGTTTACTAACCCCACTTTGTGCCACAAGATTTGGTGAGCACTAGATTATACTTTTGTTTTACTTGTTATTAGTTTAGTAAATATGTAAACATAGGACCTAGTTAGGGTTACCACATAGTTTTTCTTGACTAGAGGATTTGGAACCCTCCCTAGTGATATTATTTGTGATAAGATATCCCTTTGATAGTTCTAGTAGCTCCATATTAGTCATGACCTCAATTATCTAATGTATCCCCAATCAAAAGTGTAAGTAATATTTATATTCTCAAAGCTAGGATTTATTTATAAATCTACTACATTTCCTATTACATACATTCTAGTCAACCCAATGTGAATATAACCCTTACAATATTTCTTTCACAATTTCATTTCTATCATATTATTATTTTTATATATTTGTAATACTATATTGAACCATTTTTTATAGTTATAACTTTTTGTGTACATGTTTGTCACATAGTCACATCAAAATGACTATTATTTCTATGCATTTCTTCATTAGCTATAGGTTAATGGATTGAATAGTTCAAAATAGTACTCTTCTTTAGTCTCAAATAAGAATATAAGGTTTAATAGGTCAACTCTATCATTTTATTATCTCTACCATCATTCAAATCAATAAGCTAGGTCAAACAGGTTGACTTAGTCTCTATGTCATCATCTAGATCAACAAATTAGGTCAAACAAGTCAACTAATCATCTTATCCTTCTTCAACACATAAAGTTTTGTAGAATTAGGTAGAACTAGTCAACTTAATTTGTAAAATTTTAAAGCATCATCTAAGGAACTTATACATTATATTTTCAATCCTAATCATCTTCCAACCCAGCAAGGTTCCTCTCTTTCTCTCTCACTCATTTTAGTACTTCATTTCAGTTCTATTTTATACAAATTAGCATCCTTTAAAACTAAAAACCTAAAACAAACTAAATTAACTTAACCAACTTAGTTTTGTAGCCATCTTCTATATAAAAGACTAAGTTAACCTATTCAACTATGTTTTTAAATAATTTTTCTTCCATAAAATAGTAGTGACCCAATCGACTATGCTCTATAATGCTTGCATATAATGTTATCTAAACTGAATCTACACTATTCTAAATTTTGGAATTAACAATTATTTTCTTGTAAATAATTCAAACCTTCATTTGTATTTTTTTGCATGCTTAGAGTATCTCACATAGTCTTAATAGGTATTTTTTCAAATCACCTTTTAGTTACACCATTTTGATCCTTTTGCACACACTACCAAATCACACAATATTGAAACAACATTTAACACTTGTCTTCTCAAGGCCTACCTAGTTGGATTTCATCACCAATGGGGAAGCCAACTTGGTTTTTTGGTTAAGTATAAACATGTGGTTAATGGTATATATTAACAAAGCACCCAAAAATATTATCGCTATGGGATTTTGAAGTTAGGGGGTAGGCCCTAATTCTAAGCCAGTACTATTACCAACATAGATCCCTTTTAGCCTAAACATCTTGAAACCATCCATAGATTGCTTTTTAGTTCCATATTTTAAGACAACTTCTGTATCACACTTAAAATAACACTTTCTAATAATCTAATAACACTCAAGATGACCACTTAGTTAGCATTTACTTTTTAGTTGACTGCTTTCTCTTTAATCATTGTGTGTTGTATTGCAAAAACTTGCATTGGCAAACATTGGTGTAAGGTTTTGTTTTTTGTGCCATAATTAGATCACTTACATTGATCCAATTATTTGTGTGTTTATTTTAATTTTTTTCAATGCATAATTATAATCTATTTTAGAACATTATCATTTTAGTTGATATAGTCTATTATAAACTCTATCTTTTTTCTTACCAATAGTACATAGTCAACCACGCATGATTATGTCTCTTATCTATCTCTTATATTCTCTATCTAGGAGTACAAATTCACCCTAGTCAACTTTGTACTATTCTAATTTTTATCCAATAGTACATAATTAAACTAGTCAACTCTATACTCTTCCACCCTCTATTTAGTTGTACACAATTGACCTAGTTAACTTGATACTCTTCTAACCTCTATCTAGTATTACAGAGTCAACCCAATTGGATCTATACTATACTTACAACACTACTAAGTTACCTCCCTATATCTTAGAGTATATTTCTCCTTCTTTATTACCTCATGATCACATTATTCCTCTCATTGATGAGATCATTAATTTCCCCATCCATGCAATGCCCATAACATTTCTTACCTAGATGATGCCTTCATGCTATGTACCTAGGGATATGATATATTGATGTATATGGGTTGATGGAGATGCTGACATGTGGCACACATCCCCTTAGTTATATGGGTACACTATATTAGGATAATAGAGTAACTTATGGAAGTAGTACATTAGGTAATGGTCGGCCTACATCGGATTAGGAGGTTACCCATCCATGGGTTAGATAGATGTATATATATAAGAGATGATTATCATGGTAAGAATATCAAGTAAGCATTGAGTCTTCTATTGTAAGAGGATATTGGAGGTTGTCCCCTCGAAGAGACATTGTGGAGTTATTCCTTCCTAAAGGAGTATTATATGGTGTTTCCCTACCTTAAGGGTATTTCTTCATATATTTAATATCAAGATCATTACAAGTGGTATCAGAGCTTCGATTTGGGCAATTTGTGTGGATTGAAACCCTAATTTCAGTATATCTTCTAAAATATAGGGAATTTTTATTCGACATTTTTACTGGAGATGTAATAAAATATAAGAGAAGTGTAGTAAAAATTTCATAATTTTTTGACTTGTTTTGAGGGAGTTATTTATATTTTAGGGTTTATAATAATTTCACTATATCTTCCAAAATATAGGGAATTTTTATTTGAAATTTTTACTGGAGATGTAAGCAGATTTAAGAAAAGTACAATAAAAATTTCAGAATTTTTGGAGTTGTTTTAAGTATTTTTTGTGATTTTATGGATCAGTTTTGACATTTTAGGGTTTCATGAACCTTAATTTTTTTGTGGATCATGGAGTTGCAAATATTTTCAAGGGAAGATGATATTGATGTTAGAGAATGGTGGCTCATTTTGGAGAATCATTTTAGAAAAACTTTTAGGCAAAGACAATTAACTCTTTTTTTGTCTGGGCCTGCACTAGATTGGTTTGATCAGTTGACCTGTACAGAAAGGTTTTCTTCATGGAAAGAATTGGAAAAGATATTTTTAGATCGATGGGATATAAAAAAAGAAGTAGAAAAAGAAGAATCAGTATTAGAAGAAGAAGTAGACAAAGAAGAAGAAGAAATAGAAGAATCAGTAGAAGAAGAAGAAGAAGAAGAAGAAGAAGAAGAAGAAGAAGAAGAAGAAGAAGAAGAAGAAGAAGAAGCAATAGAAGAAGAAGCAGTAGAAGAAGAAGAAGAAGAAGAAGAATAAGAAGAAGAAGAAATAGAAGAATTAGCAGAAGAAGAAGAAGAAGAAGAAGAAGAAGAAGAAGAATTGGATGATAAACATTCAAATTATTTGGCTCCAAAGAAATCTGAGTCAATTTTTCAATTTCGTAGATGCATTCAAAACCAAAGGGTTATTGTGTCCATAAACCCTGCCAATAAGTATAACTTCATCAACATGAATGTGTCTAAGCATCTACATGTTCAAGAAAATAATATCAAATAGGTTCAAGTAGATGGTAAGAATATTTCAATGTTTGAAGATCTAAAGCTCATTATGGAAAAATATGTTTTGCATTCAGATTTTTATGCTTTGGATATGGATGATATAGATATAGTTCTTGGATATCCATGGTTAGAGACTTTGAGAACAATGAATATCAATGTTCAGAAAAAGTTCATGAAGTTTTGGTATAAGAAAAAGAATATTACTTTACAAGATATCATAGTGAAAAAGACACCAATAACAATCCAAGTAGATCATGAGGATGAGAGAGAAACAAGTGATGAAGAGCATGATGAAGATTCAGATGATTTAGATAAAGACATACTAAAAATGAACACCTCATCTACTCAAGAGACAAAGAAGGAAAGTGTGGAAGAGGTAGAATCAAAGGTGGATAAGGTCAAAGTATTGGAAAAAGTGGAGGTATATAGACACCCACATCATCATGAGAGGAAACAATCATGGAACCAAGTGAGGAAGTGTCATAATAACAATCATTTTGTCTATACAAGAAATAAAAATTTTAATCATTATAGATATGCATGGAATCCAAAGAAAAAATACTATGGCACATGGAATGAATGGGGAAATAATTATGACTATGCATGGAATAATACCTACTATGGTCATGGTTCAAATTAGAGTAGCACAACAAAATATGGTACATGGAATAAAAAGAGGAATAATTATGATCATGAACAAAATCAAAGGAGCACAATGGAATTTAGAAACAAAATTGGAGAGCTATCACCTACCAAGATCACATATGGATGGCTAGATGATCGAGATTGGAGACAAGTGTGTAATGATTTAAAGCACACTCATTGTTTGGTTTCTTCCTATGTTTCAGGGATGAAACATGTCAAGGAGGGAAGGAATTCTATGTACCTAGGGATATGATATATTGATGTATATGGGTTGATGGAGATGCCAACATGTGGCACACATCCCCTTAGTTATATGGGTACACTATATTAGGATAATAGAGTAACTTATGGAAGTAGTAAATTGGGTAATGGTGGGCCTACATTGGATTAGGAGGTTACCCATCCGTGAGTTAGATAGATGTATATATAGGAGATTATTATCATGGTAAGGATATCAAGTAAGCATTGAGTCTTCTATTGTAAGAGAATATTGGAGGTTGTCCCCTCGAAGAGACATTGTGGAGTTATTCCTTCCTAAAGGAGTATTATATGGTGTTTCCCTACCTTAAGGGTATTTCTTCATATATTTAATATCAAGATCATTACACTTCACATGCAATGACTATGGATTAGCCAAATTATTCTAAGATCCATTAATCATGTCTCCATGTAAAATCATTGATCTCATAATTTCCCCTTTTGAAACTCCTCTTTAATCTCAAGCATGTACCATATCTCCAACCTATGATGATAATGACATCATGGCCCAAGCTCAATGTTAAGACTTGAATGTTCAACATTATAAAAAAAATTATCCCAACTACATTATTTGACACCCTTTCCAAATATTTTTAATTAGCTCCCAAAGGTCATGTACCTCCTGTTATTTCTCTACTTCTTTATACTCCTTGGGTGTTGAAACAAATCCTATCTTCTAATCATTCATAAATCATTGCATCTTGTATACCACTTACATAACCCATAATTGCATCTCATTCTTCCCCCATAAATGAAGCTAAATATACACCAATCTCATCTAGTAAACCTACTCCTACTCTCAAGATTACATTACATGCCAAGGCCATAGTTTTCCATCAAATACATTTTGAATATGATCACCATGATAATATTATTATAGATATCAAATTAGATGTCAAGTATTATGTTCATTTTCCCAATTTGCCTAGATATGAATTCATTTTTGAATTATTTCATGCTCGATAACCTCAACTTCCCTAACAACATCACAAACTCAAGAATTTTAAAAACAATACCCCTTGTTTCAACAAATTCATCTCTAGCATTGACCTTAAAGCAAATATAATTTCTTCTTCACCTAATGTACCATATCATTTATAATATGGAAATTTTATCCTTATATAAGATACTACTTGAATCAAATATGGTACTCCACCATGCCCTCAGCCAATTATAGTTTACCATGAACTCACATATGTTGAACATGATAAATTTAGCTTGTTTTTTAAATAAATATTATGATATATATTCCTATTCCTATGAGGACATGCCTAGTATTAAACATAGAATTATGGTGTATAATATTATCACTTACTCTAATGCCAAACTCGTGCATCAAAAGTAATTAAAAATTCCACCTGATCTTTCCACCTTATGCCATAAAGAAATTATCAATCTTCTTGATGCTAAATTTATCAAACTAGTGGACTATTTTGAATGGGTTTATAACATAGTCCCTATTCAAAATAAGGTCACCATGGTCATTCACATTTAAATTTATTTTTTTAATCTTAATCTTGATTGTCCCAAGGATAATTTTCCTCTACCTTAAATGGATGCCATTATTGATTCCACATCTAGTTATGAATTACTGTCTCTTATGGATGGTTTCTTAGCTTATAAGCAAATTCACATTTCCCTTGAAGACCAACATTAGATAACTTTCACCATAGAATGGGACACCTATTTATATGTAAAAATTGTCATTGGCCTTGATGGAGCCATATATCAATGGGTGATGACTCACATTTTCCATGATCTTATTCATAAAATTGTAGAAACCTATGTGGATGACATAATTTTTATATATAAATGTTTCTAGACTCATATTTATGATCTTACCATCATCTTTGAATTCCTTTATAAATATAAAGTTAGACTAAATTCTAAAAAATGTGTTTTCGATGTCACATCTAGAAAATTATTTGGATTCTTAGTCCCCCTTTGTATAATCAATATTAACCCTACCAAGATTAACACTATCATGAACATGCCCATCTTTCACTCTATTTTGGGAATTCATACCTAGCTCACTAAACTTGGGGAAATTAGACACTTGATTCTTGAAATGACTTATCATATCTATTCATTCAATTCTCTTCTTAATAAAGGTAATGACTTGGGATGGATGGACCCCTATCAAAAAGCATTTGATAATATGAAAGAATTATTACTTCACCCACTTACTCTTCATCCCCCTTCCAATGATCAACTAGTTATCTTATATACCTCTTCCACACCCATATCATTTGGGGCAATGCTTTCCTAACAAGATTATATTGGAAGGGAATATGCCATATATTATGAAAAATGTTACATAAAAGTATAATGTGATTTCCCCACCATCTATTTTTCCACTAAAAGGATTTGAAATTATATGATTTACCAAACCACCTAAGTTATCATCCATTATATTCCCCTTCATCACTTATTTTTTAAAGTTTTTCTTCTTTGAGACATAATTGGAAAGTAGATAGTCCTCATGGAATTTGATCTATGAATTATTACCCAAAAAGCTGTAAAAGGAAAAATTATTACTGATCAACTTGTTACAGTGCCTGTGTTAGCTAACAACTACCTCTAAGATAGTCCTCTTGATGAAAATATTCTATACATTGAAGGTCTCAACCAATCTATATCCCTTAAAGATTAATTTCATAATTCCACTTTTGACCTAGAAGAAAATAATCTCGATGAATCTAATATAGTCCCCAATAATACTAAACCAAATGTACTTATCAAAGAATCCCTTTAAATTAATGTCAACCTAAAAGAAGATAATTGGACCTTTCATTTTCATGGAATTAAATGTTAGAGGTAAAATCACTAAGAGGAGGTGAATCATTGATTCAAAAAAATCAACTTTAATTACAATTCTTCAAACTCTTAACCATTGAACATGATCATTCATGAAGCATATAAACCAGTCATTACAATGAACAAAGAAAACAATGCAAGATCAAAGCACATAAAACCTGAAGTATGTGGAAAACCCTCATGGGGGATAAAACCCACTCTCAAGACTATAAAAAAATGGAATATAGTCCTATAATATATCACAAATAAGATACTTTTGTGCTACACCCACTCCACAAGGATCCCTTATAGACATCCAATTCCTGACACCATTTGTGTTGAAATTGTCAATCTTAATTGAATTACACTCAAATGCACATTTTAGGTCAAAATCCATAAAACACACTAAATGGTTCGAACATGTAATTTATAAGTGCTAATTTAGGTCAAAGTATCCCTAAATATGGAAATACAATTTATGAGTCAGCTAAATTTGATCAATTCATTTCGAGTAAAAATGATGATTTCACCTTTTATGCTTTGGTTCACTCTTTTTTCCTAATTTAATTGGTACACTCCACGTACCTTTGTTATTCTATGTTAGAAACATCCTAAATGGAAATATGATTTCATCACATCTAATTTCACCTTTTAATTCTTCTTGAGTCAAATTACAATGTAGTCATATGTTTTTCTAACCATTTTGGTTAATTGAGGGCCAATTTTCAAATAATTTCACAAATGTTGATTAACCTTGTTTAAGGCTAATTAATCCAAATAAACAGCTTAAGTGTATTTTCCATGAGAGTTGTTGAATATTTATTTTTGAAAATTTATTCCTATTAACTGCATCATTAGGTGACATCATTTCTTAGAAAGACATCCCTAGGCCATAAATGTCACAAATATCAGGATTATGTGTCACCAATCCCTAGATAATGCCTCCCATGCCTCTTCAATGCCCCTTTTTCCAAGGTCATGAAGAAAATAATTATGAATTTAATTTTAAATATTAGGATTATCTATGGCCACACATCTCAATCTTGAGATAAATAGTCATGGTTGATCCTAACTAATCTCAAAAATCTTTAAATAGAAAGGCCATGGACATGAATTTTAGTCTTGAATATTGCAAATTATAATGTTAAATTGTTTCCACAATCCTTTACATTTGATCATTGATTTTTTTTGCAAGCTTCATTGATAGGCTAGTTTAGTGACTTGGAATCATGAGCCTAGGTTTTATGTAATGTTCTTGAGACATTAGAGGAGTTTTCCACCATTGTTGACAAGGACAAGGATGCTTGATCAAGGGAAAACATGATTTTGAGACACATGGGTATGGTGAAACCATTTGGGAAGGTAATATGATGTTTCTTTCTTTCATTTGTTTCTTTCTATCCTTTGTCATTCCCATAGGAATAGATAGGCTTACTTAGTTAGTTCTTTATGCATGTTTCATTATCTATGGAATAATGCTTGACTAACTTGCTTTGTAATCCTCTCTACATATTGGCACACCCAATGGGATAACATGCATCTCAGACCTGAAGAAAATCATTTTGAAAATTTAAAATATTCATATGGACCCTTAGAACTCTTGAAAATTTATTTTCTAACTTTATTTTGCCATTTTTGTTTGCCACAGTTTTATATAGTAACTGATGCTAGCTAGTAAGACTAACATCAATTGGATAGATTAATTGACATCAATTAGTAAAATTGACATTAGTTAGATACCTGTCGTTAATCACATTGGTATAATCAATGTTAGTTAGATAACTGACATCGGTTAGTAAAAGTAACCCTCATCAATTATATATACTAATGTCAGTCACTGTGTTTTTATTAAAACATAAACCCAAAAGCTCTTTTTCTAAAGTTCATTATTTCAAACCTAAAATAGCTTCAAGGCTAAAGGACATGTTAATATTTCTTTTATAGGACCAAGTTTGACATTTGATAAAAACATGTTTAGATTACCATTTACATTTGTAAAAATAAATTAGGAACTTTGTTTTAGTGTTTAATAAAAAAATTAGTTGTTTAATTGAATGTTTTCAAAGTTTACAACTAAGACCAAGGGGTCAAATGAACATCACCAAATCTTTCACTTAGGCTTAAAATTGAACACACTTATCAATTCTTATTTTCAATAGTTGTTTAATTAAATTTTGTTTGGAAAAAAAGAGGAATGTTGTGTGTATGCTCTTCCATTTGTTCCCTTTAGGGAACCCTGGAATCAAAAGCATCATTCCTATTAAAAATAGCCTAGTCCAAGGAATATAAATAATGTCATCTAGAACACCCCCTGAAAACTCATCGAAGTTTGGGTGACCTTGAAAATGACCTAAAAGTCTTTCTATTTCATGATTTCTTTATTTTTATGCAAATTTGCCTTATGAGGGGGACTTCATCACCTCCCACGAGCTCCTTAGGGAAGCTTTGACCTAGGGTTTCACCACCTAATATTGACTTCATTTGACTCTTTTGGAGTTACACATGGGATGCATATACATTTGGACATTGCACTACACTAAGTGACCAATAGGATATAGTGGTTGTAAAAAAGACTAGACTTTTTTATAACTAGCCAATGCTGTGATCACCTAATTTCCATGCTTATATTTTACATCATTTAATGTGAAATTCATTGTGCAATTGATTCCCCTAAAATGATTAAAAACTTGATAGTTTAGTCAACCCCACATTGCCATGCCCTTGCTAAGATTTGGATGGTTATACTTAGTTTATTTTGGTCATTATTTGTTTGGTATGATTTCATAAGCCATGTCAAAATCATGTATCTATGTTAAGAAGGGTATTTTTATGCTACACAAATCATGTCAAATCCTTTTTACCTTTGAGTCTTTGAAATATAATAATTGACCACATCATTTGAGCATGCTTACACCGTTAGGCTAAATAATTTGTTTCAAGAACTTGTTTACCATTGTATCAAAAACTATTTGTTTTAAACCATATCATGTATACCATTTGAAACTTGTTTATGCATCATTATGTTTTTCACTCTTTTCTAGCTTGTTTGGTCTAATCCTAGACTTCAACATTGAATTTTCAATTAACTTTGTCAAGTTTGGATCCAAACATTGATTGATTGTTGTTTAGGCCTCATTTCAAGGGGTTGGTACATAGATCTTTTTCTTTTTGGTTGCATAGTTTCAGTTAAATTATTACCCAATTTTGAACACTATTGATTGTTTGTTTGTTTGAGTGCCTATCCTCATCATTTTTTTTGTGACTTTGTTTGGGAAAACATAAACTTTCTGCAAAAACTTTTGATATTAGATATTTGACATTAGGTTGTTTTATGCCCAATATTGGCACAAAATCATTTTGAGATGTATCATCACCCTTTCAACCAAGGTTGAACCTTTTGTCTTTTAACATCACTTTTTAGAGTTTACAAAACTTTAAGTCTTTCTATTTTTGGAGCTTTCTTCATTAAATATAGACATGTCTAGCTACACTTACGGTGCAGTCATGGATAGTCCAACTTATGATATAATGGCCACACAAAATGAATTTTATGACTTTAGTCAAGACCCCTATCATGAAAATATGGTTTGTGAGACATATTTCTATCAACCTTATGAAAATCAATCATGGGAATAGAGTCAAGATCCAAATTATGATCCAACTCATGATTGGAATGATTGGGTTTATCAGGAAGACTTGGATGATTTAGATTATGTAAATAATAAAAATCCATAATGTACAAAGATCACCATTTTAGGACCTCCTGCTTTGGTTTACATGAGCAACCAAACTAACAAGCGTTCAATCATCACCATTTTAGGATCTCTTCCTTTGGTTTGCATGAGCAACCAAACTAGGAAGTATCTAGTCATCATCGTTTTATGACCTCCTCCTTTGTTTTGCACAAGAAACAAAACTAAGAAGATCTAGTTGTTACCATTCTTAGCCCATCACCAATTTTTGATGAACCTATTATTGAAGAACCTCCATTTGATGAACCAATTATTTTTTATCCCTTCTTTAATAATCTAATATTTGGAGAGTCCATTATTGAACCACAAACCATATTTCCCACTAAACTAAATGTTCCCCACTTTATAAATTCTGTGTTGATCTTTAAGCTTAAACAAGAACCATTACCTCTTCAAAATCCATCTTATGAGGATCAAAATGTGTTCAAAATTGATCTTTTGTAACCAATTATGAACCAAAACCAACATGTTATTATTTAAACACCCATTTTTAAAAATATAAACTATGATAAGTTAACTATTCATATGTTACCTATTTTTAAAGAGCCTCATATCCTTGACAATCCAATCTTGGTAGAGTTGTCTCTTGATCTTTCCCCACTCATTGAGGATTCTCACTTTGGCAAACAAGATTTTGTCAAGACATCCCTTGAGAGGGTCCCTATTTTTAAAGGGCTTCACTTAGATGAGTTAGTCTATATTGAACCCTTACAAGATGAATTATTTTTTATTAAGCCCATTATGCCATCACATGCCATTACTTGTCAAAAATTCAGCATTCAAGAGAACATTATCAAAACAACCATATCAGATGAAGAATAAATATTAGACTCAGGTTCCATTTTAAACTAACATTAGATTTAGTATTAGAAACAAAATCAACATTAGTTGTGACATTGGATTCAAAGTCCCTTGCTTCAAAATTAGAGTCAAAAATAGATTATATTATTGGTTGTTACAACATTGGTTACAATTACCTTGTAGATCAATTTGAATATATTTGTGATCCATCTACAATTTTTGAAGATGATGACTTTAGCATCAACACAAATTCTCCTAGTATATTCTATAATGATTATGTTGCCTTTCACCATTACATTATTACCACCCAACATAGCCATATCATTAGCATCCCATCTCCCACCAGTGTCGATTAGGATTGATAGAATCACACTTTGTTAAACTACATCCATGGAGACATAACAGTTGGAAAAGAGCAAGGAGGCCAATATAATATTTATATAGCAAAAGAAGAATCTCCTAGTGAAATGTTTTTAGAAGTGCTAGAAGATAATCAAAGTCAAAATTCAACATTCCTTAGTGAAATCATCTCAAAGGCACTACAAGACAATCAAGACAACTTCATTGGTAAAAACCTCTTTTCAACACTAATAGCCGAGCACAAAATTTCTTCATTGTTTATTGAAGATAATATCAAAGATCAAATCAGAATAGCATCCAATTTATAGCATTATTATATGGTATCTACTGTAAACATCCAATTTCCAACAACATTTGTGTTGAAATTATCAATCTTACTCAAATTACACTCAAATGTACATTTTAGGTCAAAATCTAAAAAAATGTGCTAAATGGTTTGAAATTGTCATTCACAAGTGCTAACTTATGTCAAAGTATCCCTAAATGGAGCAACACAATTTATGGGCTAGCTAACTTTGATCAATTCATTTTGAGTCAAAATGATGATTTTGGATTTTGTGCCTTAGATCACTCTTTTCTTCAAATTCATTGTTACACATCATGTACCTTTGTTATTTTCTATTGGAAACATCCTAAATGGGAATATGGTTCCAATGCATCTAACATCATATTTTGATTATTCTCGAGTCAAATTATGACCTAGTAATATGACTTTTTAACCATTTTGATTAATTAAAGACCAATTTTTAAATAATTACACAAATGTTGATTAAACTTATTTAAGGCTAATTAATCCAAATCAAGAGCTTAAGTGGATTTTCCATGAGCGTTGTCAAATATTTCTTTTTTGAAAATTGATTATTATTATCTACATCACCTAGTGACATCATCTATGGGGTGGCATCCATCAAGCTATACGTACATAAAATGTCAAGATTATGGGTCACCCATGCCTAGTTAATGCCTCTCATGCCTCTTTAATGCCCCTTCTTCCAAGGTTATCTTGAGGATAATTATGGATTTAATTCCAAATATTAGGATTATCCTCAACCATAAATCTTCATCTCAAGATGGATGGTTTAGGTTGATCCTAACCAATCTCAAAAATATATAAATAGAGAGGCCATGAACATCATTTATAAGCTATTTTGGTGCAAGGTTATTATTCTCAAATATCTTCAAAGCTTGAACATTGAAAAGTTATAATGCTAAATTTTTTCTATAAATCTTCATTGATAGGCTAGTTTAGTTGTTTACAATTAAGAGCCTAGGTTTTATGGAGTGTTTTTGAGGCATTGGAGGAGCTCACCACCACTGTTGATAGACAAGGATGCTTGATCAAGGAAGAACATGTTTTTGAGCCACATGCGTATGGTGAATCCATTTCGGAAGGTAACATGGTATTTATTTCTTTCATTTTTTTTGTTATCTTTTGTAATTCCCATAGGAATAGATAGGCTTGGTTATTTATTTATTTACACATGTTTAATTTTTTATGGACTAATGCTTGAGTAACTTGCTTTGTAATTCTCTCTACATCTTGGCATGCTTGGTGGGACAAGATGCATCCTACACCTAAAGAAGATCTTTTTGAAAATTTAAAAAATTTACTTGAGCTTTTGAAAATATTAGAAATTAGTTTTCTAAATTTATAATACCATTTTTGGTTGCCACATTTTTTACACAATAACTGACATTAATATAAATACCAAAATTAGCTACCTACTTAACCAACATCAGTCATTAGGACTAACATCAGTCATATCTCATTTGGTCATAATCAACATTAGTGGTATTGATCAATTTCGGTCACTATGTTTTTTCTAAAAACATAGACTTGAGACCTAGTTTTTCAAATTTTCTTATTTCAAATTCGAAAGGGCTTCAAAGCTAATGGAAATGTTAACAATTTTACTATAGGACCAAGCAGGATATTTTCTTAAAACATGTTTAAATCACTCTTGCATGCTTAAAATTTGATTAGGAACTTTGTTTGATGTTTAATAAGGAGATTTAGGTATTTTTGGTGATTTTTTTCAAATTTTACAACTAAGACCAAGGGGTCAAATGAACAACACCAAACATTTCATTTGGGTTTAAAAATTAAATGCACTTGTCAATTTATACTTACAATAGTTGACTAGATTAATCATTTTTGGTAAAAAGAGGTATGTTACATGTATGCTCTTCCATTTGTCCCCTATAAGAAACCCTTGGAATAAAAAGTGCCATTCCTATATGGTGGATAGTATGTAACAAATATTGGATGAGAACATTACCATAGTGGATCAAGGTAATCTAAACGAATAATTAAATTCATAAGACACCTTACAAGATGTTCCATTTGACACATAACATACATTCTTTAGTCATCAAGAACTTCTTGTTACTTTAAAAAATCAAAAACCCAAAAATTTATTTTAAATTAATGAAATCCCTCAAATAAACCAAAGATTGGTAAATAAACATAGACATTTCCAAAATCAACAAAATACAAAATAATCAAATTCAGGGAATGTTTTATAATCCAAGAATCAATGGCCTATATTCTCAACTCAAGTATCAAATCAAAAATAAATAATGGATCAAAAGGTATATGCTCCCTATTAACCCATACAAAATTAGGGGCACATTCCATTCTAATATCAACAAAATCAGGGGCACATTCCACCCCAATAGTAACAAAATCAGGGGCACATTCCACCCCAATAGAAACATAACTAGGGGCACATTCCATCCTAACAACAACAAAACTAGGGGCACATTCCACCCCAAAAATATATTATCCAATCCATAAATGCACCAAACATGAAAGAATGGAATTCTATGAAGGAAATTGTCCAAAGATTGGAGATGAATAATAGAGTCAAAAAGTATAAATTTAATGAGATATACCCATTTCCATTTGACTTACCTATTCTCCAAAACCCCTTTCCACCTCACTTTGAGGCACCCAAATTTGAAAAATAAAAAGGGAAATGAGACCCACAAAAACACATATACTCATTCTTTGTCTTGTGTCAAGAGGTTGTTTATAGTAGCGAGTACTAATTACAACTCTTTTCATGAAGTTTAATGGGACAAGCTCTTGATTAACTACTTAAACTACCCAAGGGATCAGTTGTAGATTGGAATGACTTATAATTTTTTTGTTAACCATTTCTCATACAACATAGAACATGAATTGACCATTGTTGACTTATGCAAAGTTAAACAATGTGATGGTGAAAGTTTTATTGGATATCTAGAAAGGTGGAGAGCATTGGTAGGCTACTTTCAACATAATTTACCAGATAAATAGTTGGAAAATATCTTTGTATAGAATTTTCATCCTTAATTTGTGCATAATATATAGTTGTCTTGTGCTAACTCATTTGAAGAAATTATTGACAAAGGAGTGCAGATTGAGAAGGCTCTTATTGATAGGGGCCTTGTTAAGATATTTTCACAAGGACAAACATCTAATTAGACTAAATCACTAGCTCCTCAAATAGTTATGTAGGATAAGACTAAGGGATTTCACAAAAAGAAGAACATGGTTGGAAATGGGGTGATAGAAATAAGACATGTACAAATGGTATAGACTATGCCTCCTCCAAATGTACAATTAACTCCCTCAAATCCACTACCTAATTTATAAAGATAACCACCATGAAGGATGTTTCATAATAA
The DNA here is from genome assembly GCA_037957365.1 of Torreya grandis. Taxonomy (NCBI): domain Eukaryota; kingdom Viridiplantae; phylum Streptophyta; class Pinopsida; order Cupressales; family Taxaceae; genus Torreya; species Torreya grandis. The sequence goes on from JARHVA010003337.1 coordinate 1,222,818, forward strand.
TTTTAGAGTCTTTAGTAAGTTAGGAGAATCAATTTAAGTAGTATTACAAAATCTCATTAAAGCTAACTTAATTATATGGCCAGTATCAAGGCCATTTCCTTAAGATAAACCAAAACTAGATTGGTACAAAGAGAATGAATAGTGTAACTTTCATCATGTTCCTAGTCATGGTACATATCATTACATTTAATTAAGACATATTATTGAGGTCTTTATTGAAAATGGTAAGATAGAAATTAAGATATCCCCTAATCAAGACACAAATTAAGATATGGGAATATACAAAGACCCCTTTCCTCGACATGATCCACTACCACCAAGAAATAATCAAAATGGTCACAATCAAGGGTAGAGGTAGAATCAAAACCAATAATAGGGTCATAATTATAATGAGCATAATCGAGATCATGGTCCCCATATTAATAATGTGGCTTATAATAATGTGACTTATGATTACAACCACACTGTGGGATGCATTTTTGCAACCCACACTACCATTATTACTGGGACACCATGGGGCCAATCTCATATTCCTCATAACATGAGACCCATCATTATAGGGTCAATACCCCCTCCCCATTTTAATACCATGTTGAGTTTGCATCATCATTTTTCTACTCCATTTACATGGGTTACTAATCTTGAACAATAGTATCATTCTTTTAGAGGCTCCTCATTGACCCAAAATTATAGAAATATCATTAATCACCCACAAATCACCATTCAAGGCCCTGTACCTCATCCGTATAATTATAATAACTCCTTACCACCTCTAGATTGTACAATCATAACTATATGCCTATGAGTTACCATCTAGATCCCTTCACCTACTTCTTTCCATAAACCTATTGAGAACATTGTGCCAATTGTTTTAAAGCTGAATATTGTTCTAACAAAGACTAAACTAGTTCAATCCACAATTCAAAGGCCTTATAGTCTAATGGACTAATTAGATAAAATCCCTACAAAAATTTCCATATTAGAACTCTTGTGGAAATTTGATGTCCATAGAACCATCCTCAACAAACTTTTACAAGAGTTTATTGTGCCCAATAATATAAACCTTGATCAATTATAGAACCTAGTTGGACATTTGTCTTCATTTCAACAAATCATGTTTGATCAAAAGGACATGTCCACCCTTGGCCCAAACCACAATAACCCACTATATATTGAGATAATCATTACTGATCATAATATCAAGTGGGTTCTTATAGATAATGGTTCAGGGTTGAACATAATATCTCTTAGATTGGTGTAATAATTAAGTTACATGGACAAAAGAATTTAACCAAAGACTATTACAATTAAGGCTTATGAAAACACTAAGAGGGAATCATCTGGTATAATTTGGTTGTCATTCATGGTTGGGGCTATTTCTCATCACACATTATTCCATATTGTAGATATTGAGCTCCCTTATAACATACTTCTCGATCATCCTTGGATCCATGAATTACAAGCAGTGCCATCTAATCTTCACCAATTCCTTAAGTTTCCCCATGATGGGATTGAGGTTACTATTCCCATTGATCAGTAGCCATACCAATATTGCAAACATCTTGAAGCAGGGTTTCATAATTATAACTATTGCCCAGGTTCTAATTTCATTGCAAATAAGAACAAAGCCATCATTTCTCATCCATATCCATCTAATTATATAGACCCTCATGATCTAGCCTCCACTTCAATTGATCCATTCCCACAACTTTGGCCAAGTAGGTGATTATTAAATATATAGGCATTTCCACGTATTATATGAAGGATGTCCTCCTTACAATAAAATTACCAAAATCCCCTAAAATATTTGGTAAGACTAAAACTTCCCAAACTTCTAATAAACTTGATCAGAATTGGCAACCAAGAAAAAAGCAACCAAAACCTCATGTGGTTTTTGTACCTATAATTTCAACAAAGAAAGATCAAGAGGATTTTACCAAGGGAGATTGGTTATATTTTTAGGGCCTACAGATTATTTTTAGAATCTAAAGTATCCTATCCCTAACATGATAATGGATCATCTTGAATATACAAGAAAAGGCCTTAGCCCCTAGGCACAAGGAATTTTAGAGACCTTATCAGTTGGAGCTATCAATGGGAATCATGGTCTTAGATTTAAACCACTAGAGGATGACCTCATAAAATTTGGTAGTGATTCTTCTAAAGTGACTGGTAATGAGACTCCTACTAGTGATGCAACATCCCATTATAGCATTTTTTATGAGCTTGCTAATTCAGATTTGTTTGATTCAAATTCCATATTGACCATAGAACCTATTAGAGCTTCCCATCTTGAAGAAACAACCCATCTTAGCGGTGCTTCCCTTCCTGAAGTAGGATATTACATCTTTTCCATTGGTGATAATCATCCTAAAGCAAACCCTCATTACAACCTATGCCTATGCCATCCTAAACTTATAGATTGGGATCAATCAAATTTGGTCATATTCCTCGATGAGTTTTAAAATGATGAATCAATTTTATAATAGATGGGCCTATGAGATGCATTCCCCATTGGTGATCATAAATAGGGTTTTAATTTTTCATTGAATCCTTCTACATACTTTGGAGAGTAGGCAAACTTTCTTGGTCATAATAAATAACAAAAATTGAGATCTTTAGGTGAAAACATCTTTGAGGCACTTGTTGATCAAGGAAAAATTAAAGAAAAATACAAGCCTTTGAGTGAAAACCTATTTCAAGCACTCCCAGGTGGGAAAGTTTGCTCATCCCCTTAGGATGTAAGAAGTCCATCTAGCCCAAGTTTCATAACTAGTGCAAGTATCTCTTTAGAACAACATCAAATATTTGAGCATCTTGCTCTTAAGTTTCCAGAGGTCTTTGCCAATTGGCCTTTACCTGAGAAGGCAAATCCTGATTCTTTGTATTATCCAAATCTTTGGAAGGAACAAAAAGAATATATGGTAGAAGAAGATGATCATGACCATACATTGCCTACAATTCTAGAAGATGGATCCACACTCATGAAGAGCAAAACAAAAGTGAATTTTGGAACCATGAGGATCCAAAAAATGTTCATCTTGGAACTACCCTTACTAAATCAAAATAGGAACATATTATATCCATTCTTAATAACTATATAGACATCTTTGCATGAGCATATTCTAACATGCCAGGCCTAGATCTAGACTTAGTTGTGCATCATCTAGTTGTTCAACTTGATGTTAAACCAATCAATGAAAAGTTAAGAAAGATGCATTTACACATCACCCTTTTAGTTAAAGATGAGTTGGAGAAGTTTTTAGGAGCCAATTTTATCAGACCACTAGACTACTCTGAATGGATCTCTAAAATAGTGTGATTAACTAAAAGGGCCCTAGGCATATGTGTTTATACTAATTTTCATGATATTAATAAGGCATGTTTTAAATATTATTTTCCTTTGCCCAACATTGAAATGATTGTCAACTAAACTATTGGGTACAAGATTCTATCCTTAATGGATGGATTTTCTAGTTACAATCATATCAAGATAGCCCCTAAAGATCAGCATAAGACTGCATTCACCACTATGTGGAGAAGATTTTGTTACCAAGTCATGCCATTTATTTTGAAGAATGTTGGAGCCACATATCAATGTGTAATGACTATCATCTTCCATGATATGATGCATGACATTTTTGAGGATTATGTTGATGATATACTAGCAAAATCAAGAATAAGAGCTAGATACCCTGACATTTTATGAAGAATATTTGAGAGGGTTCATACATATAAAGTCCACTTGAATCCTAAGAAATGTGCCTTTGGAGTCACATCAAGAAAATTGATAGGGTTCATTATATCACAAGGGATTTGAGTAGACCCTAACAAGGTCACTGCTATTATGGAAATGCCTCCACCCAACAATATTAAATATTTATGGGGTTTATAAGGCAAGATCCAATCTATGCATAGGTTCATTTTTCAACTGGTAGATAAGTGCCACCTATTTACCCATGTCTTAAAGGAAGGGGTGACATTTTAGTGGGATGAATATTATCAAATAACATTTTCAAAGCTTAAAACATACTTAGCCAATCCACTAGTCTTACGACCTCCAACATTAAGAAAGGCACTACTTCTTTACATATCAGCCACATCATATGCACTGGGAGAATTTTTGGATTAGTGTGATGATCATGGTAAGGAACACATATTTTATTATTTAACCCACACATTGATAGCCTATGAACACAATTATATGCCTATTGAGAAGACATGTTTATCTATGGTGTTTTCCACATAAAAATTATGACATTATATGCTAAATAGTAAAACTTTTGTTATCACTAGATCCTCTCAAGTTCCTCTTATCTAAAGCATCTCTCCAAGGATGCATGGCTAAATGGATTATACTCCTTAATGAGTTTTATATTGAGCATAAAAATTAGAAGGCAATCAAGGGCAAGTTCTTATGGACCGACTTGTAAAATCTCCTATTACAGCTACTCAACCTCTCAACTTTGACCTTCTATATGATTCTATCATGATGATAGAAGAAGCATCAAAAGAACTTGAGTAGTGGACACTCTATTTTCATGGATCCTTCACATCTTGAGGATCTAGAGGTGGCATATTGTTGATAATGCCATAAGGGGATTTGATCCCCAAAGCCTTCCATATATAATTTGAGTGTATAAACAATATGGTTGAATATGAGGCATTGGTTATAGGGCTCCGTCTTGCCATACAATGGGATATTCAAAGCTTAAAGGTCTATGGAGATTCATAGCTAATTATAAATCAAACAAATAATCAATATCAAAGAAGAGAGGATAAGTTTGTCCCTTATAAATAAATTATTGATAAACTTAAAAGACATTTTAAATCTCTATAGTTTGAGCAAATTCTATAAGTCAATAACAGGGCTACCGATGCCATGGCAACAATTGGTTTCATGATTCAAATGCATGATAGTGCTAAAGAGTATCAGTTCTTGATTGAAAATATTCTTTAGACAACACATATTTTATTAAATTTATAGAGGAAATGCACCATTTGATCCTAATCTCTCACCTAAGCCACCATGGTACTAAGATTTTTATAACTATTTCCATATCCATGTCTTTCCTACCAACCTCTCTAATAACCAACAAAAACTATTCCTTCATCACCTAACATGTTATATCCTCCATGGAAACATGATTTATCAAAAAGGCTATGATGTAATGCTTCTTCATCATTTATCTTTGGGATAATCCATGCTAGAACTCAAGGAGGTTCATGAAGGAATGTGTGGGGCCCATACCAATAGTGTAGTCCTAGCAAAGAAAATTCTCATTACAAGCTATTATTGGCCTAAAATAGAGACAGATGCTTGTAATTATGTAAAGAAGTGTGTTCCTTTTCAACAACATGGAAACTTGATACATGCACCTTTCTTCCATTACAACCAATTATAACACCACGGTCATTCTCAACATGGGGTCTTCATCTCATTGGGAAAATTAACCCAACATCTTTAGATGGCCATAAGCACATTTTGACTACAATTGATTACTTTATAAAATAGATTGAGGACATTCCTCTCACTTATGTTATTGAGAAACAATTAGCCAAATTCATTCATTACCATATCATCTGTCGATATGGCATCCTATCCTATATTATATCTGATAATGGCCGATCCTTTGTAAACCAAGATGTGAAAGCTCTTTATGAAAAATTCAAGATCAAGCACAATAAATCCACTCCATATAACCCATAAGGTAATAAACAAGATGAGCCATCAAATAAAACCATTTTATCCATCTTAAAAAATACTATCAATGATGTTGGCCATGATTGGCACTTACAACTTTTTCCTACCCTTTAAGCTTATAAAACTAGTCATCTCACCCAAAATAGAACTACTCCATACTCTCTTATTTTTGGCACTAAATTTTTCATCTCAATTGAGATTGAGATCCCATCATTAAAAATATCATTGGAGCACATTGAAGATGATAAATAATATAGATCCTCATGGTTGTAAGAACTAGAAAGTCTTGATGGTAAGTGTTTGGCTACCCTAGAAAAGTTGTAAGCCTATCAAAATAGATTGTGGAGAAGATAGAAAAATGCATTCTCCCTTAAGAATTTGAGATTAGTGACTTAGTTTTGAAAGAGAACCAGAAGAACACAAATGTTGAACCCAAAAAGAAAGGTAAGTTTCAGCCTAATTGGTTAGGACCATACATTGTCATGGCAAACTATGGATTAGGACCATATAGATTGCCTAAACCTAATGGTGAAGAAATTTTAGAGCCCATGAACATCATACACCTTAAGATAATATATGCATGAATAAATTTGAACCATTGTCTATACGACCCTTGACTTGGGGGAAAATTGTGCTATCATAATTTTATCCCACCTTCTTATCTTACCTTGAGCACATTTTATACTACCCTAGTCCACTTTTTGTGAATCTCAATGGTAAAGGATTTTGAACACTTGCCACTCTAAACACATTCTTTGTTCCATTCTATATTTCTCTCTTTAAGATGCATATTCTTTGTTATGTCTAGGACATGTTATAATCTTGAACACTTTTTGTCCCTTGACTAATTATGATCTCGATTATGTCTCATGAGCATTATGAACATCTTCAGAAGTAGTTCAACAAAGCAGTTCAACCAAGACAATCTTTTGCCACTTTTGATAGGTGAACAGTTGCATCTTCTCAGTACAAGTATTTTGTTTCTTTCTTGTTTTATCAATATCCTCACTCTTACCAATTTATAATCATGGGCCATTGCAGCTAGCTTAGCTATCTTATTAGAATCTCTACTTATAGGATGTGCATCTGCTTAACTAGATGGTTCTAGATTGTGCATATTTTATCCCAAAAACATTAGAAATACTTTTAAAATACCAAAAAAATTAGAACATGATCCACAAAATAATAAAAAAATTATCTCATGCTTCTGTACATTTGTACATTGCCATTCTACCATCCCACACTGTCATTGTTTTGTGAACAACCATTAAGTTTTAATTCTCTCACCATTTTGCAAGAAACCATTAAGTTTGAATGCTCTCATTATTTTATTTCAGATTTTAATCTTGAATTCTCTCACTATTTTTCAAGCAACTTTTAAGAAAGAATTCCCTTGCCATTTTGTAAGCACAAGAACACCACTTCATTTCATCTTGTCTCATGTACTTACCATTTTTCAAGGTCATTCTTTCTCATCTCATCAACTTCTTGTTTGCAAGACCATTCTCATTTGTTTGTCATATCTTACATTTATTCTATAAATCATGTTGGTCTGATCATCATTTTTATTTGATCCCACATCCTAGGAGAACTACATTTGGCCTAAAGTATATGTTGGAACATGCATCCATGGAACTATGTAGGCAACATCTACTTGTCTTATGCAGTTGGAGTTAGCTTGGACAACCCCTTATTTTTATTCTTTTTGCCCATTTATTTTATCATTATTCCTTTTGAATTATTGAACAATTGTCATTATTATTTGTTATGATGTGGTGGAAAGTAACACCTCTACTGCATATGCATGAACACTTATCTTTAAACCACACTAGCTTGGTTTTTGTTTGTGTGTGTTTATTTGAGTTTTCTTGATGTTTTGTTATGCTTTTTCACCTCTCCTTTTATTTTTTCTCTTTTTATTACTTATTTTCACTAATTGATGTCTTGTTTTTCTATTTCATTTTGATTTTTTTGGTTCAAGAATGCCATGATGGTCCACATGGATCTTGATTATTCATATCTTGGTCTCATATCATTAGGATGTTCTTGCTTTTTATTTTTGAACATTTTTTTGTTCCTAATTAAGTATTGATAGGTAATATCTTTATTTTTAGCTAGGTTCATTTATGTTTATCTTTTTCTTTGTCTTTTATTTTTTAATCTAAATGTAAATTGTTGTAACTCTAGTTTTGGTCATTATTTTACCATTATCCTTACTTATAGATATTCAAATTTAAACTAGCTTAGTGCAATTGGAATATTATATTATTATAATTTACTCATACTTATGATGTCTAACTTCATTTGCTATAGCAAGCACTTTGTGCTTAGGTCTCAACATCTTAACGTCAACATCAGCTCTGATGAACAATTCTCAAGAACACTTTGCAAAACCTAAGCTCATGATATGGAATTAGGATTCTAGGTCACATGCATTATAGTAATTTATTTTATTATTATACATGCATATCTTCACATACATTATGAGTCTAATCAATTTTTGTTCATTTTTCATCATTTCTCATTGCATTCTCTCACAAACTTAGGTGAACTACATTGGCCTAAAGTTCATGATGGAACATGAGTCCATGAAACTATGTAGGTAGTGCTCAATTTATATTGAGGTCAGCTCATCTATTTTCATTATTCTTTTCATCTCTTTCATCACTTTGTGCATTCTCATATGCTTGGTTTTATATGGCTTTATAAGCCACTACACCATCACATGTCTATTTGTGCCCACTCACTTTAACCTATCTTTTGGGTTATATCCTCAAGCTATTTTGATTGCCATTTTCCCATGCTGGGGTAAAATATATAAATTATGTCTATATTAAATCATATCTATAAGGGAAAATCATTATTTATTCTTTCTCATTGATCAAGATTTGGCCTATTGGGGCATAACTATTTTATCATGATCACATCTTCTCTACTAGAGCACTTCTTATTATCTTCTCTTTGGAGACCTTGTTCTAGTGGTGCTTCCCTTCCTAAAGTAGAACATTTTCCCTTTTCCTCTAATTCCAAGCTATCTACATTAAATTCCATGATGTTAATAATAATGTAACTTGTCTCAGGATTGATCAATGCCATAAGCACGTAGCTTGTAATCAAATTGGGTACATTTACATTGTGTCCTTTACATCCATGGATTGTATTTTTCCCATTCCCCCCATATTTGGGGCCTATTATACCTCTCATTATATTTTGATCATTGATGGTAATCACATGTGCAAGCATTCACACATCTGGATGTGATCTATTCCATGGGTTAATCTCTCACTTTCTCTCTCTTTTCGAGAGTTCATCCTTCTCTTTCATCCTAGTACATCTTATCGAGGGAGAATCATGGGTCTATTCCAATTTTTTATTGAAAAATATTTTCTTTGAAAAGATTTTGCTTCACATGAATGTCTTGCTACAGCTTCTTAAATAGGGGGAAAATGTAGACATCTAATTTCTAACACCATTTATGTTGAAATTGTCAATCTTACTCAAATTACACTCAAATACACATTTTAGGTCAAAATCAATAAAAATGTATTAAATGGTTTGAGCTTGTCATTTACAAGTGCCAATTTATGTCAAAGTATCCCTAAATGGGGAAATACAATTTATGGGCCAGCTAACTTTGATTAATTCATTTTGAGTTAAAATGATGATTTTGCCTTTTATGCCTTAGATCACTCTTTTCTTCTAATTCATTAGAACACATCATATTCCTTTGTTATTTTTTATTAGAAACATATTAAATTGCTATATGCTTCCAATGCATCTAGCGTCACCTTCTAATTCTTCTCGAGTCAAATTACAACCTAGTAATATGACTTTCTAACCATATTGATTAATTAAGGACCAATTTTCAAATAATTACACATATATTGATTAAACCTTATTTAAGGGTAATTAATCCAAATCAAGAGATTAAGTGGATTTTCCATGAGTGTTATTGAATATTTATTTTTGAAAATTTATTCTTATTATCGGTATCACCTAGTGACATCATCTATGGGGTGGCATCCATCAAGCCATAAGTGCATAAAATATCAAGATTATGGGTCACCCATGCCTAGTTAATTCCTCCATTTCCTCTTCAATTCCCCTTATTCCAAGGTTATCTTGAGCATAATTATGGATTTAGTTCCAAATATTAGGATTATCCTCAACCACACCTCTTCATCTCAAGATGGACAGTTCAGGTTGATCCTGACAAATCTCAAAAATTCTATAAATAGATAGGCCATGAACATCATTTCTAAGCTATTTTGGTGTGAGGTTATTATTCTCAAATACCTTCAAAGCTTGAACATTTCAAATTTATAAAGATAAATTGTTTCTATAAAGCTTCATTGATAGGCTAGTTTAGTGGTTTACAATACAGAGCCTAGGTTTTATGGAGTGTTCTTGAGGCATTGGATGAGCTCACCATCATTGTTGACAAAGACAAGGATGCTTGATCAAGGGATAACATGTTTATGAGACACATGAGTATGGTGAATCCATTTGGGAAGGTAACATGGTGTTGATTTCTTTCATTTGTTTCTTACTATCCTTTGTAATTTCCATAGGAATAGATAGGCTTGGTTAGTTAGTTATTTATGCATGTTTCATTATTTATGGACTAATGCTTGACTAACTTGTTTTGTAATCCTCTCTATAGCTGCTTTCAAGATCAATCAATAAAATAATATGGTGGTCCTATCGAGAGCATCTTTAGAGGTTTCTGGCCTCACCATAGCCAAGATTATTTCAAATCTGACATCAACAACATTACATTTGAATAAAAGTCATGATCTTCATTTGTTTCCCCAGCATTCCACATTCCATGATTATCTACCATTCCATTTCAAAAAAAATCCTACCTTCCATTATTTGTCCTTGTTTACCATCCACAAACACATTTTCATTTGTAGAGTCTACAAGGATACCTTGTCTCAATATTTGAAGGAAGCAGAATCAATGATCTATGAAGATCATGAGCACATTATTGAGATCTAGATTAGCAACAAGTTCTTAATAGAACAATTGTTCTGAAAGGGTGTTGGATAGAAACTTATATAGCTGATCATTTTTATTGTCTCACATATTGACTAGGATGTGCTTCTCCCTATCAGTAAGAGTAATAAAACCATTTTTCATCTACCATTTGAACCCATTTTCCATTACCATGCCTTGTCTCTTGGGAACAACCCTATAGACCCTTTGTAGGCATTATTATACCATTGAGATCCATGAACCATGTCATTTGAACTAAATTTACTTGAGGTCTTTTAGGAGTATGTAGGTAGTGCTCAATATTTATTGATGACAGCTTGGTCACCCCTTTCCCATGATCTTACCATTTTGTGAGCAATCTAATCTAGTTAATGCTTGGGGGTAACTTTGTCACCACTGTATCCAATTTTATTTTGATCATTTTATTATACCATTTCCCTTCCTATCTAGACCAAAGCCTATTTTTAGTCATCCTACCCAATCCTATTTTTATCTTGGTTCATCTGGTTCTTACCATACCTTTTCATGGGGAGATTTTGATCTAGTTTCAATAATTAATCTAATCCATATTTACAATGACAATTTATGAAAGTATTGTGATAGTTGATTTGGCAAGATATCTTTCATCCTATATCCATTTTTATTTATATGAGCTTGATTATAACCACCTATGGACAAATCAATGTTTCACCAGTCTTTCTACTAATTATAACTTCCTATGGACAAATTAGTATCATTAAACTATGCCATTGTATCTTAGTTATAACTACCTATGGGAAAACTAGGGGTAACACTTGTTTATCATGCATTACTGCATCACCTTGCCATTACTATTTTCATTTGACTGGCCATTTCCCAGATTTGAGAACTTGTTAGGACCTAGTTGGTTTTTCCATACCTTTCATGTGGATAGAATTACTATAATTTAAGGCCATTTTGGGACTTTTTAGGTCATTCTTAATTCATGTTGAGGTCACCTCAGTCCCCCTTTCCTTGCTCTCATTGATTTGTGAGCATGGCCCATTATAGCCAACTTACACTATCTTATTGGAACCTCTACTCTTAGGACATCCATCTCCTTGACTAGATGGTCCCACCTTGTGCATATTTTATCCTAAAAACACCAAAAACATTATAAATACTTTGAAAATACCAACATTAGAACATGATCCATAAAAGAATAAAAACATTGTCTTATGCTTCTATATGTTTGTACATTCTCATTTCACCATGCTATGCTCTTGCCATTTTGGAAGTAGAAAAACACTGGTTCATTTCATCTTATGCCATGCACTTGCCATTTTGTAAGATCATTTTTTCTCATCTCATCACCTTCTTATTTACTAGACCATTCTCATTTGTTTATTATATCTTTCATTTCTTGTATAACATTAATCATGCTAGTTTGATCATGATTTTTTTTGTCCCACTTCTTGGGAGAACTACATTTGGCTGAAAGTTCATGTTGGAACGTGTATCCATGGAACTATGTAGGCAATGTCTACTCGTCTTATACATCTAGAGCTAGCTCGGCCAATCCCTTCCTTTTCTTCTCTTCCCCCATTTCTTCTATCATTGATCCTCTTAAATTAGCAAACAATTGTCATTGTTCTTTGTTATGATGTGGTGGAAATTAACACCTTTAATGCACATGCATGAATATTTGTCTTTAAAAAACACTAGCTTGGTTTTTGTTTGTGTGTGTTTATTATATCTTTCATTTCTTCTATCATTGTTCCTCTTAAATTATCAAAAAATCGGTGTTGTTCTTTGTTATGATGTGGTGGAAATTAACACCTTTAATGCACATGCATAAATATTTGTCTTTAAACAACACTAGCTTGGTTTTTGTTTGTGTGTGTTTATTTGAGTTTTCTTAGTGTTTTATTGCTATTTCACACCTCTCCTTTTATTTCTTCTTTCTTTTTCTCTTTTTAATACTTCTTGTCACTTATTGGTGTCTTTTTTTTCTATTTGATTCTGCTTCTTTGTGTTTAAGAATGCCTTGATGGTCCACATAGATCTTGATTATTCATATCTTAGTATCATGTCATTAAGATGTTCTTGCCTTTTATTTTTAAGATTTTTTTGTTCCTACGTAGGTCTTGATAGATCATATCTTTATTCTTAGCTAGGTTCATTTATGTTTATCTTTTTTCTTTTTCTTTTGCTTTTTTGTTTAAATGTAAATCACTGTAACTCTAATTTGGTCATCATTTTACCATTATCCTTAGTTATAGATATTCACATTTTAATTAGCTTAGTGCAATTGGAATCTTATGTTATTCAAAGTTACTCATACTTATGATTCCTAATTTCATTTTCTATATCAAGCACTTTGTGCTCATGTCTCAACATCTTAACATCAACATGAGTTTCGATGATTAATTCTCAAGAACACTTTACAAAAACTAAGCTCATGATATGGAATTAGGCTTCTAGGTCACATATATGTTAGTACTTAAGTTTATACTTAGATTTGAATCTCTTTATATACATTGTGATCATTACTAATTCTTGGTCATTTTTCGTCATTCCTCATTCCATTCTCTCCCAAATTTGGGTGAACTACATTGGCCTGAAGTTAATGATGGAACATGAGTCCATAGAACTATGTAGGAAGTGCTCAATTTTTATCAAGTTCACCTCATTTATTTTCATTCTTATTTTCATCTCTCTCATCACTTTGTGCATTCTCATATCCTTCATTTTATATGGCTTTCTTAGCCACTACACCATCATATGTACATTTTCATCTGCTCACTTTAACCTATCTTTTGGGTTATATCTTTGAGCTATTTTGATTACCATTTGCTCATGCTGGGGAAAAACATATAAATAATGTCTGAATTAAATAATATTTATAAGAGAAAACCATTATTTATTCTCTCATTGATCAAGATTTGGCCTACTGGGGCACAACTATTTTATCATGATCACATCTGTCTACTAGAGCACTTCTTATTATCTTCTCTCTGGAGACCCTATTCTAGTGGTGCTTCCCTTCCTAAAGTATAATATTCTCCCTTTTCCTCTAATTCTAATCTCTCCACATTAAATCCAATAATGGCAACATTTTAGTGTGCAACATGTCTCAGGATTGATCAATGCCATAAGTGCATAGCTTGTACTCTCAAATGAGATATGTTGATAGTGTGTCCTTTACATTCATGGATTATATCTTTCCCATTCCCCCCATATTTGGGGCATATTATACCTCTCATTATATTTTTATCATTTATGCTAATCACATGTACAATAATTCATTCATCTAGATGTGATCTATTCCATGGGTTAATCTCTCACTTTCTCTCTCTTTTCAAGAGTTCATCCTTCTCTTTCATCCTAGTATGTCCTCTCGAGGGGGCATCATGGATCTATTCCAATTTATTATTGAAAACTCTTTTCTTTGAAAAGATGTTTCTTCACCTAAATGTCTCACTATTCCTTCTCAAATAAGGGGAAAATGTAGACATCTAATTTCTAACACCATTTGTGTTGAAATTTTCAATCTTACTCGAATTGCACTGAAATGCACATTTTAGGTCAAAATACATAAAAATATACTAAATCATTTGAGATTGTTATTTACAAGTGCCAATTTATGTCAAAGTATCCCTAAATGGGCTAATTCAATTTATGGGATAGCTAACTTTGATCAATTCATTTTGAGTCAAAATGACATTTTTGCCTTTTGTGCCCCGGATCACTCTTTTCTTTTAATTCATTGGTACACATCATGTACCTTTGTTATTTAATATTGGAAACATCCTAAATGGGAATATGGTTGTATCACATTTAATGTAACCTTTTTATTCTTATCAAGTCAAATTATGACCCAATAATATGACTTTTTGACCATTTTGATTAATTAAGGACCAATTTTCAAATAATTACACAAATGTTGATTAACGTTGTTTAAGGCTAGTTAATCCAAAGAAAGAGCTTAAGTGGATTTTCCATGAGATTTGTTGAATATTTCTTTTGAAAATTAATTCTTATTATTTTCATCACCTAGTGACATCTATGGGGTGGCATCCATCAAGCCATGAGTGCATAAAATATCAAGATTATGGGTCACCCATGCCTAGTTAATGCCTCCCATGTCTCTTTAATGACCCTTCTTCCAAGGTTATCTTGAGGATAATTATGGATTTAATTCCAAATATTAGGATTATCCTCAACCACACATCTTTGTCTTAAGAGGGATGGTTTAGGTTGATCCTAACCAATCTCAAAAATATATAAATAGAGAGGCCATAAACATCATTTATAAGTTATTTTTGTGTAAGGTTATTATGCTCAAATATATTCAATGCTTAAACATTACAAAGTTATAATACTAAATTATTTTTATAAAGCCTCATTGATAGGCTAGTTTAGTGATTTACAATCAAGAGCCTAGGTTTTATGGAGTGTTCTTGAGGCATTGGATGAGCTCATCACCATTTTTGATAAATATAAGTATGTTTAATCAAGGGAGAACATGTTTTTGAGCCATATGGGTATGGTTAATTCAATTTAGGAAGGTAACATGGTGTTGCTTTATTTGATTTGTTTCTTGGTATCCTTTTTAATTCTCATACGAATAGATAAGCTTGGTTAGTTATTTCTTTATGCATGTTTCATTGTTTATGGACTAATGCTTGACTAACTTGTTTTATAATCCTATCTCTAGCTACTCTCAAGATTAAGTAATAAAACAATCTGATGGTCTTATCAAGATCATATTCAAAGGTTTTTGGTGCCACCATAACCAAGATTATTTCTAATTCAACATTAACAACATTACATGTGACTGAAATTCTTGATCTTCATTTGTTTCCCCATAATTCCACACTCCATTATCATCTACCATTCCATTTTGTAAACAATCCTACCACACCATTTCATAAACAAGCCTACCATCCATTATTTAGTTCTTACCACACCTTTTCATGGGAATATTTTGATCAAGTTTCAATAATCAATCCAATCTATGTTTACAATCATAGTCTATGAAACTATTATGCTAATTGATCTAGCAAGATATCTTTCATCCTCTATCCATGTTTGTTTATGTGAGCTTGATTATAACTACCTATGGGCAAATCAGTGTTTCACCAGTCTTGATACTAATTATAACCACCTATGGAAAAATTAGTATTATTAAACTATCATTGTATCTTAGTTATAACCATCTATGGGAAAACTAGGGGTAACACTTGTTTATCATGCACTACCACATCACTTTACCATTACTATATTCATTTGACTAGCCATTTGCCAAATTTGAGAACTTGTTAGGACCTAGTTGGTTTTTCCCTACCTTTCAAGTGGATGGAATTAATATGACTTAAGGTCATTTTGGGAATTTTTAGGTCATGCTTAATTCATGTTGAGGTCACCTCAGTCCCCCTTTCCTCAATCTCATTTATTTTTGAGCATGGGCCATTACAACCAGCTTGCACTATCTTATTAGGACCTCTACTCTCAGAATGTGTGTCTCCTCAACTAGATAGTCCCACCTTGTGCATTTTTTATTTAAAAAATACCAAAAACATTAGAAATACTTTGAAAATACTAAAAACATCAGAACATGATCCATAAAAGAACAAAAAACATTGTCTCATGCTTTGATACATTTGTACAATCTCATTACACCATACTATGCTCTTGTTATTTTACAAGCACAAAAATACCAGTTCATTTCATCTTATCCCATGCACTTGCCATTTTTTAAGATAATTATTTCTCATCTCATCAACTTCTTATTTATTAGACCATTCTTGTTTATTTTTCATATCTTCCATTTCTTCTATAACATTAATCATGTTGGTCTAATCATCATTTTTCTTCTATCCCATTTCCTAAGAGAACTACATTTAGCTTGAAGTTCATGTTGGAATATGCATCCATGGAACTATGTAGGCAATGTCCACTTGTCTTATACATCTAGAGTTAGCTCATCTAACCCCTTCTTTTTGTTCTCTTTCCCCATTTTTTTCTATCATTGTTCCTCTTTAATTAGGGAACAATTTTCATTGTTCTTTGTTATGATGTGGTAGAAATAAATGCCTCTACTATAGATGCATGAACATTTGTCTTTAAATTTCACAAGCTTGGTTTTTGTTTGCATGTGTTTATTTGAGTTATCTTGGTGTTTTGTTGTGTTTTCTAGGTTTTTTTTTGTGCTTTTGCACCTCTCCTTTTATTTTTTGTTTTTATTACTTCTTGTCTATTCTTGGTCTTGTGTTTCCTTGATTGTTTTTTCTTTTCTCTTTTGTGTTTTGGAACATCTTGATAATTCACATCATTCTCAATTATTTATATCTTGATCCCATGTTATTAAATTATTCTTGGACCATTTTTTTTTTGTTATTATTTTCTTGTTTTTCTATTTGATTTTGATTTTTTGTGTTCAAGAATGCCTTGATGGTCCACATGGATCTTGATTATTCATATCTTGGTCTCATGTCATCAAGATGTTCTTTCCTTTTATTTTTTGAATATTTTTTCCTAATTAAGATCATATATTTATTTCAATTTAGTTTCATTTATGTTTATCTTTTCTTTGTCTTTGCTTTTTTGTTTAAATGTAAATCACTGTAACTCTAGTTTTGGTTGTTATTTTACCATTATCCTTAGTTATAGATATTCACATTTGAATTGGCTTAGAATAATTGGAATCTTATGTCATTATAAGTTACTCATACTTATGATGCCTAATTTCATTTTTAATAGCAAGAACTTTGTGCTCAGGTCTCAATGTCTTAATGTCACCATTAGCTCTGATGACCGATTCTTAATAACACTTTGCAAAACCTAGGCTCATGATATGGAATTTATCTTCTAGGTAACATGCAATTTAGGATTCTTTATCTATGCTTAGACATGCATATATTTTCATACATTTGGATCCTAATCAGTTATTGGTCATTTTTCATCATTCCTCATTCCATTCTCTCCCAAACTTGGGTGAACTACATTAGCCTGAAGTTCATGTTGGAACATGAGTCCATGGAACTATGTAGGCAATTCTCAATTTCTATTGAGGTTAGCTCAGTTACCTACATTCTTATTTCCATCTCTCTCATCACTTTTTACATTTTCATACGCTTGGTTTTATATCAATTTCTAAGCCATTATACCATTGCATGTACATTTATACCCACTCTCTTACTTTCCAATTTCCCATGCTAGGGCCCAACATATGAACCATGTCCAAATCAAATCAGATATATAGGGGTAAAATCATTATTTATTCTTTATCAATGGAAAAAAGTTGCCTTACTAGGGCAAAACTATTTTATCATGATCAAATCTACTCTCTATTGGAGTACTTATTATATTATCTTTAGAGATCCCATTCTAGTGGTGCTTCCATTCTTAAATTAGAATGTTCACTATTTTCCTCTAATTACAAGCTCTCTATTTTAATTCCCATTATGGAAATATTTTAGTATGCAACTTATCTCAAGATTGATCAATGTCATAAGTGCATATCTTGTACTCTTGAATTGGGTACATTTATAATGTGTCCTTTACATTTATGGATTATATCTTTCCCATTCCCCCTATTTTTGGGGCCTATTATACTCATTATTATATTTTGATCAGTTATGGTAATCACGTGTATAAGCATTAACTCATCTAGATTTGATTTATTCTATGGGTTAATCTCTCACTTTCTCTCTCTTTTTGACAGTTTATCATTCTCTTTCATCCTAGTATGTCCTCTTAAGGGGGCATCATGGGTCTATTCCAATTTATTCTTGATAACTATTTTCTTTGAAAATATGTTGCCTCACTTGAATGTCTCACTACACCTTCTCAAATAGGGGGAAAATATAGACATCCATTTCCTAACACCATTGTGTTGAAATTGTCAATCTTACTCAAATTGCACTCAAATACACATTTTAGGTCAAAAACCATAAAACATTGTAAATGGTTCAAACTTGTCATTTACAAGTGTCAAATAAGGTAAAATTATCCCTAAATAGGGTAATGAAATTTATGGATCATCTAACTTTGATCAATTCATTTCGAGTCAAAATGATGATTTCACCTTTTATGCTCTAGATCACTCTTTTCTCCTAAATTCATTGGTACACACCATGTACCTTTGTTATTTTGTGTTGGAAACATCCTAAATGTAAATATGGTTTAGGTTCATCTAACACCACCTCTTAATTCTTCTTGAGTCAAATTATAACTCAATAATATGACTTTCTAACCATTTTGACTAATTGAGGGCCAATTTTCAAATAATTGCACAAATGTTGATTAACCTTGTTTAAGGCTAATTAATCCAAATCAAGTGCTTAAGTACATTTTACATGAGAGTTGTTCAATATTTATTTCTTAAAATTGATTCCTATTAATTGCATCATTAGGTAACATCATTTCTTGAGAAGACATCCCTAGGCCATAAATACCACAAATATTAGGATTATGGGTTACCCATGCCTAGTTAATGCCTCTTCAATGCCCCTTATTTCATGGTCATGATGAAGAAAATTATGGATTTAATTCAAAATATTAGGATTATCCATGGTCATACATCTCAATCCTAAGATGGATGGTCATGGTTGTTCCTAACCAATCTCAAAAATCTATAAATAGAGAGGCCATGGACATGAATTTTAAGCTTGAATATTGCAACGTTATAATGTTAAATTTTTCCACAATCCTTCGAATTTGATCATTGATTTTTTTTTCAAGCTTTAATGATAGGCTAGTTTAGTTATTTGGAATCATGAGCCTAGGTTTTATGGAGTGTTCTTGAGACATTGAAGGAGTTTTCCATCATTGTTGACAAAAACAAGGATGCTTGATCAAGGGAGAACATGCTTTTGATCCACATGGGTATGTTAAATCCTTTTGGAAAGTTAATATGATGTTTCTTTCTTTCATTTGCTTCTTTATATTCTTTGTAATTCCCATAGGAATAGATAGGCTTAGTTAGTTAGTTCTTTATGCATGTTTCATTATTTATGGACTAATTCTTGACTAACTTGATTTTCAATCCTCTCTACAAGACCAAACCCTAAGCATGGACACACACCCACTTTCCCTAGATGTTTATCACCCACATAACACATATAATATCAATACCTCCACAAATTTCATTCCCTTCTAATCCAATGGATAAATAATGAATAAAAACTCTCTTCAACCCTTCACACTTTCTCAAGCCTTGACACACAAGCAATGCATCCAAAACAACCTTTTGGATCACTCTACACCTCTTCACTCATCCTCAACCATCAACCCTAAAAAATTCTATTACCAAATAAAACCATGACCACTAGGTCACAAACATATCCCTCACACCACTTTTCTCTTCAATTCATCCACTAAGCTTATTCATTCTTCACTTTTCTTCATGCACATATCTCTAGAAACCTTCATCTGTAGTTTTTCTATTTATAGAGTCTTTATGATCACCACCTTCTTGGTCAACCAAAGACATTAGTTAACCTTTAAGGATGTTATCCTAATTATAAAAATATCAACACAACCTACATAGGTTGACCATAGCTTTGATAGATTAACATTAAGAAACAACCCTTTCAATTAGGCCTAAGTGGCCCTTTTAAGTCCCATGGAGAATAATTTATCCCTTTAGCACTTCACATAGAAAAAAAAACATAAGATCACTTATAATCATATGAGTCCATGTCACATGACCCCTAAGACACCCTTAAGTGACTACATTCAACACTACTTACCTTTACATATGAAAAACTGTTTAATCATTTTCTTTATACATGAAAACACCGTGAACAAATAAAAAATAAAATTTCAAGCAATGGTTCATACTAAAGATGGATTGGTCAAACCTAAAAAATATATACAAATGATCCTCAATGAGTCTAAAACACTCTCTAATAGATAAATCATCATGAAGCATCCAAGTTTCATCAATACAAAGTAAAAGATCATTCTCCAGTCCTTAACAAATGAAGGTGAAACCCTTGGTCAATTTTGAGCTGAAATAAATGAAATTGTATGACCAATAAAACCTCCTAATCAATTTATCTGGATTTCCATTGAAGATATTTACTAGTTTTCTTTTTACACCATCATTAAATTTCTCCATTTTCTCATGATACAAATCAAATAATCACAGTTAGTTTCCTTTATAAAATTCAAATATTTGAATTCCAATGGTCACTAAAAAGTGAAAATTTAACTAAGTATAAAAACAATGAAATATGCCAAGGAGAGAAACTTTGCACCATCATAACATTTGATATAAAAAAATGTCAAGGCATGAAACTTGAAACACATGCTCTAGGCACATAACTAAATAGACCCATGTGACCAATTTCTTCTAACACCTTCACATATGTTAATTTTGACATCCTCAATCTACTAACTCTGGAAACTTTGCTAAGATGAATAGGATAACCTAAACCTTCACAAGACTAATTAGAAGGATTATTTTCACTTAATAAACTACACCAAGCACTTATTACACCCCATAGGCACTCTGTATTAAGAACATATTATCAACAACATCAATAGCAAGACGAAAACCTGTAGGGTCTCATGTAAACAATCTAAGCACTAAAGTACACTTTGTCATTGAGGACCATGCATACACATCATCTCATGGACCTTGTTGGCCACATTGGAGACATCATTTACAACACCTCAACAATATCTCCCTTTGTCATTGATGTCAAAACTTTTAAATACCAACATATATCTGTGAACATACTCTTTCTCCCTTTACAAACACTTTCTCCCCCTTTGACACAATGAAAAATTGGGCTTACTTGCTAATCTCGGGGACCTGTAAGTGATTTCAAAGCCAAAAACAAGAAGGGTCCTCCTTTGAGATATCATATAAACTCCCCTATCACTGTTCATACCATTTTTTACCTTGACTACCTCAACCTTACTCATTGAAAACACTCTTCTTTGATAATGGATTTTTATATAAAGAAGAACACATGATAATACAAAAAACTAATTTAAAACACATTAAGAACACTAAGAGGGAATCCCCCTAAGTCACCTTATCTTGAACAGCCCTTGAACAACTTAAGACCATCTTCAACCATGATGAAACTTAATAGTTGAGTTCAAATTCTCTCTCAAAAGCCACCCATATAATGAAGAATGGACATTAAATCTCTTTATCAAACACACATGATAAACAAATCCAATTAATAATCATATTTATGGACAACCATATCTTTTTATTTTTTAAAAAATGACCAAAAACTACTCTTCTTCACACTAGCCTTTCTTAGAGGCCTTGTAACCCTTCTATATTTTGCAGAGGTCATGAATTCCTATGTAGATACTCCATGAATTGAAACTTCATATATGATGCATACTCATATGCCCCCTCATGCATGCCAATTTTCATCACCCAACTCTTCCTCTACACTATATGTCCTTTGTAAACAAACTTGTTATTTAACCCTCCTACTTGACAAATGGAAAAGCATAGAAGAAACCACTCACCTTAAAAATATATAAAACACTTTCTAAGCACCCATTAAATCATTTCAATTGATTAAGTATCCTTAGAAGTTAACTCCTTTTGGAGGGTCATTAACCCACATGGTTTAAGACACTAGGGAATTAATAAGAAACATGGTCAAATTATCATCTCCAAGTCAACTCCAACTCCTAAAACTTCTCTCACACTTGGAGGTCACTAAATCACACCACTTGGTGTAAAAAATGAGTTCAAATGCCTTAGGGAACCCATACACCTATGAACATGGTTTTTGACTTGTTAGCCCTTAAGAAAAGACTATCATACCCAAGCACTATAAAAAATATTCAAATATATTTAAATACATCTTCATGACCTAAAAACACTTGGAAAAAACCTATACAAGGTTAAAACACCTTTCCAAATCATAAAATCACCTTGACAACTTGTAAATATTCATTTGACACCTAGAAAGCTCATGACTATGCTTGCAAACCTTGTTTACACAATAGTCTCTAAGATAAAACATCATAAAAATATCGTAAAAGCCTTTTGACATCTATATAACACATTTTACACTCAGACACATAAAATAGAACTAGACTCAACCCTTGGTTAGCCTAATAAACCTAAAATACACCAATTTTGTATGATGGGCTCTCACTAGGCAGTGAACACTAAACAAACTGGTCAAACTTAACAAATGGTCATGAATGGTTCTTTTGACAAATTTAGCACATCTGAATCCATGAAATAAACTTGTAGAAATCCTCTCCACACTCAAAATTAATATTAAATTCATTATTTATGATTTTTATAGCTAAAATAAGATTCAAATATTGACTAAGAACTTGTCTTTAGGACCAATGTTCCTAAACATGTCTCTTGAATATTTTCAACATAGACCTCTGTGAAAGCACATGAACTTATTTCTCCCCCTCATGACTCATACAACATGACAATACAATTATTTGATGAAAAAACTTCTTAGCAAGATAATATCATCAACTCTCTACCATAATGACATTGGTCTTAAAGACCAATCAATAACTCTACATACCCTTGTTCTGATTATGAAATATTATACATCACCTAGAACACACACACTTATTTTTATGTATGAAATATGTCTCCTAAGAAGCATAGGTAGAGACACCCACTTGTCATAGAGAGACTAAAAGTCCCAGAACTTAGGAGACTCCCATATCTCCATACTCTCATTTGATTTATAGTCCTGCCTCATCATCAAATTGACTTTGAATGGGTCCTTAACTTCATTCTTTCCTTCAAACTTGGAATCTTGATTATTTTGTCCACTTAGGTAGATATTACCTATACTTAAACACTTGAACCTGTACCCTAATTTTTCATGATAAATAGTCCTCTTCGAGTTTATTTTCAATTCACCTCCTTAGATCTTCATACCTTGTTTTGATATCTCTCATGCACTCTCAGAGTTCTACCTACCTTGTATTGAATAGAAGACCTCATATTATTATGAGAGTGTTTTGCAATGTGTAATACCTTATGACACTTAAAATAGTCATTTGATTAATGTGGACTTTTAGATCTACCATTACTTCAAAGGAATTATCATACCTTATTGCATTGGGTTGCTTGATTTGACTTCAACTTGTGTAGCTCTTGAAATTATCCTTCTTATTTATATTGACACTCTTCTTATCTTTACTAGAACTCTCCTCAACATGTTTAGTATTTTTATCTATCTGTAAACACCAAAATCATGTCTACTCCTTGGTCAACTCCCCCTTGGTCCCCTTGGTCCACTTTTAAACATTCCTAACCCACACACTTATTAATTTAAAATAAAATACCTATTTTAAATTAAAAACACCACCTTTGACACCTCACCCATGACACCTTACCTTGGATTCCTTGCCCTTGGATGCCCTCATTTATCACCCAATGACTAATCATCCCAACTCTCCCACTAATCCTCATGCCTATTAAACCTGCCTTTGACCATTTAACCATGATCACTGAACTCGACAGGTGGAGGAATGGCTAGAAGGCTAAAAATAGCCTTTTTCCCATATCCTAGCTACCGACGTTAGTTACCAATTGGCCAACGCCAGTGGGATCACCGACATCAGTTCCTTATAATAGGCCTGAGGGGTAAATCACAGGCCCTAAACCCCTAGACAAAAATTCTCTTGCACATAGAATTTGACCTCTCTCTCTCTCTCCCCTAGATGCATGCCAAGCATCATAGGCTATAGGAACTCTGCATCAATCACTCCACCCCTGATTAAAACATTACAAGAAGTCTTCTACATCAGCTGCATTAGCAACAAGTCTTCTACATCAGCTACATCATCAACAAGTCTTCTACCCTCCTTCTTTAACAAGCAAGAGCTAAGTATTCTTATTTTATTTCATTTTAGTATTTCAAAATGCTTTGGTAATCAGTCTCTATTTTCTACTTCTAAATACTATAGACCAAACCTAACTTGACTTCTTCTTGGAAAGGCTAAGAAGCCTTCTTCATACTCTTACCCCTTTTGACACCCTATCCTCTCCCTCTGGCCCTCTGTGGACCTTATTAGTCTCCCTGCAACCCTGCACAGACCCTTTTACCTCTTAGACCATTTTGTCGACCACAGACTCAGCGTGAAACTCATCCAAAAGTCCACTACCCCTACCGACATCAGTAGCATAACTGACATCGGTAACATTTACCAACTAATGTTGGTAGAACTAGCGACATCAGTGACTGTGACATACTGATAGTAGAATATAGGTACACATTGTCTCTATTTCTTTTGCTTTGCTTGGTAGTCCACCATATACCTATCTAACACTTTCCTTGTTTAAGCCTTTCTTATCTATAGGTGTCATCCTCCACAGCCAAAGATGAGCTCCTTCAATTGTCTGGATACGGTGCACAAACTTCATCTGGGTATCATCTAACCCCTGACCATTATCATAGTTTCTTTCATCTTTTGAATGTGAAAAAGTGAAAACTTGTAAAAACACTATCATCATTGTCTTCTCAATCTTCTTACCCTTTTGAACATCCTCATGGAACCCCAATCCTAACTTATCATTTGATACCTTTTGACTACTTAATAGGTCATCAAGATCAACTATGCTTTTCTTAATTTTTTGATGTCTTTAGTTTTTTATTTGCCTAATCCAATTGTATCTTAAACATGGTGCAATCAACCTCTTTAGTCCTTAGACTACATTTTAAGGAATTAATCTCCAAGCTAAGCTTAGAGCACTAATCTTCTTTTACCTTATGTCTTATATAACTTTCCTTAGCTTATAGCTTATCTTGCTCTATGAGACCTTGATACTCCCTTGAGTTATACTCCAATCTTACCTAAAATAAACTAATTTGCTCCTCATAGTCTTTGATCAAATATCTCATCTTGTGACTCTTATTTCTTTGGTGTATTAATTTATCAAGATCATTAACCAATTATTTATGATAATCTATTATAGATTCTTCATCATCTGAATCACCAGTTGCATCTTTATTTATCATGACGTCATATCTTCTAGAGCTACTTGCTTCTAAGGCCATGAAAATATTTGCATTGCCTTCATGATCTAATAGCTCTAGCTTCTATATTACTTAAAAACATTCATTGTTTTTGTCTATAAGTTATTGAATGTGGAAGATCACTTGTGCTTTTTAATTCTTCTTAATTCCTAAAAAAACATCAATAGTAGTGTCTAACATGTTCTCAAGAAACCTTTACTCACCTTTGAAACTATATCTTGGATCTTCATCTTCTGAGCTATCACCACCAAAGATATCTTTTCCTTTAGAACACTCATAGTCAACACCATCAGGATCCATGAAAAATATCTCATTTGATTCATCATCAATTTTTGATGTGGATCTTTCTTCTTCAGTAGATGCATTACTATCATATTCATGGAAAGAACTCTTACTTCCTTTGTATGAATCCTTCTTATCATTTCTCCTATTGAATAACTTTATGTACTGTTTAGGACCTTTATATTTCTTGTTCTCATCCTCATGAGATTCCTTATGAGCTTCCTTGTATTCAGACTTACCTCTATCTAGGCACTTAGCCCAAAAATGACCAACTTTATGACATGGAAAACATTTAAAAGGAAGATTCCTTTCATATTTACCTAATCCTACATTCAATTTTATTTTAAGTATGGCTTCAAGTTGATCTTCATTAAGATCAAAATATTCAAGACTTAACTTGCTCTTCTTGCATTTTATCTCCTTGATCACCTTGAAAGTTACTTTCTTATTTGGTGGTTTGTCATCATTAACTCTCATCTCATAGGTAGTAAGGATTCCATGCAATTCATCTATCTTAATCTTGGTAATATCATGAATTTATTCTATAAAAGATACATTTGAATAAAACTTTAGGGTGAGAGACCTTAATAATCTATGTACTATAGTATCTTCTTTAAGATCCTCTCCAAGACATCTGATCATGTTCACCACATCATTAACCCTTAGAAGATAGGATGTAATAGTATCTTCTTCCTTCATTTTGAATCCCTCAAATTTCCTTCAATATGTATATAATTTATCCAACTTAACCTTTAAATCCCCTTCATAGATGGTCTACACTTTGTCCTAAATTTTATGTTGGATTTGTAATGGATGACCTTGGTGAACTCAGCCTTTGATAGGCCACAAATGATAACATGCTTTAGAATTGTTCTCACTCAAATTATTGTTAGCTACACTAGTTGGAGGAGTATGGGGTGTAGAATAACCATCCATAGTAGATTGCCAAATGTTAAACCCTAGAGACATTCTATAGGTATTCATCCTTGCATTGAAAAAAACATAGTTAGATCTATTAAATAGTGGTTCTTGATTAGTATAAAAACCACCTTGCATTTGATGACTACCCATTGTACCCTTGATCCCCTTAAAATGGTTAAATTCTCAAAGAAGGTGTGAATCTGATACTAATTTTTAGAGGTACAATCATTAAAGTGGGTGAATTAGAGATGCAAGGAAATTCACTTTAATTATAATTCTTCAAAGTCTTAACCATTCAACATAAACATTAATGAATCATATAAACCATTAATTGTAATGAACAAAGAAAATAATGTAAGAATAAAGCACATAACACATGAATTATGTGAGAAATCCTCATAGGGGATAAAACCCACTTTCAATCCTATAAACAAATGGACTATAGTCATATAAGAGATCACAAAAAAGAGTCTTAAGTGAAGCACCCACTCAATAAGGAACACCAATCCCTTATTATGGATAAGCACCCACTTGTCCTAGAGTTTGAGAACCCACAAAACACCTATGATATCGATACCTCCAAAACTCTAATTTTCTTCCAATATGATGAATAAATAATGAATAATAATTCTCTTTAACCCTTAACATTTTATCAAGCCTTCACACACAAGTAATGCATCCAAAATAACCTTTTGGACCACTCAACACCTCTCCACTCATCTTCAAACATGATGCAGGAGCATCTTCATGCTAGGAATGCAATTGTCATGTTCTTGGTTGAGTTTTAGCATGTCTAGGTGTGCTAAGTTGGTTTCTCTCCATTTCTTTAGTTTTCAAATTTTCAAATTTGTCTAAGTATCCTTTAAGCATGAAATAAGACCTATATGTGAAAAAAAAAGAAAAAAAAGGGCCAAATATATTTAATATTGGTCAAATAAAACCAATATCTTATCCTCAGATGATTTCAAGTCTGTTGGGTGAGATATTAAGTGATTTGAGTCTTCTTATGTTAGAAGAACTATTTTACTCATTTTGGGAGGTTGTTGTGTGAAGCCTAGGATAGGATTGAGTATCTAATTGAGAAAATATGGTTTTGTATGGGGATTTTTGTGTAAAATAGGGGATATGTATATTGGTGAATTAATGAAGGGTGAGGGAGAGAGATCTGTAATATGCAGACAAACACCAGATATATTTTCTTGTAATATTAATGAAGTGTGTATTCTTTTTGAGTGAAATCAATTCTAAGATCAAATATTGGAAAGGGTTGTTTTCTATTTGTAGGCAAAGATTTGAATATATAAAAACAAATGTTGGGTCTATGTTACATGACCAATCGTATGAATCGATGAACCTGTGAAGATTTCAATTCTGGGTCATTTCAATTCTAGTTCGTTTCAAAGTAGATATTAATTCTGGGTCATTTCAAAGTAATAAAGTCAAGCGATGGTTCTGAGATCAGGTGATTCGCCAGCTATCTTGACTCATTTAGATGTATAGACTCACTATACATATACATTGCTCGATCCCTTTAAATAAAAAATAGAAAATTCACACTTACATTTAGGATTAAGCATGCAGAATCTAGAAAAATAGGCCAAAAAATTGAGTTTTATCTTTAAATCTAAAATTTTGTTTTGTCCAAGAATTAATGGGTTTTCAGCCTTATATCACATAAGTAAACTGTCCAATTTTAAGAAGAATCTAGGTGATATTTTTTGTTTGAGAAAATATTTTGTCAATACATATAGTTTAGCCCTATTTGCAATTTGATGTTTTTTCACCATTTGGTATTACAGCACAAGGGATTGTGCACAATATAAAGATCCAAGTCAAAGAGAAGAAGAACGTGATTTGTGAAGAAGAGGCAAGATGGCCATGAGAGTTAGGAATAGAGGTGGAGTTAGAGGACGGAGACCTAGAGGATAGGTTGCAATGGCAGAGGAGATTAGGAACCTAACAACTAAGATACAAGACCTAGAGATGGCTCAAAGAAGAGGCACTGACATGGGTGAAGTCAGTGATAGAGAAGAGGATCCACCAAAAGATGAATTGGTGGTGGAAGAAGAAGCAGTTGAAAATAGGTTGATTAGAGCCATTATGAAGGTGAACACAAAGCCAAAAATGGAGGTTCCAATGTATGAAGGTAATTTGAATGTGGAAGAATTAATTAATTAGATTAGTGCATTAGAAAATACTTTGAGTATGAAGGAATTGAAGAAGATGATAAGAAATTCAAGTCTGCCATGACAAGGCTAAAGAGCCATGCATCCCTATGGTGGGATGGAGTGCAAGAAGAAAGGAGGAGGAAAGGGAAGCCAAAGATCAGAAGCTGGGATAGAATGGTATCAAAAATGAAAGGTAAGTTTATGCCTAAAGATTATCAAGCCAATCTTTTCAAGCAATTACAAAATTTGAAGCAAAAAGAGATGTCTATAAAAGAATACACTGAAGAGTTTTACAGGTTAACCATAAGATCAGGTCATATTGAGGATGACACAGAGAAGGTAGCTAGATACATTAATGGTTTGAAATTTTCCATTCAAGATGAGATTAATCTTCTCATTCCTAAGATAGTTGAAGAGGCATATCAATTTGCCTTGAAAGCTAAGGAGAAGAATGCAAGAAAACAAACATCCTTTTCAAGAGGAAGGGGTAGATCCAACAGAGGTAGAGGATTTCAAGGAGGTAGAAGACAGTTGCAAACATCTCAAGAAGAGGCCAGCAGCTCACAAAGCTCAAAAGGTAGCTATACACTAGGAGGGAGAAAGCCATACTAAGGATATCAAAGAGGAAGAGGAAGATTCATGGGAAAATGCTTTAGGTGCAACAAGTATGCAAGACACAGGGCATATGAGTGTCTAGAGAACCCTTCTACCAACCATGAGAGGGGTGTACATGTGACCCAAAGTGAAGAAGAAAGTGGAGAAGTTGCAGCAGCTTATGAAGATACCCCAGAAGAAGGTGAGTCTCTTTTGATGAAAAGAATCTTGTTGAAGCCAAACAAAGAGGTTGTCGAACCACCTCAAAGGAAAACTCTATTTATAACCACATGTAAAAGTAAGGGGAAATGCTTCAAGGTCATCATAGACAGTGGGAGTACTAAAAATCTTGTGTCAATTGAGATGATGGAGAAACTAGGCTTGAAGAAGGAGGTACATCCTACACCTTATCAAGTCTCTTGGCTAAAAAAAGTACATAAACTCTTGGTAAGTGAATAATGTAAGGTAGATATTTAGATAGGAACATATAAGGATCAGATTTTATGTGATGTCATACCCATGGATGTATGTCATATCTTGCTTGGAAGGCCTTGGCAGTTTGACAGGAAGGCCATGCATGATGGAAGGCAGAATACATACAGATTTGAAAAGGATGGGATCAAGCATACACTCACACCATTGAAAGAAGATGCTATTGCTATTGTAGGACATAATTCTAAAGTATTCATAATGAGTGGTAAAGAGTTTCTACATCAAATGAAGAAAGAAAAGGTAAACTTTGATGTGATTGGTAAGACAAGGAGTGTAGTCACTAGTACTAAGTTGATTGATTTACCATTAGAGATTCAAGATATGTTGAATTAGTACATTGACATTGTGGTAGATGATTTACCTAATGAGTTACCACCATTGAGAATCATTAGCCATCACATAGACTTGATTCCAAGAGCAAATCTTCCAAACAAGGCTGCCTATAGGTTGACACCAAAGGAACATGAAGAGATCAAGCACCAAGTTCAAGAATTGTTAGACAAAGGATTAGTAAGAGAGAGTTTAAGTCCTTGTGTTATCCCTATAGTATTGAGTCCTGAGAAGGATAGGAGTTGGAGAATGTGTATAGATTTCAGAGCAATCAACAAGATTACTATCAGGTATAGATTTCCATTACCTAGAATTGATGACTTACTCGATTGTTTGAGTGGAGCTACATATTTCTCTAAGATAGAATTGAAAAGTGGTTACCATCAGATTAGGATAAGAGAAGGAGATGAATGGAAAATAGCCTTCAAAACCAATGATGGACTCTATGAGTGGTTAGTCATGCCATTTGGACCAACCAATGCACCAAGTACCTTCATGAGGCTAATGAATGAAGTGCTTAAGGGGTTCACTGGTAAGTTTTTGATAGTGTATTTGGATGATATTTTGGTGTTTAGTCAAACTAAGGAAGATCATTTAAAACATTTGAGGATGGTATTAAGCTACATGAGGAGAAATTGCTAATCAATGTTAAAAAGTGTAGTTTCCTGAAGACAGAATTGATATATTTGGGGTTGTGATTTCAAAAGAAGGATTGAAAATGGATAAGGAGAAGATTAAGGCTATACTTGAGTGACCTACACCTAGGAGCACATATGAGGTAAGAAGCTTTCATGGTCTGGCTAGCTTTTATAGGAAATTCATAAGAAATTTTAGTGGAATTATTGCTCCAATAATAGATACAGTCAAAGGTGATAAAAGAAGTTTTTGTTGGACTGAGGCTGCTGATAAGAGTTTCAGATTATTGAAAAAGAAGGTAACTGAAGAGCCAATCCTAACCTTGCCTGATTTCAATAAGCTTTTTCAAGTAGAATGTGATGCCAGTGGAATTGCAATAGGCACTATTTTAAGCCAAGATGGGAAGCCTATAGCATACTTTAGTGAGAAAGTAAGTGATGCTAAGAAGAAGTAATTAGCCTATGATCATGAATTCTATGCTCTTGTATAGGATTTGAATAATTGGAGGCACTATCTTTTGCCTAAAGAATTTGTTTTGTTCACTGACAATTATGCTTTACAATTCATTAGCAATCAGAATAAGTTGAGTCAAAATCATGCTAAATGGATTGAATTTTTAAAAAGCTTCACATTCACTATTAAGCACAAGAAAGGACAATCTAACAAGGTTGCAAATGCTCTAAGCAGGAGGAATCTGATCATGCAGGAATCTCAAGTAAGCATTTTGGGATTTGAAGATTTGAAAGAACTATATAAGGAAGATCCAGACTTTAAGGAACCATATTAAGCTTGCATGAATCTAGTAGGGGTTGATAGAAGTCCTTGGATAGATTTCATGGTCCAAGAGGGTCTGTTGTTTAGAGATAGCCAGCTTTGCATACCGAAGAGTTCCATGAGAGAAAATTTGTTGAAGGAAAAGCATAGTGGTAGCTTATTAGGACATTTTGGGCAGAATAAGACATTAGCACAATTGAGTGCTCATTACTATTGGCCAGATATGGGTACTAATGTCAAGAAATTTTTTGAAAGGTGTAAAACATGACAATATGCCAAGGAAAGTAGTCAAAATGTAGGTTTATACCAGCCACTACCCATTCCAAATAGGCCTTGGGATTCAATAAGCATAGATTTTGTACTTGGTTTGCCAAGAACTCAAAAAGGTCATGAATCCATATTTGTAGTAGTAGATAGGTTCTCAAATATGGCTCATTTTATTCCATGCTAAAAAAAAAGTGATGCTACTCACATAGCTAATCTATTCTTTCAAGATGTTGTTAGATTACATGGATTGACTAGAAGCATTATTTCTGATAGGGATACCAAATTTGTTGGACACTTTTGGAGAACCTTATGGAAGAAATTGGGTACACAATTGAGTTTCAATTTAGCCTATCACTCCCAAATTGATGGAAAAATAGAGGTTGTCAATAGGAGCTTAGGCAACATCTTGAGAAGCTTGGTAAGTATGCAAAAACAATGGGATCTTACACTTGCACAAGCTAAATTTGCTTATAATGATTATCCTAATAGAAGTACAGGATTGAGTCCATTTAAAATTACATATGGAATGCATCCAAGAGGTGTGTATGAGTTATGAAATCTAAGTAGCATGGTGACAAGGAGTGCTAATGCAGAAGAATTTGCCAGTGCCATGCAAAATTTACATGAACAGGTAAAGAAGAAATTTGAAGAAAACACCATCAAGTACAAGTTAAGAGTAGATCAAAAGAAAAGAGAGGTTATTTTTAGTGTTGGAGACTTTGTTCTTGCTCACCTTAGAAAAGAGAGGTTCCTAAAAAGGGAATATAACAAGATAAAGGTAAAGAAAATAGGACCATGCAAGGTAATAAGGAAGTTTTCAAATAATGCATATGAAATAGAATTGCCAAAAGGAATTGGAATCTCTCCAATCTTTAATATTGTAGATCTATATCCATACAAAGATGAAGGACAACCAGATAAAGAGATTGAAATAGGGGTAGATGAAGTTATCCAATGCGAGAAAGAACTACCAAAGGAAGTGCCAAAGGAGATTGAGAAAATTTTAGACAAGAAAGTGTTTAAAAAGACAAGGGGCAAAGAATATTTCCAGTATCTAAGTGGAAGAATCTACCAACTGAAGATGCAACATGGTTGACTAAAAATGACATCCTTAAGTTGGGCACAAGCATAGAAAAATTGAAGAAAAAAAACAACAAGTGAAGAATACTTCTTTTGCTCCTTGGAAGAGTGATGCAGGAGCATCTTCATGCTAGGAATGTAATTGTCATGTTCTTGGTTGAGTTTTAGCATGTCTAGGTGTACTAAGTTGGTTTCCCTCCATTTCTTCAGTTTTCAAATTTTCAAATTTGTCTAAGTATCCTTTAAGCATGAAATAAGACCTATATGTGAAAAAAAAAGAAAAAAAAGGGCCAAATATATTTAATATTGGTCAAATAAAACCAATATCTTATCCTCAGATGATTTCAAGTCTGTTGGGTGAGATATTAAGTGATTTGAGTCTTCTTATGTTAGAAGAACTATTTTACTCATTTTGGGAGGTTGTTGTGTGAAGCCTAGGATAGGATTGAGTATCTAAGTTGAGAAAATATGGTTTTGTATGGGGATTTTTGTGTAAAATAGGGGATATGTATATTGGTGAATTAATGAAGGATGAGAGAGAGAGAGATCTATAATATGCAGACAAACACCAGATACATTTTCTTGTAATATTAATGAAGTGTGTATTCTTTTCAAGTGAAATCGATTCTAAGATTGAATATTGGAAAGGGTTGTTTGCTATTTGTAGGTAAAGATTTGAATATAAAAAAAACAAATGTTGGGTCTGTGTTACATGACCAATCGTATGAATCGATGAACCCATGAAGATTTCAATTCTGGGTCATTTCAATTTTGGTTCATTTCAAAGTAGATATTAATTCTGGGTCGTTTCAAAGTAATGGACTCAAGTGATGGTTCTGAGATCAAGTAAATTTCCAGCTATCTCGACTCATTTGGATGTATAGACTCACTATACATACATTTGCTCGATCCCTTTAAACAGACAATAGAAAATTCACACTTTCATTTAGGATTAAGCATGTAGAATCTAGCCAGATAGGCCAAAATATTGAGTTTTATCTTTAAATCTAAAATTTTATTTTGTCCAAGAATTAATAGGTTTTCATCCTTATACCACGTGAGTAAACTGTTCAGATTTAAGAAGAATCCAGGTGATATTTTTTGTTTGATAAAATATTTTGTCAATACATATAGTTTAACCCTGTTTGTAGTTTGATGTCTGTTCACCAAAAAATCAACCCCACAAAACATTATTACAACATCATAAACATGACCAATAGGTCACAAAAATATCCCTCACACTACTTTAATCTTAAATTCATCCTCCAATATTACTCATTGTTCACTTTTCTTCACTCACATATCTCTAAAAACCTTCATCTTTGTTTTTATTCTTTATAGAGTCCTCATGATCACCACCTTATTGGTTAGCCACAAGACATTCCTGGTGTAACATAGAATTGCACCCTTGTGGGAGAGTTTTTCAAACTCTCTTACTCCTAGCTATCATATTAGAGCAAGCTTAGGCTGTGGGTATCCTATAGTAAGGTTAAACCTCTAAATAAGGCCAAATTCCTCTTGGTAGATCACCTAAACTAATGTTTCTACTTGGAAAAGAGGTAAGGAGGGGGTATAGGAAAACTAAGAGAGATAAATGGGTGATACACCAAATTTATTGATACTCACATAAGCATAAATAAACACTAATTTAGTATAAGATAATTCTTTCTCACATAACCTCAAAAATTAGCTAATTTGCATGAGTGTTTCATAAAATAGGCTCAATAAACAATACATGAAACAAAGACGATTTTAAAAATTCACATCAAGTGTTCATTAATGGTGGAAAGAGCTCAAGGTCAGACCTAAAATTAACTTGAAAACACCTAAAAATAGGCAAGAAAGAAGGATAATGGACATGGAAGAACACTTCTTCACAAGGCCATCATGCACAAGCTTGCTAAGCATAATTTAGAGGTAAGAGATAGGTAAACATTGATCTTTATTTTTTCAAAAGGTCTACTTACAAAATTTTATAGGGTTTCTCCTTGTCAAATGAGAATATCCACAAAAATGTGGGAGAAATGGGAGATATAAGAGAAAAGGGGAAGAGAGAGAGAAAAGACAAACAAATAAAATTAAATAAATGAGATCCAACCACCCTCTATAGATTCTCACCCACATTTAGATTAAATATAACTAATCCTTATTCAAAAAATTAATCTCCATTATCTCCAATAGTTTTCAAACCCTTTCATTGGTTGAAAAACACATTAGAAAATAGAACTTTTTGAGGATGATGATGTCATGATCCTTTAAGAAGGAAAAGTCTTCAAATACTTTGAAAATGTATTGAATGATCCACTTTCACTTTCCGACCTCCAAATCTCTCTCCCATAGACTCATATGCCCCCCTCCACTTGTCTTCTAGAAGATGTTAGGCAAAAGGTTAGCTAAGTTGGCATTTTATGCTTAACTGACCATGGAGGTTATCTTTCATGCTTTATTTTTGAGGATATTTTCTATTTTTAACTTTACTTTTATCCTCAAACCTATAATAAACTCCATGATACCTTCAACTCCAATAGACCACATTGATGGAGGTCATAAGCTTGAGATACCCTCAACAAACTACCCTAAAAACTGTTCCCAAGGCCATTTGGCACCTTGAAGACTATTTCTAGACCTATAGAAGACTCCCACACATATGCAAAATGTGTGTGATGAATAAAATGAATATTTGGAAAACCTTCAATACCTGTAACAATGGTGGAAATCACCATTAAACCTAAAATAATGCATAAATATATCAAAAATTGGGGTTTTGACCCTTTTACTCAGTAAGACACCATGAAAACTCTTTTGAAGAGATATAAATTACATTTAATGATGTTTTATGTCCTATTATACCCCTTCCATGGTTTTATATTAGTTATATCTTTGAAGACCTATAAAAATATATAATTTTTATCTATTTTGGGTCTCCTAGGCACCTAAACATGCCAAATTCTTCTACAAGATAGGGTTTTAAAGAAATAAAGGGAGTCCTCTACACATTTAAAGTGGTTTACAATAAATTTTTGGCCATTTTATGGACCTATGATTCTGAAAACACAATACTAGTAAAAAAGCTCCTTTGCAGGCTTAAGCAAGATCAATTTCAAGACAATTTTTCATACAATGAATACAACCATTCTAAAATTTATTAACATGGATATATGGTACATAGTCCCGTTTAATACCTCTAATTTTTTTTGGCTCCCATGTGGAAGGTGTAAAAAAATACATAGGTAAAGATGATTGCTTATAGGGTTTGAAAGCATTCTGGACATGCCTACACTCTTAACGATTGTTCATAAAACATATGACCTTAAAAAAATAATAATAATTAATTTAAATTATATATGGTTAATCAAAACATACTATAATCACTTGTCCCAACTCTTCATGGTATGAAATAAATGAGCATTTGAAGATGGGTTAAAACTAGGTGTTTTAGGCCTAAAATCTTGAATTTATCCAAATGAAAAATTTGACCTTTATAACTGATATTAATTTATTTAAAACATCTTAATTACATATTAAAAACCTCATAACACCTCTATAAATTATCATAACTCAACTTTTCCTTTGATGCCTTCGAGACTACCTGTGGGGATTTCAGCCTACCCTCAAGTTTGCCATGAGTTAAAGAGTGTGAACACTATTTAAATGTATTTAATAGGATTAAAAAAATATTAAAATTCTTCTTAAACATTCCAATAATCCTTTAAACCTCAAACACACCTTAGAACTCTAAAGAGTGTGCCTGCATGAATAGTGACCATTAAAAGACATAGGGTGTACTATGTATAAATAATGGGCACTTAAAATAATAAAATTACCCTCATGAGATTATTTATGTATTTAATAGGTCATTATTACCAATTTTACCAATTTTAAATTCGTTTGGATGTGTAATTTGTCATGTAGACCCTTTTTACCAAAAGTTACCTTGAGTTCCCTACATGTTTCCTTCATGCTAAAACTTGTCTTTCTTCAAAATTTTGAATTAATCCCCTGACTTTTACCACTTACATAGGATAATATAGGTTTAAAAAATAATATTATACCATTTTAAGACCTCTCTAAGGCCTAAACTACTTCTTGGCATACAAAACTGATAAAACTTCATTTAGTCTCCAATAGTTGCCTTCTTGAGTCCCTGTGGATTGGGTAAGAATATTGGGCACTTTAAATATTTATATTATCTTTATTATGGAATTTTATTATTTTTTATTTCATTTATACTATAATTACCAAATTTCATGCTTTGATTCAACCTGTAGATGTCCCAAAATGGCCATTTCCTCCAAGGCATGCTCGAATGTTGACCATGATTTGACATAGGGTTGAATTTACTAAAATAGAGAATATTCACCATCATATAAAACTTAAAAATTATTTTTAATAGTTATAATAGGTCATAGTGAGCCTCTCCACCAAATTTTTTGATTATATCTTGCATATTTTGGCCTGTAGGTCCATTTTGGCAAAAGCTAGTGACACATGTCTGCTTGGTCAAAATTCATAACTGAGTTTTCTTTCTCATTTATTTGGTTTATGACATATCATGATTATTTTTTATTTAATAATTTTTTAATACATTTACATTCATTATTACACTCTTCATTTGCTTTCTTTTGCCTTCATTTGACTCATGTTACCTTATGTCATCTCAAGATCCTCAAGGGAAACACATGGATGTCTGTGTTTTAGTGATATAGGTGATGTCTATGAGTTTCATGATAGTATATTGAATTTTTTAAAAATATATATAATTATTCTCATTATCTCATTCCCCTTCTCATCCTTAGGTATCTCCTTGCTAGTCATTGTTTTCTTTCATATGACTATGTTAATTCTTGGCAGTTGCAGGTGCAATACTTGAGAGAGTATGACTGTTGTTCCCATATCTAAAAGTGTGTGTTTTGAGAGGATTTAAGGTGATTTATTCAATTTAATTAATTTTCAACTTATCCTAGGTTTCTTGAGGCTCCTCCAAGGTCAATATGAAGTAGAGGACAACTACAAAACATCTCCCCTATACT
This sequence comes from Torreya grandis, assembly GCA_037957365.1. NCBI lineage: Eukaryota > Viridiplantae > Streptophyta > Pinopsida > Cupressales > Taxaceae > Torreya > Torreya grandis. Next base: position 1,261,066 of record JARHVA010003337.1, read on the forward strand.
TTGTCACAATACAAACACTTAACAAAAGGTTTCTTAAGCCTTTTTCACTCCAAGGGGTCAAATAATTAGATGAATGTCTTTAATAACTTAAAAATTACTATTTAATTCCATTTAACTCTAAAATCAAATCACAAAACCATTAAAACACTAGCTCAATTATGCACCATTCTTAGTACCTTGACCAGCCCAGGGTCCTACTAGCCCTTTTATGGTAAAATTCTACTTTAATGGACTAATATATGAACTATATTGAAAATATTAGACCAATTATATATATTATACATTTATTTATAGGTGTGTGATAAGTTTAATGACCTGATTTCACTCTTTTATCATATTTCCTTTGGAAACCACCCCTTTCTTAGGCCTAATCAGCCCTATTCCAAACCCTCAGCCATGAAATCCATAATATATAGACTCCAATAAACCAAAAAACTTTTGAATCACTTATATCACCTTGAAATAACATTATATTAAAATAAATTGGAAAATTTGGAGTCTTAAAACTCTTGGAATCCTCAAAACCTTAGCTTAGGGCCTCTCTCATGCTCTTTTTAAGACCCTATTTTGGATTGGTGGGGTTAAAATGAGTTCTAGGCCTCACCTAGATCTATTTTTGGATTCATTAGATAGGTATAAATGGGTCATACCTGGGAGAGTTGTAAAAAATGATAAAAATATCACTAAGCTATCAAACAAAAAATAACAAAAAAGTGACAACTTGTTGCCCTATTTTTGCTTTGATGATGGTTCTTGACTTCTAGAGATGAACTAGGGAAAATAAGAGAGGTTTTTGTGGATAAAATATTTAGAAAAATATACTATAAATTTAATGTCCTAAATCCCAAGTAAAATACTACTGTCACCCCCTTCTCTTCTGGCATTCTAGGCCTCTCTTAGCTCTCTAGGCCTAGAAAACTAAAAAAATGGATTTTTTGTACTTTACATGTATGAAAAATAATGGGATAAGTTTGATTCACCTTGGGGAAGATACCATAATTTTATATTCCAAATTTGAGACCTTTAATTCATATCTTTGGTTGTGAAGTTCTTTTGAGGCTCAAATTCTGTAGAAGTCACTAAAAACTTGTAGTGAACAATTTCATGATTTGGGAGTCTTCAAACACTATGATACTATAATAACACACCCCTTATTTTTTTCATGGATCTTCCCCTATGATAGGGATACAATATTAGTGAATTTTTATGCATCAAATCTCCGTGAAACATTTCTCCATGACATCAACAAAAGTGCCTGGGATCTCTATTTTTGTGTTTTAGGGAAATTATCCTTAACATAGTCATTCAACTTTGAAGATGGTTTATTGAAAGTGATTGACACTTTTGGACTCAAACATGATTATAATGGTATATTATATGTGAAAACATCATATCCTATTTATTTTCAACCCACTATAAGAAAGAAAAAATTATGTAGTTGATAAACTTGCTTGCAACTCCATTGGATCTCTAATTAGCAACTTGATTATTTGGCCTCTAAAAGCTTAAATGAGATACTAAGGATTTATGAGAAATATGACTTGTGTAAGTTGATGTTTCATAAGGAGGATGAGATAAAATTTCCCTCTTACACATGTTCCACTCTAAAACTAATCAAATGACCATTTCACAAAGATAGCAAGGAAAACCTATTTTGTGCCATAAGTACCTTATTGGATGTAACTAACTGATGAAAAAAATTGAAATAGGTCATATTTGACCCTAAAGTTACTTATCTAAAACCATTATTTCTTTATGAATTCTAAAGTGAAAAAACAAGGGAAAATTTGGGTCCCGTTTGGATGAGTAGGCCATCTAGACACCCCTAAACTATTAGTGATTGTTCATAAACATGGTGAGATGAAATATACCACCAATTCCAAAAATTATAATACCATTAGGGTACCTATCACTTTCCAAAAATTATGGTCTCTCTCTCTCTCTCTCTCTCTCTCTCTCTCTCTCTCTATTGACCGTACTAAGTGAAAATCTAAGGCTCTCCTAGAGCTATCCCAAACTGCCCAAAATGGTTTTTCCTTAGCATGAAGAACCAAAATTTTACATATGAAATCCAAAACTTGGTAAAGCTTTTTTAGGATATAAAAGTCTTTTATTACCTTATAGAAAGCTTTTGAAATACCTAGAATTCCATTAATGATAGAAAACATGTTTCATGCCTAGTTTACAAATAATAGATTTTCCTTACCTTTGTTGGTTCTTAAGTTGGAATATGATTTTATGGGCATATTAGGGGACATTATGGATAAAATAGATGCCTAAATATGATATATGAGCCCCTACATAAAGCAAATCCTCTAAAAACTTGTTTTGCCAAAGCTCCAAAATGCATCCTTTTGCTCTAAAACTCTTCCCTCCACTAAAAATGACTTAAAATGACCTTTAAAATGTATAAAATGGTGAAATTTTCCATATGGAGGTGGTAGGAAGTCAAAACCAATTTGAGTTCCTCAAAAAGTCATTTTTTCACTTGAAATTTCTATTTTGAGGACACTTACATCATCTACTATACTATTGGGGTTATTTTAGGCATAATAGTTTCTTTAGGCCTCTTTTTTGGGTCGTTATAATCTATAAAAAAAAATTAAAACCTCTTTCATGCCCCTAGATGCTCAAACACCATAGAAACTTGTTGGATCCTCCACTTACAATTCTAGACCTATTTCTAGGCCTCTTCTTCAAAATCCTCAAAATCACCTTAAAACTTAAAGTTTTTAAAATATTTCAAGTGACATGTGGTAGGGTCAAGAGATTTGTCTCCTTATTACACCATTGGATCACTCACTCAACCAGAAATCTGCTCCACTTTTCACACCACACCAGGACCCCCCAGAATACTACACTACATCATCAATTCAAGGCCATAAAGGGACAAGTCATGGGGGTAGAAGGTTACTAAAAGGTACAAGAGATTTATTTGATCCATCTAGTCAAAATTTTCATATATAGGCCAATTTTGGCCAACATTTATGGTGACCTCCTAGGATTGCATGCATGTTATGTAATAAATTAGTTGCCTTATTTGATCCATTAGCCATACGGAGTCACAAGTCTTTATTTTTCAACTAATATGAAATTGATAAAAGGTTTTACCTTTCTAAAAACCTCCTCTTAAAGCAATAAAGACAAAAATAACAAAATAAACACCATGCTCAAGGCACTTAGGGAAGGGAAACACACAACTAAAAAGGATGTGCATAATTTACTCAAAGGAAAATAACAAAATTTACTCTAATATATATAATGTTTCAACTTAAAATTACCTTATTCCTAGGTCAAATGGTAAACTTTTAGCATGATTGATTTATAATGGACAAGGATGAGAAGCACCCTAATTTTGTGATCTCATGCTAGGTGGACTAATATGCCTAATTATTGACTCTTTTGGCTTGCTCCCTAATGAGTAAAATTGGACAAACATGTCTCCAATATAGAAAAAAACCCTTAATGGCTCAATACTTTATTAATTTTGCTCATCACTCTTGATAAAGCCTTGCATAAAGACTTCATCCAAGTTCTTGGGAGCAACTACATTTTATTCACTTGGTGGCTCAAAAATACCATATTATTCCACCTTTTCATTATGAAAATTAGGACTAATCATGCTTATAGCAGCATGATCATAGTTTTCTAGAAGAATGACATGTCTTTTAGCCTCATCAAACTCTTTGGTTATGACATTGAACTGCTACCACAACTCTTCAGGCTCTTCACTAGTCTATTTATAAAATTGTATCAATTGAGCACTTGAGATGTCTCCTTCATCAACCTCACTCAAGATTTCATCTTATTTTTTAATTGCAAATGAGGGTTGATTCGACCAACCAAGGTCCAAAACATCACACTTATCTTCCTCTAGTTCCAATGTATCATGGCTATCTTTAATTGACACCTCATTTTAAAGTGGACTAACCTCTAATACCTAGTTATGATCCTTTTTTTTCATCTATGTAGAATATAAAATAAAATTCCATTCAATGTCTTCCCTATGTTCAGCTTTAGGGTTGTCCCCTTTAGGATCTGGTTCATTAGTGTCAAAGCCATGCCAAGAACACTGAGCCAAACCTATTTTTTCCTCCTTTGAATCAAATGGGCTACCTATCAATATTTATTCCTCATACACACTTACCTCATCTTATCAAGACTCACTTGAGACTAAAAAATATTCCTCTATCCTTTGTAAAATAGGTTCGTTTTCCAAGAGGTAGATGGTGGGAGGGTGAAAAAGTTCACCTTGTTTGCAACTTGAGAGAGTGTCTTCCCAACTAGGTACTTTGAGTGGTCTCTTTGGTGGATATTGAGGGAGGGAGAAAGAGTCTTGGAACTCTTATAGGGCAAGATCATTAAGATGAGATAACACTTCTCTTTTATTTTGTTTAACCATTAACTCCTCGTTCTCTTCAATTGGTGCTTAGACCACCATAATTAACACCTCTTTTTTCTTCTGTATGCCTTTCTTAACTAATTTACATAATGAAAATATGTAGGGAACAACCACCTTTTATTATTTTTTAATGGGTATAGGAGAGGATGGTTTCACAAGAGAGGGTATGACATAATCAGGGTCGAAGGTGTAGGAGGACATCCATGGTGGGATGGCTTCATGCTCTTTAACTGAATGGTCTTCATTTGCTCTCCATACAATGGGTCCTCCTTTGCAAATGGAAATTGTGGGATGAAAATAAGGTCCACTCAATGGAGTAAGAATATAAGGAATGGATAAACTAGTTTTTTTATTTGATATGTTCTTCTTCCCAAAGCTCTAACATCTCTTCAATGGATAGTACCCACTCCATCTCTTGCTTCTTAACATGTGAATAGTCACCTTCTTCAATGGATGCCCACACACTCCAAAAATTATGCAATAATATCCTTATCCCCTCCATGGCATGAATGGGGAATTCTTGTCCAAGTCTAACCTCTTCATTTATTTTCATGATTTCCATTTCTCTAATATTGCTTCTTTGATTCTTGACAAGGATGGACCTTGACAAGGTTGACTAGGGGGCTGATTTGAAACCCTTAGAGGCTAAGACTAAGGCTCTTGGAGGGGAGAGGACACATAGGACTGATTTCATTGAGTCTATTCATCTTCATATTATATCAATGCACTTTCCAAATTTTGGACCATGCTTCTCAACCACAACTTCTTCTCCCTCTCACAAATTGTCCATTATTCATCCTCACAAACTAATCACCTTTTTTTTACCAAATAAAGATAACTCTTTGCCTCTTGTAGAATATGAATAGGGATGATTGAAGAAAGTTATAAAAACCTACCAATGTCCCTTATCAACTCAATATAATCTGATAATGCTTGCTTAAATCTTGACAAAGATGTAATAGGATAAACATAATCTTAACAAGGGGAATTAGAGGACTGATTTGAGTACATAAGAGGCTGATCTTGGTCATATCTAGGAGTGTGAAGGGGGAAAGGGACATGATAGGACTGATAGGTTATTTGAGGGTCACTTGGGGGAAACACATAAACATTATTAGCTTGATAAGTGTCATGATGAGGGTAGAGAATGAGCATACTAATCAAAAGATGGTTGATTATACATACCACATAATGATGATTATGCACTTGGGCTACTCATACTAGCTAATGAATATTTGGAGTCATCATTTGTGTTTGCATACATTCCTCCAAAGGTTTATTGGATGAAGAGTATACCAAAACTCTTCACTCAATGAATAATGTGGCCCCATCAACCATGCCAAAAACTATTGTATCATAGAATTGCACCTTTGTAGGAGAATCTTCAGGCTCTCTCACTCGTAGCTATAATATTTGAGAAACCTCAAGCTATGGGTATCCTATAGTGAGATGGAACCTTTATAGAAGGCCAATTTCCTCTTGATAGATCACCTAAACTAATGTTTATTATTGGAAAAGAGGTAGAGAGAGGGTATAAGTTAACTAAGAGAGCTAAATAGGTGATATACCAAATTTATTGATAATCACATAATCATGAAATAAACACTAATTCAGTATAAGATAGTTCCTATTCACACAGCCTCAAAAACTAGCTAATTTTCATAAGTGTTTCATAAATTAGGCTCACCAAATAATACATGAAGCAAAGAGAAATTTTAAAATTCACACCAAGTATCCATTAATGGAAGAAAGGTCATGTTTAAAATTGCAACTAATTTGAAAACAACTAAAAATAGATAAGAAAGAAATAAAATGGACATGGAAGAACACTTCTTCACAAGGGCATCATGCACAAGATTACTAAGCACAATTTAGAGGCAAGAGATAGGTAAAAAATAATATTTATTGATTCAAAAGGTCTTTATTAAAAATTATGATAGTGTTTCTCCTTGTCAAATGAGAATATCTTGCAAAAATGGGGGAGAAATGGGAGATATAGGAGAAAAGGGGAAGAGACATAAAAGAGACAAGCAAACAAAATTCAATAAATGAGATCCAACCACCCTCCATGGATTCTCACCCACATTTGGATTAATTATAACTAATCCTTCTTTAATAAATTAACTTCCACTAGCTCCAATAGTCTTAAAACCCTCTCATTGGTAGAGAAACACACTAGAAGATAGAAACTTGTTGAGGATGATGATGTCATGATACACTATGAAGGAAAAGTCTTTAAAGACTTTGAAAATGTATTGAATGCTACACTTGCACTCTCCAACCTCAAAATCTCTCACTCATATAATTATATGCCTCCATCCACTTGCTCTTTGAGAGGATATTAGGAAAAAGGTTAGCTAACTTGGCATTTTATGCTTAACTAACCATGGAGGTTATCTTTCATGTTTTATTTTTGAGGTTCTTTTCTATTTTAAACATGACTTTGATCCTCCAACCTATAATAAACTCCATGATACCTATAACTCCCATAGATCCCATTGATGGAGGTCACAATCTTGAGCTACCCTCAACCAACTACCCTAAAAACTAATCCCAAGGCCATTTGGCACCCTAAAGACCACTTCTAGACCTGTAGAATACTTCCAGACGTCCATGGCATGTGTATGATGAAGAAATGGATATTTGGAAAACCTTAAATACCTACAACAATGCATAAATATGTCAAAAAATAGGGGTTTGACCTTTTTTATTAACAAGACACCATGGAAACTCTTTTCAAGAGCTATAAGTTCCATGTAATGATGTTTTTATCCTATTATACCCCTTTCATGGTTTTATACCATTTATTCTTTGAAGACCTATAAAAGTATTCAATTTTGAGCCATTTTAGATCTCCTAGTCACCCAAACATGCTAGATTTTTCTACAAGATATGTTTTTAAAGATATGTATGGATTCTTCTACACATTTCAGGTGTTTTCCAAGCAATTATGGGCCATTTTATTGACCTATGAGTCCAAAAACACAAAATTGGTCAAAAAGCTCCTTTACAAGCTTAAGCAAGCTCAATTTCAAGATGAGTGTTCATAAAATGAAGACACCCATTATACCATTTATTGACATGGATATATGGTAAATATGGCTCTTTATCTCCCTAGAAATATTGAAATCCCATGTAGAAGTTGTATAAAGATACACATGTAAAGATGATTACTTGCAGGGTTTAAAAGAATTCTAGACATGTTTACACTCTTAATTGTTTTCATAAAATTTAGGACCTTAACCAACCTAAATTCAAAATTAATTTAATTTATATATGGTTACTCAAAACATACTAGAATAACTTGTCCCAACTCTTCAAAGTATGAAAGAAACGAGCATCTGAAGATGGGCTAAAACTAGGTGTCGTAGGTCTAAAAGCTTGAATTTCTCCAAATGAAAAATTTCACCTTCTCAAAAATATTATTTTATTTAAAAAATATTAATTACATATTAAACACCTCATAATTCCTCTATAAATTATTAAAACTCAACTTTGCCTTTTATGCCTTTGAGACTACTTATGGGGATTTGAGCATGCCTTCAGAGTTTGCACGAATTTGAGAGTGTCAACATTGATTAAATGTGTTTAATAGGATTAAAGACATATTAAAATTCTTATAAAATATTACCATAAGCTTTTAAACTTAAAACATACATTAAAACTTTAAAAAGTGTGCATGCATGAATAGTGACCATTACAAGACATAGGGTAGACCATGTATAAAAAAAGGGAATTTCCACTAACCACATGACCATAATGAGATTATTTATGGATACAATAAGTAATTAAGACAAATTTTAGCAAGTTTAAATTTGTTTTGATGTGTACTTCGTCATGTAGACCCTTTTCACCAAAATCTACCTTGAGCTACTTGCATGTTTCCTTCATGCCAAAACTTGTTTTTATTCAAAAAAATTCATGAAACCCATGAATTTGATCAATAAAATAGGAAAATATATGTTTAAAACATCATATTATATCATTTTAAGATATCTATAATGCCTAAACTGATTCTTAGCATCCAGAACTGACAAAACTTCATTTGGTTTCCAATGGCTATCTTCTTGAGTGCATGTGGACTGTGTAAGAATGATGGGAACTTTAAATAAATATATTCCATTTATTATTTAATTTTATTATTTTTTAATTCATGGATACTATATTTACCAAATTTCATTCTTTGACTCAACATGTAGATGCCCCAAAATGGCCAATTCCTCCAAAACATGCTCCAATGTTGGTCATGATTTGACATAGGGTTGACTGTACTAAAATAGTGAATATTTTACATTGTAAAAAAGATTAAAAATTATTTTTAATATTTATAATATTTCATAATTATCATCTCCACCAAATTTTGTGATTAGATCTTGCATATTTTAGCCTGTAGGCCCATTCTGGAAAAAACTAGTGACACGTGTCTACTTGGTCAAAATACACAATTGAGTTTTCTTTCTCCTTGGCTTGGTTTGGACATATCATGATGATTTTGTATTTAATAAATAATTAATACCTCCCCAAGCATGATTAAACTCTTAATTTTCTTTCTTTTACCTTCATTTGACTCATGTTAGCTTATGTCATCTCAAGCTCCTCAAGGGAAACACATGGATGCATGTGTGTCAGTGATATAGGTGATGTATATCAGTTGCATGATAGTAGATTAAATTTTTAAAAAATATATATCATTATTCTCATTAACTAATTCCCTTTCTTCTACTTAAGCATCTCCTTTCTAGTCATTATTCTCTTTCATATGATTGTGTTAATTCTTGGCAATTATAGGTGCAATGCTTGAGAGAGTATGATTGATGTTCCCATAGCTTTAGGTGTGTATTTTGATAGGTTTTTAGGTGAGTTATTTAATTTAATTAATTATAAAATTATCCTAGGTTCCTTGAGGCTCCTCCAAGTTCAATATGAAGTAGAGGACAACCACAAAACATCTCACCTATACTTTGTCACAATGCAAGCCCTTAACAAAGGTTTCTTGAGCCTTTTTCACTCCAAGGGGTCACATAATTATATGAATGGATTTAATAAATTAAAAATTAATATTTAATTCCATTTAACTCTCAACTCAAAGAACAAAACCTTTAAAACACTAGTTCACATTATGCACCATTCTTAGTACCTTGACTTGCCTAGGCTCCTACTAGCCTTTTTTTGGTCACATTCTTATTGTATGGACTAATATATGAAATATATTGAAAATATGAAACAATTTATAGATATTATCCATCTCAATACATGTTTTTTACAAGTTTCATTACCTAATTTTACTCTTACATCACATTTCCTTTGGAAACCACCTCTTTCTTAGGCCTAATCCACCAACCACCAAATCCATACTATACAGATCTAAATAAACCCAAAAAATATTTAATAACTTATATCACCTTGAAATACATTATATTACAATTTTTTTTTGAATTTTAATGGTTAAAACTCTTGGAATCCTCAAAACCCTAGCTTAGGGCTTCTTTTGTACTCTTGTCGAAGACCATATTTTGGATTGGTGGGTTTAAAATGACTTATAGGCCTCACCTAGATCTATTTTTGGATTAATTATACAGGTAAAAATTTTTAATGTTTGGAAGATTTGAAAAAATTAAAAAAATATCACCAAGATTTGAAACAATAAATAACAAAGAAGTGTCAACTTGTTGCCCTATTTTTTCTTTGATGATGGTACTTGAGTTTTAGGGGTGAACTAGGGAAACTGAGAGAGGTTTTTGTGTATAATAAATGAAAAAAACTATCATAAAAATTTTATATCCAAAATTTCAATGAAAATACTAATGTCACCCACTTTTATTATTGCATTCTTTGCCTCTCTTAACTCTCTAGGCCTAGAAAACTAAAAAATGGATTTTTTGTCCTTTGCATGTATGAAAAATCTTTAGACAAGTTTGATTCACATTTTTGAAGATAAAATAATGTTCGATTAAAAATTTTAGACCTTTCATTTATATATTTGGGTTTGAAGTTCTTTTGAGGCTCAAATCCTATAGAAATTACTGAAAACCTGTAATGAACAATTTCATGATTTGGGAGTCTTCAAACACTATGATACTATAATCACAAAACCCTTATTTTTTTAATGGATGTTACCATATTATAGGTATATAATATTAGTTAATTTTTATGCATAAAATATTCTTTAAAATTTGTTCCATGGCATTAACAAAAGTGTTTGGGACCTCTATTTTTGTGTTTTAGGGAAATTATCCTTAACACAGTCATTCAACTTTGAAGATGGTTTCTTGAAAGTGATTGGTAATTTTTGAATTAAAAAAGATTAAAATGGTGTATTATAGGTGAAAAAATCATATAATATTTATTTTCAACCCACTACAAGAAATGAAAACTTCTTGTTTCTACGCTAGATTTTGCTTTTCACATTCAAGAAAGAGAAAATGAGAAACTAAGAAGAAGGACGAGGGTTTGTGTGTACCCAGATTGTAGAGGTGTGCACCAAAATTCAAACATTGTGAGAACTCCTTTCTGGTTGTGGAGGATGACACTTGAAAGGGAAAGACACTAAACATGAAAAATGTTAGATGACAAAAGGGTGGACTGCCAAGCAAGAGCTTGGTCCTAGAAGCACAAAGGCTTCTTGGAGGATGCCAGTCCACTGTTAAAAATAGAATGCTGATCAGAAATAGAAAGTGATAAATGATGAAAAACAAAAAGAAAGAACTTAAGGCAAATACATACCTATTTAGAAGTAATCTACTTTTGCACAGTCACTGACGTCAGTGGTATTGCCGGTGTCAGTCAGGTAAGATCGCCAACGTCGGTTAGGCTGCTGATGTCGATAGGGGAAACAGACGAGGTCAGCTGGAGAAATAGTCAGGGATGAGTTACAAGTCTGGGATTAGTCTGTAGAATGGACTGAGGCTTCATCTAAGGGTTTGAGGGTCTGTGTGGGATTCAGAGGGACTATTTGGGGTCTGAGGAGTAGTCTGAGGGTTTGTGTAGAACTAGTTGGGCAGAGGGAACTGTCGGGAAAGTGACTGGATAGAACCAGAAGCACAAAGGGGGATGAATGAGTGGTAGGGGTTTGAGAAGGCTTTCCAGCCTCTCAAGGATAGACACGAAAGGTCTAGGTAGTAATTAGTTAAATAGATAAATGCAGATAAGAAATGAAATGGAAAACAACACTGTGCTTACCTCTTGCTTGCTGGTTAGAGAATGGAGAAACCTATTGTTGGAGCTGTTGAAGGACCTACAAATGGAGCTGTTGCTTGGAGCTATTCCTACAAGGTGCCTATAGCTGCTGGTGTTGCTGTACAAGGGGGAGGAGAAGAAAATATGACTGCAAAAGTGCCAAGAGAGTTTTGTTCATGGGGGGTAGAGAATGGTTGCAGAGAGTGGTCTTGAAGGGGACCGACGCTGGTAGAACTGCTGACATCGGCCACATAATGACTGACGTCGGCAGCCAAAGAATGGGGATAGAGGCTAAAATTAGCCTCTGTCCATTCTTGCATGTTGCCAGGTCAAGGGGCCATGGGAAAATGGTCGAGGAAGGCATAAATGGACGCGAGAGGAAGGATAAAGGGGAGATTTGGGCAATAAAGGCTAGGAGAGAGGTGGGGGGATCGAAGGAGCGGATCCAAGGTGGCATGGGTGAGGTGGAAGAGGACCAAATAAATTAAAATATTTATTTGATAAATGGAGGGGGCTAGGGCAAGGGTTAGGACATGGGCCAAGGGGGCCAAGGGGGGATGACGACCTAGGGGGTAGACATGATTTCAATGTCTACACTTCTATAGTTGATAAACTTGCCTGCAACTCCATTGGAGCTCTAATTAGCAACTTGATTATTTGGCCTATAATGGATTAAATGAGATATTAAGGATTTATGAGAAAGATAACTTGTGTAATTTTATGAGTCATAAGGAGGATGAGGTACATTATCCCTATTACACATGTTTCTCTCTAAAACTGATCAAATGAACATTTCATAAGGATAGCAAAGAAAACCTATTTTATGCCATAAGTATTTTTATGGAATGAGATAGATGACGAAAAAAATTGTAATAGTTTATATTTAACCATAAAATGACTTATATAAAACCATTATTTATCATTGAATTCTAAAGTGAACAAACAAGAGAAAACTTGGTCCCTATTTGGACAAGTAGGCCAAATAGACACCCCTAAACTTTTATCAATTGTTAATAAATATGGGGAGATAAACCAGAACACCAATAAAAAAAATTAGAAGGCCATTAATTTCCATATCACTTCCTAAAAAATTATGGCCCAACTCTCTCTTTCTCCTGACCGTGCTGAGTGAAAATCTGAGTCTCTCTTAGAGCCATCCTTAACTACCCAAAATGGTTTTTCCTTAGCATGAAGAACCAAAATTTTGACCAAGAAATCCAACACTTGGGAAATATTTTTTAGGATATAAATGGACTTTAATTACTTTTTAAAACCTTATGAAATACTTGGAACTCCATTAATGGTATAAAACCTGTTTCATGTCTAGTTTACAAATAATAGCTTTTCCTTACCTCTGATGGTTCTTATTTTGAAATATGATTTTTTGGGCCTATGAGGCGATATTATGGACACTATTTATGCCTAAATATGATAGCTAATCTATTTCATAAATCAAATCCTCTAAAAACCTATTCTGTTAAAGCTCCAAAATGCATCCCTTTGCTCTTAAATTCCTTCCCTCCACTCCAAATGACTTAAAATGAATTTAAACATGTATAAAAGGGTAAAATTAATCATATGGAGGTGGGAGGAAGTCAAAACCAATTTTAATTCCTCAAAAATTCACTTTTTCATTTGAAATTTCTATTTTGAGGACACTTAAGTCATCTAATGCACTTTTGGGGTTCTTTTAGGCATAATAGCTTATTTAGGCCTCATTTTTTCCTCATTAGAATATCTAAGACTTTATGAAAACCTCCTTCATTCCCCAAAATTCTTGAACACCATGAAAACTTGTTATATCCTTCACTTGTATTTCTAGACCTATTTCTAGGCCTTTTCCTCAAAATCACCAAAATCACCTTAAAACTTAAAGTGTTTCAAAAGATTGAAAGTGCTATGTGGTAAGGTCATGAGGTTCATCTCATTATTATAGCATTGGATCAGTCACTCAATGAAAACTCTACTCATCTTCTCACACCATACCAAGACCTCTTAGAATATTGTATTACATCATTAATTTAGGACCATAAAGGGACTAGTCAAGGGGGTAGAAAGTTACTAAAATATATAAGAGAGTTTCCCAATCCATCTAGGCAAAAGTTTCATATGTAAACCAATTTTGGCCAACAATTCCTTAACCCTTAAGGCTTCTATCCCACTTAGAATAATATCAACACCACATACATAGGTCAACCATAACATTGATATATCACCCTTAAGCAACAACACATTTCAATTAGGCTCGAGTGGCCCTTTTAGGTCCCATGGATACCTATTCATCACTTTAACACTTCATAGAGAAAAATAGAAACACAAGACCCCGTATAAGAACATGGGTCTATTCCACATGACCCCTAATACACCCTCAAGTTATTACATTCAATACTACTCACATCTACATATGCAAAACCATTCAATCATGTGCCTTGTATATGAAAACATTATGAATGAACAAAAATTCAACTTCCAAGCAATGGTCCATACTAAAGATGGATTGGTCAAACCTCCAAAATCCATAAAAATTATCCTCAAGGAGTCTAAAACAATCTCTAATAGATAAATCATCATGAAACATCCAAATATCATCAATACAAAATAAAACATGCTTATCAAGTCCTTAAAAAATGAAGGTCAAACCCTTTGTCATCTTTGAGATAAAATAAATACAATTGTATGACCAATCAAACATCCTAATCAATTTACCTAGATTACCCTTGAAGATATTTACCAATTTGATTTTTACTCCGTCATTAAATTCATCCATTTTATCAAGATACAGATCAAACAATCACAACTCATTTCCTTTCTAAAATTCAAATATTTGAATTCCAACGATCACTTAAAAATGTAAAATTGACTATATATAAAACAATGAAATCTACTTAGGAGAGTAACTTTGCACCATCATATCATTTGATAGACATCATGTCAAGGCATGAAACTTGAAACACATGATCTAGGCACAAAACTAAATATAATAGACCCATGTTACCATTTTCTTCTAATAGCTACACACGTGTGAATTATAACATCACCAATCTTCTCACTCAAGAAACTTTGCCAAGATGACTAGGATAACCTAGACCTTCACAAGACTAATGAAATAGATTATTTTCACTTCCACAAGTACACCAAGAAATTATTACACCCCATAGGGCCTTTTCATCAAGAACACATTATCAACAACATCGATAATAAGACCAAAACCTATAGGGTCTCATGAAAACTATGTGAGCACTAAAGTACACTTTATCATTTAGGACCATGCATACATATCATCTCATGGGCACTCTTGGCCACCTTTGAGACATCATTGAAAACACCTCAACATTAAATACCTTCAAGGAGTAGGTTCAGGTTGTATCCTCATAAGACCTTTTGGAAAAATAATATATTTAGCTTTTTGCCTCACATTTGATGCTACTAATAACATGGCAGAGTGTGAAGCTTTAATATTAGACATACCAACAACCCTTTATATATATATATATATATATATATATATATATAAATATAATACCTACATGATACTCACAGCTCATTTTACAACAAGTCAATGGTGATTACCAATGCAAAAGTGAAAATATCATTTCTTAACATCAAATTGAAACTACTCTTACCAAAGATTTCATTTATTTCAGCATCAAGCCTACCCTTTGAGATCAAAATTCCATTGCTTCTTCAATATCTCTTTTTCATCCACACCAAGTTCTTACTGATCCCAATTTCATTATCTAAATAAGAAAATCTCCATCTTATATTCAACCACAAAATTCACTTATCTATCACATTAAGGCCATAACCAATCGACAAAGGTCATAGTATAAAGATATCATTTAATTTATGGAACACCAAACTTATCCTCCAATACTTGATTCTTGTTAAAAAACTCACATTAATAAATAAGATTTTAAGTATGTATTTTGGTATAAAATACTATATTATCACAACATTGAAGATACCCTGATCCACTATTTTATGAAAGATGAGGTGCATCCTCTTCTCAAACAAGCACATGGGGGAATTTGTGGTGGCCACTATAGAAGACATGTTATAGCTAGTAAATGCTTACATATGGCATACTATTGGCCCAGTCTTGATAAGTATACCATTGAATTTACTAAAAAGTGCACTCCTTTTCAACTTCATAATGATCTAATTCATTCACCTACAACCCAACTTCAAATAGTATAATCTCCCTAGCCATTATCCATGTGGTGATTGGATCTCATAATAAAATTACCTCAATCTCAAGATGGGCATGTCTTTATAGTCACAACCATATAATATTTTACCAAATAGGTTGAGGTTATGCACCTCATTATTATCACTAGTACCACCATTTCCAAACTCATCCTTATCAAATCATTTATTGCTTTGGTGCCCCTCATACTATCTTTTTAGATAATAATGGTAATTTAAAAAATAAATATGTCAAAAATCTCTATGTTAAATTTAAAATAAATCAAAAACTATCCATACCCTTTCATACACAATGTAATATATAAGCCAAGGCCATAATTTTTTTTTTAATAAAATCCCCCAAAAGATAATTTATGAAACCTACATGTATTATCACCTTCATCTCTATCTAGTTCTTTGGGCCTATCATACTATAATATGAACTGCCACTAGGACAACATTTTATCTAGTCTATGGTTCTGAATTAGTACTCCCACTAGAATTTGATCTTCCCTCTCTCCATATATCTCTTCATGGTATCATACCTAATGAATACATACATGAAACTTTCCTTCATGATCTTGATCTCCTTAATGAGAATCATCTTTCTACTTGACAACATAATCGATAATACAAGGCCTGTATTGCCAAAAACATAACAAACAAGTTAAAGTTCACATGTTTAATGTCGGTGATCTTATAGTTAATTTAGACTAAACTCATGACAAATAATTCAAATATGACCAAAAATAGTGGGGGCCTTATTTAGTTAAAGACATTCTTAGTCCCAACACCTATTACCTTTAAACTAATGAAGGCTATATTTTCAAAGAACACACCAATGCATAATTTCTCAATAGGTATTTTGCCTAAATCCTTCCCTTATTTTGATAATTTATATATGTTATCCTTATAAAAAAATTTATAGGATACTTACATAGGTCTCACCCTCTATAGGAGTTCTTTCTTTTCACAAACCCTAGTCTTTATTTTTGGTCTTTCGATTTCCCTTTTCCTCATGAGTTGCATTGTAAAACTACAAAAAGGACCTAGTCTTCCTCATGATTTTTAACTTTTATCCTCTTTCTTTTCTCTCTTTCCAATAATTTTTGTTACCCCTTGGGTTTCTCTTTTGTTCAGTGTAATACAATGGATGAAACCTAGATTTCCTCACAAATACGATCCTTTTTCTTATTTATCTCCTTTCAACATGATTTATATACTCTCATGTGTTTCTATTTTATGAGTTGTATTGTATGACCATGGAGAGGATTTGGCCTTCCTTATAAAATCACAATCTTTTTAGTATTCCTATCTAGAATGTGTTTTGCAATAGCTATAAGTTTTTAATATTTGCTCTCAGTTTTAGCTTTTGATTCTTTGGTAGATGAAATTTACACAACAATCCATGTTATCAATTTTCCTTTGTTTCCCTCATTCTTGTGGTAAAGAATCACACCTTTATGGCATTTTATCTTGTTTTTATCCTTTGTCACAATTTTTGTGATATGAATTATTTCAAATTGTTTCATGTTTCATTCCTCTTTATTTCCTTTCCTTTCACTCCACATTGGATAAAACAAGGTCAAATTCAAGATATAACTTTTACATTACCTAAATTTATGAGACTCTTAAACACCATGCTATCTAAGATCTCTCTCTTAGAAAACATGTCTAAAGTATTCAAATGAAATTAATCTTTAACACCCATGTTTAGTTTTCCAAATCTATATGGAGGAGGAATAGAAAAATCCATCAATAAAGTTAAAATATAAATCATTTGAAACAAAAGGTAATGATATACAGAAGGTAAAATAAAAAATTTGAAATTTGAAATCACATAAAATATGTTATTACAAACACATCCGATATCTCCAATCGAATCTCAAACTCTAATAGAGTCAAGTTCTATTGGGGTGTGGTAGGCTAGTAGATTGGAATATGAGAATTAAATAAACATTATGGTGTTAACTACTTTTTCATGTAAGCAACCAATCTTTGTAGTAGATTGATGAATCTATAAGGTGTCTTGAGGAATGGGAAACATGTTGTGGTTATAATGTTGGATTACAAAGAGGATTAGTTCAAACATTAGCAATGAAAACACAAAGAATGTATAAGAACTAACAATCTAAGCCAACCTATTCAACAAGGTTTGCTAATGATAGTAATAAACAAATAAAATAAATAGCATGTGCATTTTACCTTCCCAAGTGATTCCACCATCCAAAAGTATCTCCAAGCATGTTTTTCCCCTTGATTTGGTACTCTTATTTTTGTCAACAATAAATGCCAAGCTCCTCCATCATCTCAAGATCAACATACATAATTTAGGATCAAGATAAGAAATCAAATTTATTCCTATCAATGAATCTATCCTCTTATAAATAGATCATGAATCAAACTACACAAATGACTTATGGAGATAATCTTGCATTATAAGTCTACACAATTTAAGCTTAAAAATGATGTTCAATGCCCTTCTATTTATAGATTTTTAAAATGGTTTAGGATCAACCATGACCATCCATCTCAAGATTGAGATGTGTGGCCATGAATTAATCTAATATTACATAATAATTCTATAAATATCCTCATAATGATTTGGGAGGAAGGAGTATTAATGAGTCATGGGTGCCCATAAACCTAATATTTGTTGCATTTATGGCTTATGGATGCCACCCCCTTGATCATGTCATTAGGTGATGAAAATATTAAAAATCAATTTTTAATAAATAAATATTCAATTTTCTCCATGTAATTATTACTTAAGCTCCTAATTTGATTTAATTTGCCTAAGTAAGATTAATTAATTTAGTGCAATTCTTTGGAAATTGGTGAATAATTAATCAAAATGGTCAAGAAGTCAAATTATTGGGTCATAATTTGACTTAGGAAGAACTAGAAGATGATGTTAGTTTTGTATGGACCATGATCCCATTTAAGATTTTGTCAACACAATATAATATAGGCAAGTGATACATGCTTAAAAATTAGAAGAAAATGATGATCTAGAGCACCAAAATGTGAAATCATCATTTTGACTCAAAATTATTTAATAAAAGTTAAGAATCACATAAAATTCATTTCCCCATTTAGGGACACATTAGCCTAAATCAACACTTGTATATGACAAGCTTGAACCATTTAGTGTGTTTAAGTGATTTTGGCCTAAATTGGGCATTTGAGTGCAATTCGAGTAAGATTGACAATTTCAATACAATGGTGTTAGGAATTGGACATGTACATTTTATTCCTATTTGAGAAGGCATATTGAGACATTTTGGGGAAGTAATGTCTTTTCAAAAAAAAAATGTTAAAAAGAAATTAACTAGACGTGACCCATAATGCCCCCTCAAGAGGATACACTAGGATGAAAAAGAATGATGGACTCTCAAAAAGAGCAAGAAAGTGAGAGATTAACCCATGAAACAAATTAAATTTAGATTAGCTAATTCTTGCATGTATTGACTCCATCAATGGTCAAAATATAATTATAATAAAATGGGCCCCAAGGATAGGGGTAATTGGAAGGATAAAATCCAAAAATAGAAGTGACACACTTCAAACACACCTAAAAATAGGGTGGAAGATGTATGATTGGGAATTGATCAATATTGAGACAACTTTCACACTAAAATATTATTATAATGAGGCAAAATTCTGTAGAGCTTGGAATTAAAATAAAAGGAGAACTTTGTCTCCAAAGAGATAAGAAATAATAATGTGATCTCCTAGAGAAAATATGATCATGTGATAAATAATTTTTCCCCAGTAGGGCTGATTTTGATCACTTAATAAATAATGGTTTTCCCTTGTAGGGCTGATTTGATTTAATGGTTGGTTCAAATGTTGTGCCGTAGTATAGAAAAATTGCTAAGAAATAGCTCATAAAGATAACATATGACATAGATTAAAGATGAGTGGGTGCAAACATAGATGTGATAGTGAAATGCCTATAAAATCCATAAAAAATAGGCATACAAGGATATGAAAATTAATGAAAGAGATGAAAATATAATGAATATGGCCAAGCTAACTCAAGAAATTTCATCTATCCAGGTGTTGTCTACATAGTCTAAATGGACCTCAAGCCAACGTAGTTCATCCATAATTAGGAGAGAATGGAATGAGAGATGATGAAAACTAACCAATGTTTAATTAGACTCATGATATATGCCAAGATATTCATGTGTAATAATAGAGTCAAAGTGTCAAACCTTTTGAGCCTAATTTATGCACAATGATCTTTAGAGATGTTCATTAGAGTTATATTGATGTTTATACTTGAATCAAAATCACAAAGTACTTGTTATATAAAAATAAATTAGGCATCATAAGTATGAGTAACTCATAATGACATTTCATTTCAATTACATTGAGCTAGTTCAAATGTGAATACCTATAACTAAAAATAATGTTAAAGAATGACCAAAACTAGAGTTACAACTATTTACATTTAAACAAAAAGTAAAGATAAATAATAAACAAAAACATAAATTAACCTAACTATAAATCAAGATATGAATAATCAAGACTTATGTAGGAACAAGAATGTTTAAAAAAATAATAACTTAATAACATGAGACCAAGAGATAAATAATCAAAATCTATGTGGACCATTAAGATGTTCTTAAAAAAGGAAAAAATGAATAAGACCAAATAGTAAATCAAAAGAGAAAATAAATAAAAAAATAATCAAATAAACATGCAAAAAAAAATGAAGTGTTTTTGAGTTTTTAGGATTTTATGAATTCTTTTGGAATTTTCAAAGTATCTTAACTCAATTGAAGATTAAGAGACACAAAATGGTCTAGCTCATGAAATAGAGTGAGAACACCATTTTAAAATGATCATAAGATAGTGAGAGCATAATGAAATGGGGACTGACTTCACCTCAAAATTAATTGAGCATAACCTATGTAGTCCCATTAGAACCTCAAGTCATAGTAACTCCATCGACACAAAAGGTGACGAAAAACCAATTAGGTCACAACAAGTTCATAAATAAATGAAATATTCAAGGTAAATGATAATAGTAATGAGCAGATGATGTAGTAATGCATGATAAAAAGGCATTGTACCTAATTTCTACATGAGTGGTTATAATTTAAGAAATAATATCATGATTTTGACTTTACCAAAGGTGGTTATAATAAGGGGTATCAAATACAATACTAATTTTCCTATAGGTGGTTATAATCAATGATACCAAATAAGATGATAGATAAAAGATAACTTACCAGATCAAATATCACACTAATTTATAGACTATCATTCAACACAATATTATAAAACTATTGAAATTGGATTGCAATCCCCCCATGAAAAGTGTAGGACTAACTGAAGGAACCAATATCAAAATAGGGTAAGCCATATGGATAAAAACAAGCTTTGTTCAATAGTAATGTATTGGCATAATAAAATGGTATAAGGAAAATGATTAAAAGACAAGTGGTTATAGTGATAACAAAGTTTCCCCCAAGTAATTATTGACTTAGTGTGCTCATAAAATGTAGACAGTGTGTCTTATTTTGATCGTAAAATGGTGAGAGTGTTTAATCAATGCTCATAAAATAGCAAGAGCATAATGAAGGTGATTGAGCTAACCTCAATAGGAACTGAGAACTACCTACCTAATCCAAAAGGACCTCAAGTCAATGTTGTTTAAATAGCATGGAAAGTGGAACACAATGGTATAATAATTCCTATAATAAAATGTTTTATAGGGTTACTCCCAAGAGATAAGGCATGTAAATGACAAATGGAAAATGGGAAAATAAAAATGGTTATGTTGCTCTTGTTGACATGGAGATGCATGTCCTAGTCAACATTTGAGATAACAGAAATGATTAGTTATAAACATTTCTATCTAATACCTCATCAAAAAAGATGCTCTGTATAGAACATGTTGGCTATTGGGAATTCAATGATGTGTTCATGATCCTCATAACTAGGGTTTAGTTTTGCTTCCTTCAAATGTTGAGACAAGATATATTTGTGGCCTATGTAAATAAAAGTGCTTCTATGGATGGTAAATAATGTTAGGCACAAGATAAATTATATAAATGGGTAATGAAAAATTGGATGATAATGGAGTGTATAATGAATGGGGAACAAATTAATATCAAGACTTTTAGTCACACATAATGTTGCTGATTTTAGATTTGATATAATTTTGGTTGTGATAGGGTCAAATGCCTCTAAAGATGCTCTAGATAGGACAACCAACTTGTTTTGTTATTTTATCTTTATAGTACCTACCATTTGATTATAATGTATATTGGAAGTTATAATTATTTAATCTTTAATAATGTTTTCATCAAGTAGTGAAGGACTTTTATGCTCAACTATTGGTGCATCAATGAGTTTTTGACAATTAAATTTGTCTCAATCACCCATAGTTTCTCCAAAAATATTTCACAAAGAGATGTTAACATTTTAATTTGATTTTATTCTATCACTTTCGAAAAGGTTTCACTAAAAGATGTTGAATTTGAGCTTTGATTGTCCCTTAACACCTTCAAAAAGGTTTCACTAGGAGAGTGTTTTTATTCTGCATAAATTTGGTCTTGGTCCCCCTGATATTATGAAAATGGTTTTTCATCATGGATGAAATTAAATAAAGTGTGATTCTATCAATCCTAATTGATGCTTGTGGGAGGTGGAATATTAATAAAATGGATATTTTGAGTAGGGGTAATGGAATGATGAATGAAATCACAATCTTTGTAGAAGATACTAGGATGATTTATGTCAATGTTGAAGTAATAATCATCAAAAACCATAAAAGGATCATAAATATATTAAAATTAATCATCAAAGAAATTATAACCAATGTCATAACAACCATGATTATAATTTTTTTTTGAAGCTAAGTCCAAGTCAAGGAACTCTAAATCTAATATTGGTTCTGATAGTGATTCTACTTTTGATGCTAAATATGATGTTAGTTCAAAAAGTGGACCTAAATCTAATGGTGTTTCTTCATCCAATGTAGTTATTTCTATAATTTTATATTGAATGCTTGGTATCGAATAAGTAATGGCATGTGATGGCATAATAGGCTCTACAAAAAAAGTTTCATCTAGGAAGGGTTCAACATAGACTGGATCATCTAAGTGAAACCCCTCAAAACAAGAGAACTACTTGAGGGATGAGTTAAAAAAAAAATCTATTGAAAATATACTCCTCAATGAGTGGAAAAAGGTAAAGATACAACTTTGTAAAGACTGACTTGTTAAGGAGATGAGGCTCTTTAAAAATAGGTAAAATGTGAATAGGTAACTCATCATAGGTTAATTATTCACAAATGGGTGTCTCAATAACAACATCATGATTTTGGTTCATAGTTGGTTAAAAAATATCAAATTTAAACAAATTTTGGTCTTCCATAATATGGCTCTTAAAGAGGTAATGGTTATTATTTTGTATCAAAGATTCGCATGTAATTTCTAAATTGGGGAACAACTGACTCAATGTAAAAAATAGTTTGTGGTTCAATAATTATCTCTCCAAAAATTAGAGTATTAAAGAAGGAATCAATAAAATTAGGTCCATAAAATTGAGGTTATTCAATAATAGGTTTAATAAATATAGGTGATGGGCCTAAAATTGTAATGGTAGGACACTGTATAGTTTGGTTGCTTGTGCAAACTAAAGGAGGAAATCCTAAAATGGTAACCTTCACACACTATAGAGCTTATTGGCTCACACAAACCAAAGGAGAATAACATAAAATAGTAGCCTTTGATTGAACTATAAAAATCAAAGGGGAAAGATGAGGATGATACATAAAAATTGGCATGGATTAGATTGGTATTTAATAAATAGGCTCAAAAAAGGTGATATATTCAAATAATATAGAATGCTCACATCTACCATAAAAGTGCTCTACCTTGAAACTAAGGCCATAAAAGACCCTAATAAAAGTGTACCCTAGTGTCATGTCTAAAATATTATTTTTTACATTTTCCAAAATCTGGACAATATTTTATAGCTTTTTAAACAAGGTATGTGTTTTGATATTTTTTAAATAAGGTGACTAGGTAACAAAGAGACTTTAATAGGGAGGGTGGTGTAGTATCACACAAAATTATAAGAATGATGTTCACAAATTTATTCAACCTTAGGTAGATTAAAATCATATAAATTGGAAGAGGGTATGATAACTCAAAAATCCTAAAGTGTAACTAGTACATAAAACATAGACTTTTGAGATACATCAATACCATAAAAACTAGTTCAACTTCGATGAGTTGCTATTAAGAAACTAGAAGAAATCCCTTTATATTAGGAAGGAGACAATACGAACCAAGAAACTTAAGATTTGGAAACATGAAATAATTCCTAAGCATAAAACTAGAACCAAATGGGCAACATAATGCCACCATATGGTAATAGGAATGGTAGTATAAAATGTTTATTATAGAACTTATAGTGCAAAAAATGCACAAGATGACATACGTTCACGAATGATGAAAATGGATGATGAGTTTATAAATGCACTTCAATCCAAATGGAAAATGGAACCCAAGTTCCATCAAGTCAAGTGCAAATGGCAATCCCAAATAACACATCAACCTTATAAACTTATAAAGGTGCAATTTTGAGTTTAAACTATCAATGAAGGACTTAAATATAATTTGAGAATTGGTTTAGACTCAAATGGGAAGCATAACTACACCAATTAGATGATATGATAAAATATTTAAGATGACAAATTTGAATAAGGAAAATATTGATTTTCACTTAGACAGTGTCACACCTCCTTGTTCAATAAATTGTGGACAATGTGTTTAGTTTTTACATGTGTTTACAAGAAATTTTTAACTCCAATCAATACCAATTAATCTAGGACCAAAAGACAAATTCAAATAAGTAATCATCCAAAGCCCTAAGCTAATAAGGTTTGATTTGTAATGTTGAGGTCCATCTATATACATACACTTATAAGGAAATTAAGTGTTCATCTAAAATTAAAGCACATTATATAATAGGTTATTTTATAATCCCATTCTGCCAAGTGATAAGATGGTGACATGGAACTTTGGTTACACCCTTCATCAATAATACTCCATGGAAAGTGGGGATTTCTAAAACTTACAATTTACAATTGTCTAGATGGTCCCATGTGTGGCTAGCATAAAAGATGCAACACATTAATTGAGTTAATATACATCAAATTATCATGTAAGGGTCTATTATTTTTCATGACAATATCATCCATGGACTACTTATTGGTATCCCTTAGTTGACTAGACCTAACTCAAAATTTTGTTACTAAAGGAGAGGTTAGTTACTTAACCCCATAGATTTAGTAGTATATGTACCTTAATTTGTATACCCTCTCATGGAGTGAGGTTGAAACACTATCAGGATATTAAACCTCAAGTCAATACTTACCTATAGAACCCATGGGAGGTAATGACACCCCCTTCACAAGACAAATTGCATGAAATAAAATCTAAGTTAAAAGGCCTTAGGGTTGTTTTTAGATCACCCAAACCATATGAGTTTTGGGGAGATCCTATAAAACCTTAATTTTATGCCTTAGATAAAGGCACAATTTTAATTAGAAGGTGCTTTTGATCACATGAGTTCCCTATAGGGGATGGGGGAGAGCATACATGCACAATTCTTTTTTTTTCAAATAATCTAACAACTAATAGATGATTTGTATAAAACAAACATAATTTTTGAAAAAGATTTCAACTTTGAAGTAAGTTTAGTTTTAAGCACTAAAAATGAAGTGTGTGATGAAGTTTTTATCTCCTTGGCTTTAGTTTTCAAAAACTTTTAAAAACATCCACTTAAACAATCACATAAACCATCTAATTCTCCTTTTAAACACCAAAGGGTAGGTTCCTAATTACTTTTAAAACACCAAAATAAATGTGAAAATCCTTAGTTTTGCTCAAATAATCTATTTTCCTTGTTATTCTTATAATAAAAAGTATATAGTCTTGTTTAGCTTTGAAACATATTTGTAAATGAGACACACAACTTTAGATTTGTTGCTCTCAGATCTATATTTTTTTAAAAATGCAATAACTAATACCAATCACTATTGATCAATGTCAATACCTAAAAGACCATATTAAGTTGTAACATAACCATGGTTGGTTAAAATTTACCAATAATGATCACCTATGATCCTGAAGGCAAAAAGATTATGTTTTAAAAGTAGTTATTAGTATAAAATATCCAAACGAAAACCTTCAAAATCAAGAAATGTTTAGACTAGAGACTTATAAAACTTAGTTTTTTAGAAATAAACTTAAATAAATATCTAAAATAAAAAAATATCTATATTTCCCCTATAATGTAACTGACCACAGTTTGCCCTAACTGATGTTGGTCACTCAAACTGTCATCGATCACTGTGTGACCTATGTGTACACAAAAAAATGTTAGAAACAATGGAAAATGAGAATAATTTTTTTTTTAAAGGATTTTTTAATGACTCAAATGGAAAATTAATATTTCCAAGATGTCTTACTTGCTTTAATGGATGTTATGGTCCCATCGGGCATGCCAAAATGTAGTGTTGGATTATAAAGAGGATCAGTTCAAGCATTAGTCATGAAAATACAAAGAATGCATAAGAACTAACAATAACCCAACCTATTCAATAGGGTTTTAAAATGATAATAATAAATATTTAAATGAAATCACATGTTCATATTACCTTCCCAAGTGATTCCACCATCCAAAATTAGTTCTAAGCATGTTTTCCCTCTTGATTTATTGTTCTTATCTTTGTCAACAATAGATGCCAAGTTCCTCCATCATCTCAAGATCAACATTCATAATTTGGGCTCAAGATAAGAAATCAAATTTATTCATATCAATTAACCTATCCTATTATAAATAAATCATTAATCAAACTACACAAATGACTTGTGGAGAGAATCTTACATTATAAGTCTACACAATTTAAGCTTAAAAATGGTATACTATGCCCTTCTATTTATAGATATTTTAAATGTATTAGGATCAACCATGAACATACATCTCAAGATTGAGGTGTGTGACCATGAATTAATCTAATATTACATAAAAAATATATAAATATACTCATAATGATTTGGGAGGAAGGGGGATTAATGAGGCATGGGTGCTCATGAACATGATATTTATTGCATTTATGGCTTATGGATGCCACCCCATTAATCATGTCACTAAGTGATGACAATATTAAAAATCAATTTCCAATAAATAAACATTCAATTTTAACCATGAAATTATTACTTAAGCTCCTAATTTGATTTAATTTGCCTAAGTAAGATTAATCAATTTCATGAAATTCTTTGGAAATCGGTGCACAATTAATCAAAATGGTCTTAAAGTCATTACTAAATTGTAATTTGACTCAATAATATTATAAGGAAATGTTAGTTACATATGGACCATGATCCCATTCATAATTTTTTTGGGAAAAAATAACATAAGCATGTGACATGGGATTATGAATTAGAAGAAAATAGTGATCTAGAGCACAAAAATATGAAATCATCATTTTGACTCAAAATGATTTAATAAAATTTAGGAATAAAATAAAAATAATTTCCCCATTTAGGTATACATTATCCTAAATCATCACTTTTATATGACAAGATTGAATCATTTAGTGTGTTTAAGTGATTTTGGTCTAAATTGGGCATTTGAGTGAAATTCGAGTAATATTGACAATTTCAACACAAATGGTGTTAGGAATTGGATGTCTACATTGGTACAGTAGGTCCATTTTAATTTTTATTCATATATCCTTCATGGGATTATCTACATACTTTATTTATTGACCTAAGACTTGTGTGGCTATGAGAAGTTCTTTAGAGTCCTTAAGGTCAAAAATCCACTTCTTTTGACAAACCTAATTTGAGTGTCTTGACTTCAATAAAGAATTCCTCTACCTTTGTTTTTTCCTTCATTATCAACTCCACTCATTTGATCTTCCCCATTGATAGGCATAGTGTGGTTCTAAATCTATTTTCCCTTCTTCTATATTCCTTCTTCTAATCTTAAAAACATGCTAGCAATATTTTGTTTTAATTTTATGTATCTTTAAAATAAAATAGTATGTTGTAGTGACTATGGATTACTTTATTTACACCATGGATCTATATTTTTAGATTTTATTTGATTTATTTTACCATTTTTTATTATTTCACTACCCTTTTTTTGGACACTTGAGTCCATTTCTACTACTTTTACTTCTATTATTGAGTGAGGTTGGCTTTTTACTTGTCACTCATCAATGTTGTTTTCCCCTTCATGTACCTTTTCCTATTTATGATTAAGGATTATTAATAATTATTCATAAATGTTGTTTAACCATTTTTTCTTGTCCATATTTGTTTAATTTAGGATTGCTACTGATTTCATATTGATGTTTTATTACCATCCTTTTTGACATGTATACTCGGTATGACTTGGTGAGTTTTCCTTTCTTACTTAAGGTTTACTTGTTTGAGTTTGTTGGCCTTTAAGAACCTTGGATTTTTGGTTACCTAATTTACTCTAATTAAACTTGGTAGTTTGATCTAGCATAACACTTGTTACTCTAGATTTCCAAATTTCCAAGTACATCCCATCCACATAGCACAAGTGATCTTGTATTTCTTGCATTTGTTTGTTTTTGCTCTTTAGTTTTATATCCTTGGATTTGTTGAAAGTAGTATTTATACCCTCCTAAATTAAAAATATAAACATAATATATCTAAAAACAAAGGTAAGCTAAGGTACACATTACATTTAACTTTTTAGTTATTCCCACCATCATTTACTTTCAATTATTTTAAGCTTTAAAATATTGCAAATTTTTTTAGCTTCAGCGTTGTGTTTTGATATGTTTTTTCTCCAAACACCATCCCCTATTTCAAATGTGTGACACATGTGTAAATTTGAGTGGGGCATATGTATACACATAATATTTTTAGAGTCTATCAATTACTTATTATTTCTATCTTTTAGGGACCCATCAAGTCTTAATCTATCTGAGTGCACACCCTAAGGGGTGCACTGGGAAAGGGGTGGGTAGACCATTGGTACTTCATAGGATTTTTATCCCTTTTTTCAACTTATTATATACACACCTGTCTCTTAAATCCATTACCTTAAGATTTGTCTCTTACTTTTCATCCTCCTCTAATCTTTTACCACCTTCATTATCTCTTTCCCTAACCTAAACCCTTTTTTGATAGTTTACATGACATAGTCAACCACATCAACCTTGTATTATTATTTACATATTATTAGGGACTAGATCATCCCATGGCTAACTTAGTCCATGACCTAGTTTATTTTAATAAATTACTATACTAAGTTGACTAGGTTGACCTTATCATCCTAAACTTTTAGAAGGTTTTAGGGTTAGATCTGCCTATATAAACACATCCATTTCACCACCCTTATAAATAAAACAAGATTTAATTATTCATTTGAACTTCTTTACAATATGTTCTTCTACTATTATACTTTAGGAGTCTTTGTTTACAATTTCTAGTTGGATAAGAATCTTGTCTTGTGGAGAAGTCTTGGATGCTTTGGCCTTTCTTAGTGATCTTTACAAACCACAATAACCTCTTGTGAAAAAACTTTGGCAAGGGAGACATTTAGTCTCAATGGGTTCATCTTCAAGGTAAGTATCTCTAACTTTTCTCCTCTCTTTAGTAGATAAAAGTAGCATTAGTAATGGATTTTGAATACTATTGCTCTCTCCATACATTAGGGTTTTACCTATACATAACTTAATCAATATTCTATTATATATGTTTAATTTTATTTTTACGAAGCCCACTTTATGCCTCAAAATTTGGTGAGTAATAGATTAGAATTTTGATTTACTTTTTATGAGTTTAATGAATATGAAAGCAAGGACCTGGTTACAGTTATTATGTAGTTTTGCTTGAATGGAGGCTTTAGAACCCTCCCTAATGATATTATTTATGCTAATATATCCCTTGGAAAATTATAGAGGATCTATATTGTTCATGATCATGATTATCCAATGTATCCCCAATCAAAAGTGTAAGTAGGATTTGTATTCTCTAAGATAGAATTGATTTGTAGATCTGTGTATTTCTCATTACATACACAACCAAGGTATGATTTTTCCAAGTGTACAACATTGAAGTTATATATAATCCATAAAATAGTGTCTACATTTTACCCCCATAATCTAGTAATTAAATTTCTAGTTAAAAATAAATGAATGCATACTTGGATGTGTATAACACACCTTACTTTTTCTTAAGTCCAACTTGAGTGATTTATTAATGACTGACCTATAATAAAGAGCACATTACAGTACATAATCAATGCATATAATATAAAATTGAAAAAATCAAAAATATTGAAATTAAAAGAGCAAGGTTTAGGAGTACATATGTGTATCAATGTAATCACCTTATTAGGAACCTGTACAACCCATTCTCGTTACATTGTTAGTATATTATTTTCTATAGATACATGTGCTTTGTAAATCATCCCATGAGCATTTTCTTTTATCCCACTTTCATGGGAAGTAGTATTTTCTTAGATTAGACTTAGTATATAAGTGTTGAGGTTAATAGAGGCATACACAAATTTATTGTATTGAGCTTGCTCAAAGGAAGTTTCCCCCTCAAAGTGGCTTGTGATCAATAAAATCATTTTGGTGCTTTTATTTATAATATAAATTTGTTTTTTCATGTATTATAATTAAATTTTTGTAGGAAGATCCTCTCATCTGGTATCAGAGTGATTTTTAGGGTCAAAATTTTTTCCTTGAAAAAGTCTTAACTCTATTCTACTATAATAAAAATAAATGAATGCATACTTGGATGTGTATAACACACCTTACCTTTTCTTATGTCCAGATTGAGTGATTTGTTAATGACTGGCCTATAATAAAGAGCATGTTATAGTACATAATGAATTAATATAATATAAAATTAGAAAATATGAAAAATATGAAAATTAAAAGAGCAAGGTTTAGGAGTACATATGTGTATCGATGTAATCACCTTGTTAGGAACCTGTGCAACCCATTCTCTTAACTTTGCTAGTATATTATTTTCTATAGATACATATGTTTTTTAAGTCATCCCGTGAGAATTTTGTTTTATCCCACATTCATGGGAAGTAGTAGTTGCTTAGATTAGACTTAGTATATAAGTAAGTGTTGATGTTAATAGAGGCATCCACAAATTTATTATATTGAGATTGCTCAAAGGAAGTTGCCCCCTCAAAGTGGCTTGTGATCAATAAAATAATTTTGGAATTTTTATTTATAATATAAATCTGTTGTTTCATGTATTATAATTAATTTTTTGTAGGAAGATCATCTCATCTGGTATCAGAGTGATTTTTAAGGTCAATTTTTTTCCTTCAAAAAGTCTTAAATCTATTCTACTACATACTCCATTTAAGTAATATTTTGGAAAGTCTTAACTCTGTTTTGCTACATAATTAATTAAGTAATGTTTTGTATCAAAATAATCTATTTTAGATCAGTGTATAAATCTAATTGCATAACTATGGGAATTAATTTGGTGAAATCCCTAAAACTAATTATGAGTACCATAGGATCTCAAAAGTAGCTGGCTCATTGAGAGGACGTGCTAGTGAAATGGGAAATAGACCCTTCCCGATTGAGTAGTTACCATCTATGAGGAAAACTAAGATCTGTCACTGAGAAATAAATTTTTGGCCAAAAAAATTATGGAGTGGTACTCACTTAGATGGACTTGGTGGCCAAAGTGTTATCTTTAAACCTTGAGGTAGCCATTGAAACTTGGGGCCCATTTATATCAATTTTAGAATATTATTGTGGGTATAAGAAAACTTGGCATAAAAAATATTTAGAGTTGACATAACAATTTTACCATATTACTATAAGAGTATCAAAAAACTACCATATCATATTTTCAGCAGTGTGTCTATATACTTGTTATACCAATTTTAACATATTAACAGTAGAGTATCAAAAAATTACCATATTAGATCTATAGACTTGTCATATCAGTTTCAACATATTCTTAGTAGACTTGTATTAAATAACATAGTAATAGATAAAAAAATTACCATCATTTTTAGTTTAGTTTCAACATATTCCTAGTAGACTTCTTAAAGAACACAATACTAGTAAAGTTTTTTTCATTTTTTTGCCATATCTCTCCATCAATAGCCCTATTGATCCTTAAATTTCATCTAGACACTGAAAATTCCATTCCCCACATTTTCTTCCTTGAGGTCTCATATCTCGATTCCACTCCTAATTCTCACAAATATCAATTTACCCATTTTTTGGGGTTTTTCCACAACTATTTTTTTCTATTTGCCTCAAAAAAATTCCACAGTGTTCATCTCCCAATTCTACTCCTTGGTCTCTCATTGATAAATTTTCTTGTTTTTCCATTTTCACTCTTGAAATTTTCCTCACCTTCATTACTCATACTCCCACTATTGGAAAAAATTAATAAAAGTACTTTTACCCATTCCATTTGTACCCAAATTAATTAAATTCCCCACTAAACATGTCTTAACTCTAGTTTTCCTACCCATTTCAAAAAAAAATCTCTTATTTTGGTCATGGAAATAACCCAAATAGAAACAAAAAACATGGAAGATGAATTTACTACCCTCAAGACCCACATCAAAGATCTTGATGGAAACAATTTTAGCCTCGGTCTTCAACATACCATCATGAATAACAAATGACATCTAGAGTCCTCTTTAGACACCATATTTTCTTCTTCTAGTAATTTTTGTGAGCTAAAGCTTAATTTTTCCTGATTCAATGGTGCATATCTGACTAAATGGATCTATTAGGTAGAGTAATATATTATTCTACATAATACTTTTGATGCCAACAAGGTCCCACTTGCATCCTTTCACTTGGAACATAAGGCCCTTTAATGGTATCATTGGTATACCAAGGCTCATGATGAGTCCATATGGACTAATTTCTACACCATCATTTTATAATGGTTTGGCCCTAGCACTTTTGATGACTTCACTAGAACACTCACTAAACATTATCAAATAAGAACTATGAGATAATATCAAACAAAATTTGAGAAATTGGCAAATCACACAGAGGGATTATCTGATGAATTCTTCAAGATTTATTTTATCATTGGAATAAAATATGTAATTCACTTAGACATCATAATTTTTCATCCCATCACAATGGTGGAATCCCTAGGGTTGGCTATGTTGGTAGAAGATAAGATCACAACTTAGTAATGATTCAAATCCAATTTTTCTCCATTTGGAAATACAATTCCATAATGATCTCAAATAATGCTAGGCCCTAGAATCATTCCTATCAAGCATTTGACTATAGCATAGATGTGAGCCTATAAATAAAAAGGACTATTTTATAATTTTGATGAAAAATTCACTTGGGGATATCGATGTGTAGAGAAAAAGATCTACCTACTAGATGTGGATTCTCTACCCAAAATTAAAGTTTTCAAAGATGATCAAGATATAGAAGATAATCTAGAAGAAGATCCATCAGTTGTGGAACCTACTTCTTAGGAAGACCAACTAGAGATCTCTCTCCTTGCCTTTGCATGAGTCATCACTCCATAAACCATGTAGGTTCAGGGTTAATTAAAAAATCTCCCTTTCAAAATACTTATTGATTCAAGTAGTACCCATAACGTCATTGACCCTTAGATCACCAAATAGGGTGATTATTTTATGCATCCTTACTCCAAATTTAAATTCATGATTACCAATGGGTGCACATTACCTTTAAAAAGGATGTATCATAATGTGTGGATCTCTATTGGAAATTATAAATTGTGCTCTAACATGTTTGCCTTGCCTTTAAATGGTTGTTATGTTATTTTAAGAACCCAATGGTTATGCACACTTGGACTCATATTATCATATTTTGATGAACTTTGGATGCAAGTTTTAGATAATGGGTAAAAACACACATTAAAAGGCTTACAATTGGGGTCTCTTAGCATCATAAGTTCACACTATATGGAAAATATTATTCAAAATAATTCACTTAGCATCATTGCCTAGCTTCATTCCATTTAAATGAAACCATCAATGGTCTCCAATAATCCTTCTAATCTAAAACCCATTCTACATAGGTATACAAGTGTCTTTTCCAAAACAGTGGGATTTATACCTTCATGGCTAGAGGACCACCATATTCAGCTCCTTCTTAGAAGTGTTCCTCCTAAAATCAAGCCTTACCACTACCCATTTTAGTAAAATACTGAGATCAAGATGATCATTCAAGACTTACTGAAGCAAGGCATTATTAACCCTAGTACCATCCCATAATCTTTCCCAGTCCTCTTTGTCCAAAAAAAAAGATGGGTCATAGTGCTTTTGCATTGATTTCCATGCACTCAATCACATCAAAATCAAGGATAAGTTTCCAATGCCTATTATTGATGATCTTCAAGGTGATCATTTTTTATCCAAGTTGGATCTCCACTCTGGATATCACCAAATCCAACTTCATGAGGATGATATCCCTAAGACATATTTTTTCATGCATGATGGCCACTATGAGTTTTTAGTCATGCCCATTGGCCTCACTAATGCTCCTTCAACATTCTAGGCATTAATGAATAAAATATTATAGCCCAACCTATGGAAATTCATTCTAATTTTCTCTGATGATATCCTCATCTATAGTAAAACATCGTTTGAGTATCTTCAACATCTAGAGCTTACACTATAAATTCTCTCTGATCATGATCTTTGTACAAAATGGTCCAAATGTGATTTTGTCTGGGATGAAGTGGAGTATCTTGGACATATTGTTTCAACCTAAGGGGTTCAAGTGGATCTTAAAAAAATAGCTTCCATGACAAATTGGCCTCATCCTCAAACACTCAATAGCCTCTAATATTTTTTGGGACTGACTAGATACTATTGTTTGTTTGTCAAGGATTATGGGAATATTATGGATCTACTAAAAGTTATGTTTAAAAATTAATATTTTACATAAAAACAAGCTATTGAGTGTGCACTTGAATAATGAAAACAAGCTATGTATACTACCCCTTTTCTAGCTATGCCAGATTTTACCAAGACCTTCACTATCAAGATTGATGCTTGTAGTAATGAACTTGGTGTTTTTCTCCTATATGAAAGATACCCCATTGCATTCACTATCAAATACATTTCTAGAAAGAATTTAATACTCTATACATATGAAGAGGAAATGATGGCCATTTTTCATGTAGTACAGAAGTGGTGGCGATACCTATTGGAGAATAATTTTTGCATAAAAAATGATCACCAAAGTCTAAAATATTTCCTGGAATAATGGGTCTATGCCCCATCATAATATAAATGGTTTATAAAACTCATGGGTTATGACTGTGAAATCACTTACAAGAAGGGTAAGGATAATATTATGGTTGATGCTTTGTCTCACACAATTGTGGACCAAGCTTCCCTTTTAACTATTTCCATGCCTATTGTGAATTGGTTGGATGCCATACAACAATGTTATGTAAAAGAATCATCATTATCTCAAATAATTAAATATTTGGACACTAATTCCTCTATAGTATCATATTAATCTTCAGATGGTGCTTCTCTATGATACAAAGGTCATTTGGTGCTTTCCTAAAGCACATATCTTTAGTAGGATATATTCTATGAAATCCATGCTTTTCCATCTATAGGTCACTTAGGTTTTCTCAAAAATTATGAATGAGCATGCCATAACTTCTTTTGGAAAGGAATGAAAAAGACAATTCAATAGATGGTGGCTGAATGTGATACCTACTAATGCACCAAGGGTAACCCATACTCATTCTTAAGTTCTTCAAACCCTTTCCCATCCCTACTTGGATTTGGATAGATATTTACATGGATTTTATTGAAGGGATCCCTAAATCTAGAGGGAAAATAGTGATCTTGGTTGTTTTTGATCACCTCTCTAAATATAGTCATTTTTGTGCCCTTATCCATCCCTATACTACCTCCATAGCCACACAAATTTTCTTGGGCTAGATTTTTGACCTTCATAGCATTCATTCTTCAATTGTCTCAGATCATGATGTGGCCTTCACTAGCCATTTTTGGATATAACTATTTTAGCACACTGACATCAAACTAAAGATGAGTTTTGAGTATCATCCATAAATGAATGGCTAGACTAAAATTTTCAACAAATGCCTAGAAAATTTCCTTCATTAATTCACATTAGAATAACAACACCAATTGGAAGAGTGGCTTCCTATTTTTGAATGGTTGTATAATACCTCCTACCATACTTCAACTAAATGACTCCCTATGAAGCAATCTATGGTTAAGCACCATCAATGTTCCTTCTGTATACCCTAGTAGTTCACTAGTTCAAGTTATTGACATGCTTTTCTAAAATTAGGATCAAATATATATCACCCTATGGGATAATATTCATATGGCACAAAATATAATGAAATAACAAGTTGATCAACATCATTCTGAGTGCACCTTTCAAGTAGGTGATATGGCTTTTCTTGACCTAAAACCATATAAGCAATCCTCACTAAAACTCAAAGGGCATCATAAGTTCTCTCCCATGTTTTATGGGATATATAAGGTTATCTATAAGATTGGGTTGGTTGCTTATAAGTTAGATCTCCCACCTTCTTCTCAAGTTCATCTAGTATTTCATGTCTCTTATTTTAAGAAAGTTATTGGCACAGACATCAAAGTGTAGACTATTTTACCATAACTTGATAATGAATAATTCATCCTTATTAAACTAGAGGAAATCTTGGATAGGCACACATGCCAAATTTGATCCTAATCCATCATAGAGGTATTAATTTAGTGGCATAGAATACAACTTGAGGATGCAACATGGGAACCACTCTTTCAGATTCATCACCAATTCCCATATCTAAAACTTTAAGAATAAATATTTTTTAAAGAGGGATAGGGTGTTAGGAACTTATGTGACCACTTCTCTTTACTTTGTTATAATATTAGTTGATATGGATGAATATGCTTTTTAAGTTATCCTATGAGCATTTTTTTATCCCACATTCATGGGAAGTAGTAGTTGCTTAGATTAGAATTAGTATATAAGTAAGTGTTGAGGCCAATTGAGACATCCATGAATTTATTATATTAAACTTATTCAAAGGATTTTTTCCCCTTGAAGTGACCTATGATCAATATAATCATTTCAGTGAGTTTGTTAACTATATAAATCTGTTATTTCATGCGTTGTCATTATTTTGTTGTAAGAGGATCCTCTCATGCCTTTCCTATTAGCAAGTTGATTTAAAAGATGTATCATTGTAAGGATATGAAATAGATATTAATAAAAACATATATAAATACATAAATTACATATATCTAATGACACAGAGAGATTTAAATACACATGACTAAATTTTGGAGAAAAGGTGAGTTGCTAACTAATAGTTGAGATTAACTCAACTATGTAACCCAATATTAATTATAACCTGATGAGCATGAGAGAAAAAATGTAAATCATATTAAATATTGGTAAGGATGGATGATAAAATAAATTCCAACATTAAAAATTTTTAGTATTAAGTGATTTAATCACCTCAACCATACCAAAAAGTGAACCAACTACTACAGTAGATTGGCTCAATACATTCCATAAAATTACTTCCTAGTAGGTTATGATAGTACTTGAGAATTTTTTGAAATATTAAATGGATTTGTATTTTGAAATATTAGGCATAAATAACATAGAATATACACCTTATATATGTATCATGTTGAAAATTTGTATAGAAATGGTAACAATGTATAAAATTCTACCACAATTGTGAATCTAAATTTATATAATTATGTGTTTTGGCTAATTTGAAAACTATGTATGTTTGGAGAACATGATTCCAAATCATGACCCAACTATATATGGAAATATGAAAACTAAAATAAGTGCTGATTTGGAGGACATGTTTCCAAACTATGCCTCCACTAAATTTGGGTGTGTTAAATACTAAATAAGTATGGTGAACATGTTTCCAAATCATACCCTCACTAAATTTAAAACTATGAATGAATGGAATCCATGCCTATATGACAAGCCCCCACTAAAGTTAAAAACTGATATAAGTTCCAAATATTGAATAAGTATAGAGAGCATGATTCTAAAGCATGCCTCAACTAAATCTAAAACTATGAATTTATGGATGCCATGCATGTATGGCATGACTCCATTGAATCTAAAAACTGGTATAAGTGCCAAATATTGAATAAGTGTTGATAACATGCTTCCAAATCATTCCCCCACTAAATTTATAACTATGAATGTATAGAGAACATGCCTCTAAGACATGCCCCTACTAATATTCCCCACCTCCATTTGAGTTGAGGGAAGAATATAAACTGGTAGATACCCCACCTCAAAAGGATAAGACAATTGTAGAATTTGTGAATGTAACCATGTAGCATATAGAATAACATGTCTAGGTAAATGTATCATTAAAGTGTGTATAAAAATGTGACCATATGAAGGCTTAATATGCATGATAAATATCATGGTAATCTCGATAGTAATAGTACAAGAATAATAATCAAATCAAGAACACACACACATGAGCATTCAAAATTAGGTCAAAAGGCAATCATCGAAGGAGATAGGAGATAAGGAGCATTTCAAATGATGCACAATCAAAGTAACATGATTTATTCAAATGTCTAAAAAATAAAGGATGACATATTCAAATGTCTAAAAAATAAAGGATGACATATTCAAATGTCCATATAAAAAATAATGGCATATTCAAATTTTAAATAAAGCACACATTATCATGGGGGCCAAAAAAATGGGCATATTTAAATTATAAAAATGAAAATAATAAGAAGGTAAGACACTCAAATAAGTAAATAAAATAAATCCTAATCAACCAACATAAACATATCATAGTATCCCATTGATCAAATTTGTTAGAAAAAAATATAAAGTGCACATAGGCATGTATAAGTACATATAGGTTCAAACATGATAATGAAAAGTGCTCCTTGAACCATATAACCTATGAATATAAGTAGATTCCCCTAATGTCCACAGGACATGAGTAGAAGAAAGGCCCAAAATTTGAAATAGGAATAGATCATGTATCTATGTATGAATGTATCTCACTCAAGTAAAATCATGACACATATGTGTAAGTAGGAGTAACTGATATGTCATCCATCAACATGGAACTAACACAAAGACTCCAAGGAGCCAATAAAACATGTTTTATGTTGATTTAGTTTATAGTTTTTTAATGTTTTATATTTTATTTTTTAGTACTTTTGGAAAATGTGGAGATTTTTAACTTAAGTTGATCATTTGTATTGATATAGTGATAATTTAGGTAATCACCATACATAATAAAATCTATATGCGAATAAAAATGCTCAACTATAATGGTCATGTGGTAACTAGGTTTCTGATTTTAGATTTAACACTTTAAATGATGTATCTATGGTAGTATCAAGTGTATCATATAAATTTTGTAATTAGTATAATTAAGATCATACAAATATGTATTATCATTAGTATCATAATAATAAATGTAGTCATTTTATAATAAAAATTTAATGTCTTGGCTTGTTTTGTAACATGTGATATACCATTTGAAGTTTTTGTATATGAATAAGGAACCATGCCATACCATCGTTGTGCCTTTTTTGGTAAGCCATTATTTTTATCAATATGTACGTCAGATGTTAATACCTTATGATCATCATGAGATACATTGTTTATAGTGCTTGTATTTATATTTGGTTTTGTAGTTTTTGGAGATGGATTCAACTAATATATACTATGTCCTACAGTTATAAATATATGATTTGGTAAGGTATCAAGTGGATCAAGATGAAGGTTGGTCAAATTTTCATCTACTATATTGCTATTCAAAATAATATCACCATTGTAATAATCATTTAGAATTGTGCCCTTTTATTATTTGATATTTATCAATATTTTGGTGGTTTGAATATTATTGGATCCTTTTGTAATTGTATTTTCTCTAGTTTTTTCTTGTTTTGTCCCTTCTCTTGCATTAAATTGTTTTTTGGTACTCATGTTTGTTGTTATAGTACTTGTGATTTAGGAGAAGTAATCATAAGGTGAGTGGTTTTCTTAATTTATGTATAAATGATAGGATCACCACTATGTTTTTGAATTTGTATTTGTTTCTTCAAATGTAAAATAATTATTTGTATGATGCCCATTCTTTCTATGGTATGAAAAATAGTATTTTGATATGTGTATAGGAGGTAATTTGATCACTTTATTTCAAATCATTTCTCTTAAGCTCTAACTTGGACTCTTAGTATCCTTTTGGTCACTTTTAGAATCACTTATTTTGTATATATATATTTTTAAATTTTCATTATGATATAAAACCTTGTTTGGCCCAAAATTGGTAGATGAGGATGAAAACACATAATTAATACTACCATGTTTTAGATTTTTCATGTATGAAATTTAATTTTGTAAGTATTTTATTAATTTTCTCATACTAATGTTATGATCTTTTAGGGATTCAAAAGAACAAGGATTGGGTATTTAATATTTATTACGTTCATTTGAAATTATATCCTGGACCTAGCTATAAGGAATAGAGTTATCACCTTCCTTAGGGTTAGGATGAAGAAGAGGCTCCTTTTTGTCCATTTTAAATATTATAAATATAGAAATGAGAACAAAATAGGAAATCCACATAAACTCTAGGGAGAAATCCATTTTTTGATGTATTCTTTAGATTTTGAAAACAAATTTATTTTTGAAACAAATTTTAGAAAATTATAAATCAAAAAAATCATCAAGTTTTTATAACACCATAGTGGTTCCATAAAAATATATAGAGATTAGGTTCACAAAATTTTAAACCCTAAAATGATCTCTATTGGGGTTATCTAGGGTTGAAGGGGTAGAGATAGCCTATGCAACAAGGATGGTAGACTATCTCTAAAGTGGGACAATTATATGCTAAACTCAGATACACCACATGTTGAATTCATTAAACTAAGATAAGTTAAAAATAGTAAATAAAAAATTTAGATGTATATTTGAGAAATATGTATTAAATATCATGAAATTAATCTAAAATCTACTCAAACATCAAACTACCTAAGTAATATCTAGAGCCATTATAATTAAATGAAAATTGATGAATAAACAATTTAAAATAGCATTCTAATCCTAAGCTAATTACTATAAACCATGATTAAATGGATTAAAAATAAAAATATTTGGATTGCATAGATATTACCTTAGTCTCATAATTTTTAAATTATTATGGCATGATCATGGTGTAGACACCTAAAACTGGCCACTGATAACCTCCAATCTAGCTTTTGGCTAGTTTCCATCCAAAATGCACAATTTGGCCTAAAAACTCTAAAACACACAAAATGATGTGAAACTAATATATTCAAGTGCCAATTTTAGCTAGAGTATCCATAAATGGGGTAATGTAATTTATGGACCAGCTAACTTTGATCAGATCATTCTGAGTCAAAATGCCAATTTCACACCTAGATGCTCTAGATTGCTCTTTCCTATTAGATCTTCTACACAAGACTTGTGCCTTTGTTATTTATTTTTGGCAAAAATCCTAAATGGGAATATAGTTTCAATACATCTAACATAGCCTTCCAATTCCAATTCAATCAAATTTTGGACTAATAACAAGACATTCTATTCAATTTGGGTAATTTGTGCATAAAGTACTTAATCATGCTTAAGAGCTAATTAACCCAAATCAAGGCCTAATTAATAATTCCATGGAAACTTGTTGAATACTTATTTTAATAAATGAATATTAAATATCTGTATCATCAAGTGACCTCATTTCTTAGGAAGACATCCCTAGACCATAAATGCCAAAATATTAGGATTCATACCTTCCATGCCTCATCAATGCCTTCCATGATGCCCTCCATGCCTCTTAATTGCCCATTTTTCTAATGCCATGATGAGGATAATTACAAACTTAATTCCAAAAATTGAATTAATCCTCAACCACACATCTTAATCTTGAGATGGATAGTTTAGGTTGATTCTAGCCAAATCTAAAAAACGTATAAATAGGAGGCCTCACATCATTTCTTAGCTTAATTAGTGAAAAGTTATAATGAAATATTGGCTCTAAAAATATTCAAGAAAATATTTTTACAATTCCAAATTAATTCCAAGCCAATCCAAGCCACAATCCAAAGGTGCCAAGGAGAGATGGAGGTTGTCAAACTTTTATTGCCAAGGACTTCATGAGCACAAGTAGAGCAAGCCACCACTAAAAAGGCATTTGGAGCATCCAAGGAAGGTGAAATAATTGTTTTGATTCATTCTTTGATTTTTTGTTGTGTTTCTCATTTACTTTTGTTAGCTAAGTTCTCCCTAGTGCCTAAGCCTAGAGATTTTATGTTATTATTGTGTTTATTTCATCTTGTTTCATTTTGGAAATAACACCATACTAATCATCCTCTCTTTAGTCAAATTAATAGATTACATATGGATTGTTGATGATGGATTCAAGGATTTGGCATGGAGACTTAAGATGATTACTAATTGCTAATAAGACATGGATTAATTACATAGCTTGTAGATACCCTTCTATGGAGGAATGAAGTTGTTTAAAAATAATGTGGAGGGAAGGATCAATGGTTGAGATTGAATCTTGGGCCACTAGAATCCATGGTTGAGGAGTATTTAAGGAATTTAAAATTCCTTGGAATCCTCTAGATTTAGAGGCTTCTAGAGATGAAGGGAGAGAATAGAGAGGACTCTAGAATTGGATAATTCTAGAATCCATTAGAAGGGGTTAATGAAGATTAGGTAAGGGATTAGGTGAGTAATTAGGTACTAGGAGTGTAAAAGAGAATATGAATAGGCTAGTAGGTGGGCCATAGGAATTTAAAATTCCTAAATAATAGATAAGTGGGAATTAGTATGAGATAAGAGATGATTAGGGGAATTGATCAAGTGGGATACAACTATAGTTAGTGAATTAAGAAATATTGAAATGGGATTTTAGATGAATGACTAAGAAAGGGATACATTATAGATATGGAGGAGAATATACTAGATAAGTAGAATTAGTGTCAACTAATAGTAATATTAGTGACATTAAATGAAGTAAGAAAATTTAGATGCATACAAAAATATGATAAGTATATAAATGATA
Source organism: Torreya grandis (assembly GCA_037957365.1). Classification (NCBI taxonomy): domain Eukaryota; kingdom Viridiplantae; phylum Streptophyta; class Pinopsida; order Cupressales; family Taxaceae; genus Torreya; species Torreya grandis. Next base: position 1,303,963 of record JARHVA010003337.1, read on the forward strand.
AATAAGTAATGTACTTAGTTGGTTCTATCAGTGATGCAATTATTGGTCTAGAACAAGTGTCAAGTAGACTATTATATGATTCTATAATAGTCATTATATTATGGATTGAGTGCCTTTAAATATATAAAAATTAGTGTCATCCTTGAAAGGTTGCATCGATGTTATTGTTTGAACTTGACATAGGTGTATTATATAAAATGGATACATGAAAAGGATGTAACAATCTGGATGTTTCTATGTTTCTCTTCACCTTCACTCTAATATATTTATATCTACGTCATGGATAGCTATTCCTCGTGAAGTTTTAAAACTCTTGTTATTCATCTCTATAGTTACCTTGGGGGAAAATGGGTTAGTGTACACATAGTGTCAAGATGATCCTAAAAACCCATATATCAATAAACATTTCCTACATATATTATACTCCAAAGAGAGCCTCAAATGGATGTAGTTCTCCCCTATATGTTAACTTATGTATGAATCATGAAATATATGAAAAGTGAATATAACAATGACATATCTTTTAACTTGGAAAATATAGTTCTTGGGCTGCTTCTTCAATACTTTAAACCTATGTATCTATTATCCCTATGAATGATATGGATAAAATAATAAAGATTTTATTTATCAAGTTCTTTATTGAATCCATTTGATAATTTGACTTAGGATGACCATTAGGATACATTTTATTTTAAAATTACACGACTTTAGGGCACTAGACACTTGCATCAAATCATAATACCTACATTGACATAAGTGTTTATTTAGGACACTAGTGTGAAGGGAACCAAAAAGTAGGGTAAGACTTGAAACTTGTAGAGGTGTAAGATAATAAGGTTTTACGCATTTTAAAATTTGTGTAAGGTCTAGGTCATCAAAATAAGATTGGTAATACAAAGAGATAGGCCAAGGGGTACAATATAGTTTAAATGTGATAATTCTAAAAGTGAAAAAGGTCAAAACTGAGAAGAATAGCCAAGGTGATGTAGAGCATTTACAAAGAGAACATATTTAAGCTTTTTTTAAACTAACTTCACTAAGCAATTCTTATTCATTCAAATTCTCTTTGCCAAAATTTATCTTAATTATCTATGTTTTCACTAACCTTCATCATGCATATATAGTTTTCATCACTCTTTCAATCCCATTCATCATTAACCCTTTTAATTAATTTTCATAACCTTGTAAACACCTTCCAAAAATCTCAAACACTTTTTAAGTTTACATTCAACTCTCTATACCACCTTTTCAACTCTATCCAAACTCAACTCACACCTTTTCCTTACTCTCCTTGACTTGTGTCAGTCCTTCTAGCCTTCTTTATAGAATTTTCTTGGTCTATATGGTCTTTACTTTTTCTAAATGGAAAATTAATTATTATTTAGAATACCTTTTTCCCTTGTAAGTTTTTCCTCGCCATTTCCTAACTTAACTCTACATTTAAGTCCCTTTTCATTCTACTATGTCATATAAGCCCTATTTTATTCTCATTTAGGGAAAAACCATACTAGAAGTTATAGATAAACATAAAAAACGTGAAAATCAATTTTCATACATTTAGCCCAAACTCCATACAAATTAGTAAGTTTTTTTTTTGGTTATAAACCCATCAATGACATAAACCATAGGTTAGGGCTTTGAGATGCCTATGTTAAGGTGTGGAGCCTAAAAGCTTCACCAAGGAGCGCATTACCAAAGTTGCAGGTTTACACAGTCACTGGCATTGGTCAGGAGCGACGGACGTCGGTCAGGTGTAGTTGAAGAGACACCGGCGTCGCCAGAGGATCGGCCGACGTCGGTCACAGGCAAGTAGGTAGGAACCGGTGTCGATTACCTGTGCGTCCAAAATGCTATTTTTGTAGACAGAACTGAGTGTTTGCATGATGAGTTTAAGTCTTAGTCTTAAGTTCACGTCTCTATTATTAGTAAGACTATTTTTAGAGCCCTTGTTCAAGAGGCTTAACTATTGGTTGTAAGTGCATGCTCAAGTCTCCTAATTCTATATGTAGAATTAGATCTTCTTAGCTTATTGTAGTAGTTCATTGTATGATTAAATGTTGAAGAACAATACAGAATTGTATAGGTGAATCAATCCAGGTTGTTGGAGTTGATTGTACTAGAGAGAGAGAGCTCTTGAGGGATAGAGATCTAGAGAGAGGTCTTGTGCATCTAAGAGAGGTGTGGAAGAAAGAAGTTTCTTCAATTGTATTCCTTTTGTAAAGAGTTTAATACAAGTTTTTAGGGTGGTTTCTTGTATCTCTTGTTCTTTGCTATTATCTGATTCTAGTTACTTATCTATCTGATTTAATTTTGTGATTTATTGCTTTCATAAGTGTAATCATATTGTTGGTTGATCCCCAACAAGTGGTATCAGAGCCTTGGTTTTAGGTTTAGAGCTTGATATCCAATAATCGGTATCAAAGCTCAGGTTCACTAATAGGTGGTTCAGATCTGTGTAGTGTGTATTGATTATAGGTTGCTCATAGGGGTTTCTACAGGGATTTTTGTTTGAGTGGGAGAAGCAATGGCAAAAAAAAGTAAATTGAGAATGGAAAAGTTCAATGGCAAAAATTATCAACATTAGAGAATGCAGATAGAGGACTATCTATATCAGAAAGATCTATACTTACCATTAGGTGGGATTGCAAAGAATCCCACATACATGGATGATGAAGAATGGGAAGTTCTTGACAGAAAGGCTCTGGGGTCTATAAGACTGAGTCTAGCATCTACTATGATATCTAATTTATCACAGGCAAAAACAACAGTAGAGTTGATGACTACTTTAGCAAATTTTTACAAAAAACCCTCAGCTTCTAATAAGGTATATCTTATGAAGTAGCTATTTAATTTGCATATGTAGGAAGGTGGATCTGTATCTAATCACCTGAATGATTTCCATGGAATTGTAAATCAATTAAGTTTAGTCAAAATAGTTTTTGATGATGAAATAAAAGCTCTTTTAATATTATGTTCTTTGCCTGAAAGCTGGCATAGCTTAGTAATGGTAGTTAGCAATACTGCATCTGCTTCAAATATTTTAAAAGTAGAGGATGTTGTTAGTGTTATCTTAAATGAGGAAATTTATAGGAAAAGCATAGAAGAGACATCTGGGAATGCTTTAAGTTTTGAGAGCAGGGGAAGGCAAAAAGAGAAGAGCAAGAACGGGAGATCAAGATCTAAATCTAAGGGGAGAGGTAGATCCAAATCCAGAAATGGCAGGAAGCCACAATGCTAGAATTGTGGAAAGATGGGGCACATAAGCAGAGATTGCTAGTCAAAGCCTAAGGAGGACAATCAGCATGAAAGAAAAGAAGAAGCAAAGGTTGCAGGTATTGCACAAGATGCTTTAATATTCTCTTTGCATAATAATATAGAATCTTGGGTTTTAGATTCTGGTGCATCTTTTCATGCTACCCCTAATAGGGAATATTTTAATGACTATATCCATGGAAACTTTGGAATAGTGTATCTAGGGGATGATGAGCCTTGTAAAATTATTGGCAAAGGTAAAGTGCAGCTGAAAATATAGAATGGAAACACATGGGTGTTGAGAGATGTGATGCATGTTCCTAGCTTGAAGAGAAATTTGATTTATGTAGGAAAGTTAGGGGATGAGGGTTGTACAGTAACTCTCATAGAAAAATCTTGGAAGGTGACCAAGGGTGCACTTATTATGGCCAGAGGTAAGAGAGTAGGTACTCTCTATTTGTGTAATTATGTTACTAACAATTCTCCTTCTATATTATCTACTTCAGATGTGGATGCTAAATTGTGGCACTCAAGGCTTGGCCACATGAGTGAGAAGGGGATGTCAATTCTTAAGTCTAAAGGTAAGCTTTCAGATTTGAAAAGCATGGATCTAGAATTTTGTGAGCACTATGTATTTGGAAACTAGAAGAGGGTTAGTTTTCTCAAGACTGGGTCTACAAAGAAGAAGCATAAGTTGCAGCTTGTTCACACAGATGTGTGGTGACCAACTCAAGTAGCTTCTATTGGAAGATCATAGTACTATGTTTCGTTCATAGATGATGCTACAAAAAAGCTATGGATCTATTGTATTAAGAAGAAATCTGATGTATTTGAGACTTTTAAGATTTGGAAAGCTATGGTTGAGAATGAAATAGGTAGAAGATTGAAGTGCCTGAGATCTGATAATGGTGGTGAGTTTTGTAGCTATAATTTCAACTGGTATTGCTATATGCATGGAATCTGTAGGCAAAGAACGGTTCCAAGGACACCTCACCAGAATGGAATTGCTGAAAGGATGAACAGAACAATTATGGAGCATGCAAGATGTATGAGATTACATGCCAATTTGCCCTTAGAATTTTGGGCAGAAGCTATTGACACTGCAATGTACCTGATTAATAGAGGACCCTCTACAGCTCTGGATGGTGGAATTCCAGAAGAGGCATGGACAGGTAAAAAGGTAGATCTCTCTTTTCTCAAAGTTTTTGGTTGTGAAGCCTTTATGCATGTTGATAAGTAAAATAGAAAGAAGTAGGATGCTAAGTCTATGAGGTGCACATTTATTGGCTATGGCTCAGATGATTTTGGTTTCAGATTTTAGAATCTAGGAACTAACAAGATAATTAGGAGCCATGATGTTGTTTTTAATGAAAAAGTGATGTATAGTGATCAACTGAAGAAGCTGAATCAATCTGGGTAGAGCAATGGTGAATTGGATGAGGTGACAGTCCAATATGAGCTCACAAGAAAAAGAAATAATCATTTGTAGGAAAACACAGAGACCGACATTGGTAGGAAAGGAACTAGCGTCGACAAAACAGAAACTGATGTCGGTCATATAGAGACCAACATCGGTAGGATAGGCACTGGAGTCGATCAGGCAGAATCGATGTCGGCCAGTAACAGGCTTGGAAGTGACCGAGGTCGGTCACTGCCAGAGAATTTGGGTAGACAGCTTGTTGTGAACGAGTCTCAGACACCCATCAGGAGGTCAAAAAGGGTAAGTAAGCCTCCAATCAGATATTCTCCTTCATTATTCTATTTATTGCTAACTGATGGTGGAGAACTAGAGAGTTTTCAAGAAGCATTATAGGTGGAGTCCAAGAGTCAGTGGGAGCGTGGCATGGTTGAGGAGATGGAGTCCCTAAGAGAGAACCAAACATGGGATTTGGTTGAGTTGCCAGCTGGTAAGAGGACACTGAAGAACAGATGGACCTACAAGTTGAAGGAAGATGAGAATGGACAGATGAGATATAAGGCCAAGTTGGTAGTGAAAGGATTTGCACAAAAGCCAGGTATTGATTTTGGTGAGATTTTTTCTCCTGTTGTTAAAATGACTTCTATTCGGATTGTACTATCTTTGGTTGATATTGAGGATTTGCATCTTGAGCAGCTAGATGTTAAGACAGTGTTTTTTCATGGAGATTTGGATGAGGAAATTTATATGGAACAGCCAGAAGGATTCGAAGTCAAAGGTAAGGAGAAGTTAGTGTGCAGATTGAAGAAAAGCTTGTATGGCCTCAAGCAAGCTCTTAGACAGTGGTATTTGAAATTTGAGAGGTTTATGACTGAGCATGGCTATAATAGGTGTCAATCTGACCATTGTGTGTATTTTAAGAGATTGGATAATGGTAGATATATTATTCTATTTTAGTATGTAAATGATATGCTAGTTACAGGATCACACATGCATGATATCTCTTAGCTTAAGGTGAAATTAGCTCAAACGTTTGCTATGAAGGATTTGGGAGTAGCAAAGAAAATCCTTGGCATGAGCATTAAGAGAGATAGGAAAAATCATAGGTTGATATTGTCTCAAGAGGATTATGTGGACAAGGTGTTGAAACGGTTCAATATGTAGGATGCTAAATCGGTAAGCACACCTTTGGCTGGAGATTTTAAGTTGAGTAAAGAACAATGTCCTAATTCACATGATGAGGTAGAGTACATGAGTAAGGTTCCATATTCTTCTGCAGTAGGGAGTTTGATGTATGTAATGGTGTGTACTAGACCGGATATTGCCCAAGCAGTGGGAGTTATAAGTAAGTATATGGTCAATCTAGGAAAGGAACATTGGAAAGCAGTTCAGTGCATCCTTAGATATCTAAGAGGAACCAACAGTAGGCACTTGTGCTATGGAGGTTCAGATACTTCTCTACATGGTTATGTAGATTCAGATATGGCAAGTGATTTGGATGGCAGGAGGAGCACCACAGGATATGTTTTCACTGTAGGTGGAAAGGCGGTTAGCTGGATATCAAAGTTGCAGAAGGTTGTTGCCTTGTCAACTACAAAAGTAGAGTATATTGCAGCCACAGAGGCTAGCAAAGAGATGATATGGATGACACGGTTCATGAAAGAGCTTAGAAAGGAGCAAGAGAGTTGTAGAATGTATAGTGACAGTCAGAGTGCAATCCATTTGGCTAAGAATTTAGCGTTTCATTTAAGAACAAAGCATATACAGCTTAGGTACCATTTCATATGACAGGTATTGGAGGATGGTGAGTTGAAGCTGGAGAAGATCCATACAGATAGGAATCCTACTGATATGTTAACCAAGCCAGTTACAAAGGAGAAGTTGAATCTTCATTCAACTTCTGTTGGTCTTCATGATTGAGTTGAAGATGGAGGAGCTAGAAGATGTTGTTGTATAAGTACTGGTGCAGCTGTTTATCTCCAAGTGGGAGATTGTTAAGGTGTGGAGCCTAAAAGCTTCACCAAGGAGTGCATTACCAAAGTTTCAGGTTTACATAGTCACCGGCATCGGTCAGGAGCGATCGACGTTGGTCAGGTGCAGTTGAAGAGACACCAGTGTCAGTAGAGGATTGGCCGACGTCAATCACAGGCAAGCAGGCAGGAACCAGCGTCAGTTACCTGTGCATCTAGAATGCTATTTTCGTGGACAGAATCGAGTGTTTGCATGATGAGTTTAAGTCTTAGTCTTAAGTTTGCATCTCTATTATTAGTAAGACTATTTTTAGAGCCCTTGTTCAAGAGGCTTAACTATTGGTTGTAAGTGCATGCTCAAGTCTCCTAATTCTATATGTAGAATTAGATCTTCTTAGCTTATTGTAGTAGTTCATTGTATGATTGAATGTTGAAGAATAGTATAGAATTGTATAGGTGAATCAATCCAGGTTGTTGGAGTTGATTATACTGGAGAGAGAGAGCTCTTGAGGAATAGAGATCTAGAGAGAGATCTTGTGCATCTGAGAGAGGTGTGGAAGAAAGAAGTTTCTTTAATTGTATTCCTTCTGTAAAGAGTTTAATACAAGTTTTTAGGGTGGTTTCTTGTATCTCTTGTTCTTTGCTATTATCTGATTCTAGTTACTTATCTATCTAATTTAATTCTGTGGTTTATTGCTTTCATAAGTGTAATCATATTATTGGTTGATCCCCAACAGCCTATTCAGACCTAAAGACACACTAAAAACAAACATGAAATTTATATGGGTTTTAAAAGACATAAAATAGGTTCAAAAGGTCTTTATTAATCTATACCATCTTATAAAGTTACTAAACTCAATATCCCCATCCACTATTATGCTTTTTCACAATAAAAACCTCTTAACTATGTCAAGGAAAAGTCTGCATATAGGTCTATGTTTAGATTTAATAGTTTTTTTTTCTCAAATATAATAATTCAAAAACATTAAAGATACTTTAATACACTTACCAATATGTTATTCAATAATTCAACTCAAAGTTTTGGTCATTTTTCTCTATGATCTCAAATACACATTCACTTTTATTTATCTAATATAACTATTGAAACTATCAAGAATCATTCTTGAAAACCTTCATAAGTCAGATAAAAATAATATTTAATCTCCCTTTGTCATAAAAATACAAAATCTATTACCTCATCTCAACACACCATAGTCTTGTACATAAAGTATAACTTGTCAATAGGGTTTGCTATTTGAAAACAAGATTAACAGGGTTTACTACATTCTCCTCCTTTGCAAATTTACTTTTTCAAAAATACCTTAATTATGGAAATAATTTTAACATTCCAATATTTCATTTAAAAACACATGTAAATTTCAATATCAATAATGACATTCAATATAGAGGTATGCAATTTCATTCAAATATGGGTTCTCAACCTTTCCCTTCTATTTGCTTACAAAAACTTATTCAAAATATCTTCCTTTTTATTTAACTTGAAAGATAATGAGATATCTAAAGACAAAACTGACTTCTATAATCTTTCCAACATTCATAACTGAATCTTGATGCTTTAGACTACATGGAGGACTATTTTATGCATTACATAGTTCTTGATTTTCACATACATGACATGTACAATCACACTATAAATTATTATCAATATAGTGTAATTTAAATACTATCTAACCCCTTGCTACACTTGATACATCTTCCAAATTCATAATTTGTTCAAAATTCCCTCAATAAGGCTTGTTAAGATTCAAATATTCAAACTATGCATTTTGGTAGGAAGCCATCAATTTCAACTTTTATGCACTACAAGACTACCTAAACTCCACAAATGGACTTCCTAATACATATGAAACTATAAGACACTTACTAGACCAACTTAAGACCAAAAATGGATGAACTTGGGGTCATCATGGGATTCCCCTACATCACAAGGTCTAAATTTTCTGTGTACAAGACTAAGGTGCTATATAATCCATAAAATATTGTCTACAACTAACTCACTAATTATTAAAAATTTACTTAAAAACAATATATATTAAATAATAATAAGTTATTAATGGAGTGATCTAATTATATTTGGTTACCTATACCACCCAATAACCCCTCTTTATTTACAAAAATTCAATTTGATCATGGCCCTACTTCTTCAAAATATATAGAACAAAATTGTAATCTCTTGCAGCTATGGAATTTATAGATGATTTTGGTCCCATTCATGTGTGATCATAGTATAAAAAAATTAAATTCAGGCCTAATACTACATGATGTAACTATTTTAGGTCTATTTTTTAACATACACCTATAAAAACACTATTGATTTTATGGATTTTCTATTTGAATAGGCTACTAGTATGCTGAAATTGAAAAACTCAAACTCAATAATGGTTGGGTTAATTATAGATATTCCCATCCAATTCATTCCCAAGTAAATTTCATGTGAGTAATTCAAATATATTTATTGACCTATAGACATATAACCGCCTCTATTTCCCAATATTCCTTGCAATTTTGTCTCTACTAGTTTCAAATCAATACAAAAAATCACACTAACTTATGACTAGATAAATTATAGATTATTTGGATGTCATTCATGTGTGATAAAATAAATAAATGTTCAATTCAATTCAAACAAATATTTATGATAGTAATTTAGGTCAATTTTATACCATCATACACCTAACTACCTTTATTTGTTTACATTCCTTATGGTTATATCTCTACTAGTACAAAACTAATGGACTATAACAACAAACAATTGTAATAGGGGCTGTTCTAAGCTATTATAGGTCCATACAGTTTCAATTAGAGATCAATAAAAAATAAATTCATGCCCAAATTTTTGTGATGATAGTACTATATGTTTAAGTATTTTTGTTCATTCTTTATAAACTAAACTACATAAAAACATAAAGTAAGATACATGGTTTTAGGATTACCCATGATTGGAAATTGTTGTGCACCATTTTATCTAGGTAAGTGAGAACTCCTTTTTGTCTTGAAAATACTACCTTCAAAAAATAGACAACTATATATATATATATATATATATATATATATATATATATATATATATATATATATATATATATATATATATATATATATATATATATATATATATATATATATGTTGAGTTGTCTATTGTTTGAAGGTAGTCTTTAACTCCTTTTTGTCTTGAAAAGACTACCTTCAAACAATAAAAAACTCAACATATATATATATATATATATGTATATATATATATATATGTATATATATATATATATATATATACATATATATATACATATATATATATACATATACATATATATATATATACATATATATATATATATATATGTATATATATATATGTATATATATATATATATATGTATATATATATATATATGTATATATATATATATATATATATATATATATATATATATATATATATATATATGTTGAGTTGTCTATTGTTTGAAGGTAGTCTTTTCAAGACAAAAAGGAGTTCTCACTTACCTAGATAAAAATTTCTCCTTTTTGTCTTGAAAAGACTACCTTCAAACAATAGACAACTCAATGTGTGTGTGTGTGTGTGTGTGTGTGTGTGTGTGGGGTACACTTCCTAATAAGGAGGTCAGTGTACTTTCTAACCACTCAAGTTGATATAGATAGAAAATGAAATTAATAAGATCATGTAAAAGATAATTTGATAAGATAAATTAATACAAATTATCAAAATTGAAATGGATTAAAAATATAAACTTATATGGATGTATAAAGTAAACAAGTATTTGATAGATTAATATAGTTGATAAGGATTCCTATGAGAAGAATGATTTTGATAGTGATCCATGTCGATCCCTTAAATTTGATGATGATTTTTGAAATCATTGATGATTCTACGATTGAAGTTAATTATAATATAATAATGGATAATAGAGGACTTCAATTATGCCTTTCACATATTATCAAAATAGTAAATATGAAGGATGGATTTTACTATTACAGGATTATGATATTCATAATGCATGAAAGACATAATTTAAATTACAACACATACCTTTTACTATAAAATTATTGAATGTTGATTATATAAACATAAGGATGTATGGAGATGTATTATTGAACATGAATTTATGATATAGGAATTTGAATCAAGAGAGGATGGTTAGTATGGTGTTAGTTCCAAAATGAAAACAAAACAAACTAAACACACTAATAACATAACATTTTTTAGCCTAGACAATAGGGAGAGCTTAGTTAACAAATAAAATGACAAACACAACTAAAAAGTAAGGAATGAAAACACAATAATTCCTTCACCTTCCTTAGATGCTCCAAATTCTTTTATATTGGCGGCTTGCTCAGTTTGTGCTCATGAAGTCCTTGGTAATGGAAGCTTGGACACCTCCATCTCTCCTTAGCACCTTTGGCTTATGGCTTGGCTTGGATTAAAATCAATTTGGCATGTTAACACTAATTTATTGAATATTTTTGAACCGTTTTTGCATTATAACTTTGCATTATCAAGACTTAAAAATGATGTTCATGGCCTCTCTATTTATAGATTTTTGAGAATGTCTAGAATCAACTTGAACCATCCATCTTGAGATTGAGATGTGTGGTTGAGGATTAATTCAATTTTTGGAAATAATTTTTTAATTATCCTCATCATGACATTGGAATAAGGGGATATTAAGAGGCATGGAGGGCATGAATCCTAATATTTATGGCATTTATGGCTTAGGGATGTATTCTCAAGAAATGAGGTCACCTAATGATGTAGATATTCAATATTCATTTTAAAAACAAATTATTCAAATTTTTTCCATGTATTTATTGGTTAGGCTCTAATTTGGTTTAATTAGGTTTTAAACATGATTAATCACTTTATGCATAAATTACTCAAATTAATCAAAAAGTCTTGTTATTGGTATAAAATTTGATTGGATTGGAATTAGAAGTTGATGTCAGATGCATTGGATCCATTATCCCATTTAGGATGTTACTAAAAAAATAAAAAATGCATACATCTTATGTAAGATATTTGATAGGAAAGAGCAATCCAAAGCACCTAGGTATAAAATTGGCATTTTGACTCAAAATGATCTGATCAATGTTAGTTGGCCCATAAATTTCATTACCCCATTTAGTATACCTTGGCCAAAATCAGCACTTGAATATGTAAATTTCACATCATTTCAAATTTTTTAGTGTTTTTAGACCAAATTGTGCATTTTGGGTGGAAATTGGCCAAAAGATTTATTGGAGGTTATTAGTGGCTAGTTTTAGGTGTCTATAGAATTCACATTTGAAACCTTAAAGATGGTGATCAATTATTATAGGTTGTGTACTTTTATATTTTATAGAGCTGAAACTCAAAGTTCTAGGGTGTCAGTGCACCAAAATCTTTCTAGTTCATCCTGGGAGTTTCATGCATTCTAAACATTAACTATCAAAGATGTTTAATTGAGTATAAATAATCAATGTCAATCATAACCTAATTGATATTGATTTTAGGGATCATTATATATTCTACTTATTTTTGTAAAACATGATACAAAGAGTTTTACTATGGGATAAGTTAGGATTAAAGGATGTTAAGTTATTCATAATGGATTTAATCAGAGATTAAGTTATTAGGATGGTTGTTTTATTAATTTTTTAGTTTATTTTATATTTTTAGGATTTATGGGTGGTTATGAGAATTAATATTGTAATTATTAAAATTAATTACCATGGGTGAATTAGATAGTATATACATAAAATAAACATTTAATTATAATTTGGCATTTACATATAAATATCTAATTCCTTGTACTTTAAGTTATATTTTATGTATATACTTTTAGGGTGTTTGAGAGTGGTTTCATAATTCTAGGAGTTACAATGAAAATTATAGGTTTAGGATGATTTATCATATTTTAGACTTAACTTATTTTAGGGTTTCAAGATATCAAACTTAGTCATAATGCACATGTCATAAAATACATACAATGCATAATTATAGTGTCTGTATTTTCCTCTTTTTGTTGAGTGGTGTGTATAAATGATCATAAGACAAAAAATAGGAGGGATAAAATGTGTGAAGTGCACATAAGGAGGTATTCCCCCTCAAATAAAAAGTCAGCATGATGGAATGAGTTGGTGATAGGTTTGAGACGAGATGGATGGGGGGATAGGATAAGGATCTGAGTGATAAAAAAAATGTAAATGACATGTATTTTCAAGTGAGCAACTTGTTTTCACTTATAAGGATAGGGATACTACATATAGAAATTCCACAAGGCATAAAATATATTACCACCAATGTGAACAAGTGAAAAACTAATTGGGCTACCAAAAAAACAAATCATAAGGAGGTCTAACTAAAGCATCGACTACACGAATATTTAGGGAACCAATTATAGACTATTGTATCAAGGTGAACCATGTTATATTAGGATTCATTAGGGATCATATTATAATAAAGGGTGAGTCAAGATAGGATTTGAGACCAATAAGGGGTAATCCTCCACTAACCTAAGGTGTCATGTGTAAAATGTCATAATTGTAATGGGTGTAATTTACTTGGATTTGGTACAAGACTATCTATTGTGAAGAATACAAGTAATTAAAAATAAGGGATTTAGGTTGATAATGGAGAATTAACATAAATTGTTACTATGGATATAAATAGTTCAGTCTAAATGCCATTTGCTTATTGTCTAGATATCAATATGATCTTTTTAAATTTGGATGATTTACACTAGATGGATGGAAGATTAGGTTACCTCATGGTTTTATGGTTGGGAAATTTCATATGGTATGATATATGATAAAATATTAACTATGTTTTATTTAACTCCTTAGTTTGTAGGTATCATGGTGAGGCATGAGATTCTTTGTGATTTATGCACTCATCAAACCCTAACTAATGCTAATGAATGCCTTGGTGATCATCAATCAACCAAGCCTAGGCTTCCTAAAAATGGGAAATGATATTGATATAGGTAGATATGGACATAAAACTAGGAATGTGTTATCTCCTTATCTCAGAGGATAAGTCTTCATTACTAGTGATAATAGTACCAACTTAGGCCAACCCATGTTTACTTTTTATGTAGACTAATCAATGCAAGAAGTTTGTTAGATTTTATAAAGTTGATTAATGTAGGAAGATTTCTTGGGATATTATTTAGATAGTTATTTTCTAATTATATAGGCATGCTTGATAACTTTTGGAAAATATAGGAATGTTTATTAATGCAAAAATCATTCTTTCTTTATAATTTTGTATATCCATCCTTCAAAGGAATAGTCTATATAAATTTTATGAAAAACTATCTTTAAAGGGAGTAATCTATGTTTTGTGACTTTTTATGTATAGTTGTCCTTTAATGGAACAATATATAATTTTTCCCATTGACTAATTTTGATCCTAGATTACTGATTTAAATTAAGGCAATCATGGGTTGAGTTGAGCTAGCCTACATCATGTTCTCAAAGACAAAGTTATGACACAAGGTGATATTGTGATCCTTGCTATGGGAAATAATTATATAGGGATTTATCCTATATGTAGGTAGAGTGTATCTAGTATAAAAATTCAATGAATAGCTTTGAGGTACTCACATTTAAGGTCATGAAGAAAAAGCTATCGAATGATCACATAATTCTATATCATTATAGGTGACATGTGGATATTTATATGGATATAAGTAATAGAAAATCCTAAGTTTAATCATGGATAACCAAAACTATTAACAATAAATAGAGTGAAAATACAAAGCATTAAGAAATTCTTTTTCAATTTTCCTTCAAGGGATGCCAAATAGTATGACCCAACTCCATATAATCCAAGTCAATTAGGAGCAATTTTTTCTTGATTACTATTTTGTCATACTTATGGCATGTTGATTTATGATGAAGATTGATATATCCCCATACATTAAATGGGTATAGAGGTGAGAAAAACCTAAGGGGGTAGCCTCTCTAAGGGTGGAGTGATAAGAGTGTTATTGGGTAGGATGGCCATATAGTTATGGAGTCAGAGGGGTATTAAGTGTTGATAGGCAATAATCCCCCAATGAGAGTTGATGAAATGTATAATCAAAGAAATAATTAATAGGGATGTGAGATAAAGGGATAATTTAACGAGTTGATACTTTGTTGGATGATGGCTATGGGGTCATATTACTTATTATGGTGGGAACATAATTGGGACAAGAAGTAATATTGGAGTTTTTAACTGGATGTGGGTATGCTAGGATAGTGTGGGTTTAGCCTTTATATTAATATATGAGGCATTGATGTAATTTAGATGCATAAGCCCCCATGATAGCCCCTTTATCCTTGATTAGATTTTGAGATTTAGGAAACTATGTTCGTGATAGTGTAGTTATGTCAATGATGTTTATTTGTGGGAATGGTTTTTGTATTAAGGTTGGTGAGTGTTTTGGGGTCTTCTTTGGTAACTCTTGTGAAGAATTATAAGTAGTGAGTTTCATTTCCTTTTAAAATATGGGATCAAGTTAAAATTCCTAATTTAAAAGGTCATCATTCTCTAAAAGATCCTTGACTATGGCTTTAAGTGCATTATAATTTTCAATATCATGTTTGAGAATCCTATGGTAGGCACATATCTTATATTCTCTATACAAGGAAAGTATGTTTTTTAAATAATTAAATGTTTTATGGGTGTTGATTAAATGAGAGATGATTGTATAATTTGGTTGAGAATGGTAGTGCACAATCCTCTTAATGGGTCTTATTATAGCTTCTTATCTTTTTGAGGTACAATATTTTGCATTGATTTAGATTTGGTATTTATCATCAGGTAGGCTTAGTAAGAGGTATTTTATTTGAGTTTTTAAGTGGAATATTTAGGTGTTTATAGGTTTAAGGTTTGGCCAAAAATTTTGGTGTCGAAATGAGAGGAAGAGAATTCTAGAGGGGATTTTTATAAGATAATTCAATGATTATGATAGACAATTTGGATGAAGGGTGAGGTCCTAAGATGGATGGCTTATTTTGGATTAGGGGAATTGTTTATTTTTACTTATTATTACTAGTAAATGTGATAGTGATATTATTTTAACTCAATTTAATGTTTTTTCTTTTGGATGGTTAGGGGAGCTCTAATCTCATTGGTGGATGCTGGATAGATTTTTATTTTAGGATACCAAGGATTTTATTTGGATTTACCCTTTTATCCTATTTTTTAGAGTGGATTTTTGAATATCTTTAGAAGATTTCTCCTTGAGGAGATCCCATGTAATGTGATCAGGGGGGTCAAAATGGGGGATGGGGATGGTTTTGATCAACTTGGGTTGTTTTACCTCCAAGGTATCTCCTATAAGGAGGTTTGGTATTTCTAAGGGTAAGTATAGGGTTAAATTAACTTCTTA